>CM031241.1:151251097-151556688 GCA_018340775.1 Taxus wallichiana var. yunnanensis
TTACGGCGTAACCTTGGTCCACTGGGAGCAACCACTGGGTGTGTGTGTATATATATATATATATATATATATATATATCCAAAGGTTGGAAGATATAAAAAGAGTGGTTGTTTGACTTTGGATGATCGCACCACAATTATTTGAAGTTTTTAGACACACAACTCCATAAACAAAAAAATAAAACTTTTCCTATGAGACTATTAAACCTAACTCGCGGTTACTCAACTTCAAACTGACCAGCTTAGGGCAAGTGGACTACGAACGACGTGGGTTTCACCCTGGATGCATTTTGATTTCCACGATATTTCTCCTAACTCGGCAGCTGTTGCAACACTTGCATCCACTTTGCTTTGGAATGGGACATTAAAGCTTGCCGTTTCATGTTGTTTCTTGAACACCAACGTATGTGGCTCCACACTTACTTTCACATTTGGAGTGCTCTTCACCCACACTTTGTACACCGCATTCTTCCCGCCCACGTTAGTCACGGTCCTATGTTTCACCTGAACATACTCACCATATTTGAACACTACAGAGAAAGATGGATAGTTGAGATCAGCAATCTGACTGAAGGGGCATTGCCTACAGCCGTTCTCGTGCCAAACCCATGGAAATTCGCTCCACTTACAGCAGTAGACGCAGTGTGTGTGCCATGGCCGTTGATGTCTCTTGCGGACATGTAGTCTTTACACATATGTGATCTGTAGCCTTGAGGAAAAATTGAATCGAGCTCCGATGAGTTTTCTATTGCACTTGGACGAATCGAAATAGTCTCCGCTTTCACACTCACCCTTCCATCTGGAGGAACAGGCACCAGCCCTCCATCATGAAAGCTTGCACTTTCAGGCCATACTCCTGTGTCCACCACGCCCACTATTACGTCCTCCCCGTAATTGGAATACTGCGACCATAGTCCCACACCACCGTCGCTGCCTCTAGCGAGACCAAGAAACTCAGGTGACTGTGGGGTATGAATTTTTAGCGCCAAACAGCCATCCAGACTCTCTAAAGATTCATGAATACTTGTACGGGGGTGGCGATGGACATTGTGAGTAACAATTACAAAAGAAAAGAGTGGCAAAGTGACTCGCCAGAAATGGGTTGATTGCGAGAAGATACCACGAGTCCTCCTTTAATAAGAGCTAACAATCAGAGGGGTCAATGTTTAGTATTCTACCAACTAGTTGAACCCGCCTCGTAAGAATATTAATCCTTAGAATTGTCAGAAACGCTGTGTTATTTGAGAAAACGCGGAAAGATGGGAAAATAATTATTCGACTTTTCAAACAGATATTTTCATCGAGATAGTGTACCAATTCAAATTTAATGATTGGACGTGCAGCGACCACAAAATCAGACAAGTCTCCCAATTAATTTTTAACTTTCCCTTGTCAAGATTCAACCATTATAGTGTAAGAATTATTGTTTTGCAGCTTGTTCTATCTTCTCATTTAAAATTTGTTAAGTTGAAGAGTTAAAAATCTTAAAACTTGTTGTGCTCCATTAAATAATACTGCTGATTAATAACCAAGTTTCATAAAATTATTCATTGAATATAAATTACATATATAAATATATTTACACATGTATATATAATTATATATATAAATTTATAAAAAAAAAAGATTGGACATCTTAATTTAAAAGGCATTGAATCCATTTAAACAAAGGGATTTAATTTCTTTAAAAAGGTAAGGGAAAGGGGTGGTTGGGATGGTTGCCCCAACCAAACTCGCTCTACTCCTCTTGCTTTGGCTGCCCCCTTAAACCATGGTCACGACGATGCCATGGCCTTCCCCCACTCTACCCGCCCATGATCCTCCAAACATGGCCATAGGCCTTAAAAAAGAAATAGCTCGCCCCTCTAGGTGCTTCACCTGTTTTGGCGTCCATAAAAATAAATACATTGTGTGTGTTCTCTTACCCGAGAGATGGGTTTTTACTTCATTTAAATAAAATACCCATTTTGAAGCATGCTCTAAAAATGAGTTTATTTTTAAAAAATTAAATGATGTGCACAACCATTCATGGATAAGATTTAAAACAAAGAAGAACAATAGATTTTAATCCTTCTAGTAAACAAAATAACTCTGTTATCAAACTTGAATGGTTTTCTAAACTTAAATTAAAACCCAAATGGAGAGAAAGCCTCCATAATCCTCTTGCTTGAGCTCCATGTGAGATTCCTCCTTCAACACGCAACATGGAAACAAAACCAAAAATATTTGCAATCGAATGAAATGAGATGAGATAAAAGAATAAGAATATTTTAGGTTTTATTATTATCCTCATAAGATATTAGAGTTTTGCCATCCTATGGTAATAATAATAATAATAATAATAATAGGTTTTTACAGTCCACGATACCAAGGGGCACTGTTTTTGGGTCTACAAGTGGCTTATAACATATGGGACTACCTCGTACTCACATGCGGGAGGCAACTAACTTTGCTACAAACGAGGCGTACATACCCTACCCCTGCAGGATTTGAACTTGTGACCTCTATTTCAAGAGCACATGTTCTTCACCATTAGGCCAACTCGGTAGAGATCTTTTAAATCCAAGGGCTCACATTTTATTTAATTTGACTTAAGTGTTAGAAGGTTACACTTTATTGATGGGATATTAATTAATTATACTTATTTTAGACTTGTTTATTAAACCATTGATGGCATGGGTCCATTTAAGAAATTAGATAGGACACATGAACATATTAGTCAACTAATGGGCTTAGTAAATATTTTATCGTTTTCGAAATGATTATTTTCTTGTCATATTTAAATAAACCCTTTTAATCCCTCAGGTGCAATAATTTTAATCGTTATTTTTGCGTAGCCTTATACTCCATCGCGATTAAATTATAGTCAACTTTTTAAAAGCATGTTTTATTATTCTAAATCACGAAATTGGCGTTATCCCAACTCTTCTCCTATTAATGCGGAAAACATGATATGATCGTCTTTGAGCATAAATTTAATCCATATTTCATGAAAGTAGTTCGGTAGCACTTCATCGTGTTTGCGACTTAGTGGCGTTATTATCGTGGAACATGTTATTCTTTGATCGCTCCTTCTATATATACTTCAAAGAAAATTATTACCATTATTATTACTACCCATATCATTTCTTGTTATTTTTAGTTTTCTTTTGCTCATTTTGGAAACTCATAATGAACAGGGCGTGATTGTGTCCATCCATCTCAAAACCAACCTTGGATTTGGAAGAGGGGGAAAAGTTTAGAGAAACACAATTCTAAATATCGTCATAAGATTCAAGTTTCCTCCTAGTGTCATCCCCATTCACCTGGGGAAGTATCCGACTAAGGTTAGATTTTTATTTTAGAGCACCACAGTCTTGAGTAGGGGAGAAGCACATATTCTTTAGACAGTCATTGTCATTGACCTCATGGAAACTTTTCATGCTCCTAGGAGTGATAATGTTGGATCCCACGATTTATGTTTCCCATCACCGCCATCATCTCTATGAAATGCTATGTGCAAAGGGCTTGGCAGGTTAGGTTCAATTCAATGAAGGCATCGTTCAGGAGGAGAAAAATTAGGTTACACTCAATCGAAAACAGAGTAACATTTAATTTACATTCTATAACATTTTTAGAGAGGTATATACATTTAATTTAAATAAATAAAGCTCTAAAATTGTATTCAAGGTAATAATAAGTGAATATGTAACAAAAGATGAACATGAGTTTGTGATTAAATGCCTGATATAAAAATAAAGATGTGCCAATAAATATGCAAGGAATATGTAATACTAGTTTCTAAGGGCCAATCATATCTTGACATGTGAGATGTTCATCTATTGGTCACCCACACTCAATTATTTTTGCACCTATTTTTTTAGGAAACATATTCAATTCAACTTTTAAAACTTGAACCACCCTCAGGGAATAACTTTAGATCATATGCTACATAATGGTGTAATATTTAAATATCGACAAGATACTTATATAGCCCTTTTACATGTGCAACGTTAGGTACTTATCTATGGATACATCTCCCTAAATACAATATGTTTTGATATGTTGTTTGAATTGTTTATTTTCCATAGGGATCTACTAGACAAAACATGCATGCATGATGCAAACCATACTCACCTCATCATCCAACATGGAAAGATATGCGGTTGAAAAACTAGTTTTGCTCCTTTTATTTTTTTTTTCTTTTCTTTTTAATTTTTTGATGTTGTGTTAGATGTTCCATCATTGTAAATTGTATGGATGATGTCCACAAACATACCTATCTTAGAAAATCTCAAGATCATATAGTCTAGTTGATTCACACTATGTTGACGTTCATGCATTTCTAAAGGGCTAAGATGAAAATTAAAGTAACGAGAAAGAAAAAGATATAAAGATGATGATGTCCAAAAAAATTACAACCTATTTTCTGAAATACAATTACCCAAAGGGATTCTTAGTAAGAAATATAATTTTTGATCTAACCAATCGTTTTCACTTCGCCCCCTACAAATTCAAATCCTCAATCCCGTGAAGATTATAATGTTTTTATCTTAACAAGGGAAAGTTAGAAATTATTCCAATTCCTTCTGCAAGTCGCATAGAGAATTCTCTTATTTCAAGTAACATAGTCGTATGTCCTTGTTTTGAATGAGAATTATTAAATTTGAATTTTTATGCTGCTTTCTCAATGAATATCTCTCCGAAAAGTTGAATCATTAGTTTTCCATCTTTGCGAAGTTTTCTCAAATAACACTCGTCTCTAAAAATTTAAAGCGGATTAATATTATTCTTCGTAGGTGGGAGAAGACTAGACTATTTAAGATCTTCCAATCGAGTAATGAGCCCCTCCTTTTCTTCCCTGGGGACCAAGGGAAAAAAAGGAATGATTTAAAATGGATTACCAAATATTGGTGGCATGGACGAAAATAAGTGGCATTTTGTGAGATGACATCTCTCTGCGGCATTTTTTTAGATTCATATGTCATGTGTATGCTTCTACATTTTAGCATACGTATCAAATTGGGCACCTTGAAACTACAACATCCAACAAAAACACTTTATTATGTCTACATGGAGGGTTTTCTTTGCATTTGGAAAAGCTTGATTTAATAATGAGATCCTATTTGTACGTAGGATGAGACTCGAGAGTATCCTAAAAATAACGCTAAAACCCTTAAATAGTTAATTTTCATAACCTGATCATATTGAACACTTGTTGGTTGAATTCAATGAATTAGTGTAAATGTTTGTTTGGAATCTCAACTTTTTTATTTTTTCTTGTAGTGAGGATGATAATAGGGTGACTCATATTACTTGATCAAATGGAATTCATTACAATTTACAAGACCACATCTCATCGACACATTTGATTGATCATGTTATTTTCTACAATTCTAAAACATCTCATTTTAGCAAACCCATATTCGGGAGGAGGGTGAAAAAGGTTGTAGAGTCTCATCATAAACACTTGCCAAAGGTATATTGAGGAAAGGTGTCAATGCCTTTTCAACAAACCCATGTTATGCATATTCAATTATCAAAACTAGTCCATGAGGCTACATTTCTTTCAAGCATTTATTCAAGTAATTTCAATGCAATTGAATTCTTGAAAAAATTTGTAAAAGCTCTCATGTAATGCCCAAAAAACAACGTTCTAGGAACACATTAGATCTTATACACTTATCCATGGCAAGGTTAAAAATTATTTGTTTTGTTTTAAGTTATAAGGTTACGAGGAAGAATACCCCAAGTGTACGTTAAATTAATTTTCACCAATAATCTCTAAGATTCAAAGTGTAATGCCCACTTCCCTACGACACTTAGTTGATTATCATTTTGAGTTATGCAGACTTTGGATATGGACATGACTTATACTTATGTTGATTAGCATGATGTTTTGTGACTAGATGCATTTGGATTATGATTGGATTTTGTTTTCAGTATGACCTACACTGACTCATGGACAGACTATTAGATACCGATATTATTTTTATATGGATATATTGCATGTGTTCTAACATTGGATTTCTTCGCCATGATGAGTAGAATGTAGTTGTTGAATTTACATTACTATAATTTTGGATAATGATGAAATGCATAATTAAGTTGTGATTTAGACCTAGAAATAATGATTGATTGAATTATGTATAGATGTTAATAAATTTCATGCATATGGTTATTTTGGATATTTTGACATGGCCGCAAGGCCGAAGGAGGTATTTTGTATTTTGCAGGAAACACAACATGATCACAACCTAAAGGGGGATTGGGAACCAAACACAACAAAATGTCGGGTGGTTACAACATTTGGTCGTCAAGGCAACTAGTGAATTGTATTGTGTTACCTTTGTTCTTTTATGTGTTAAGAAAGAAAAAAATTCCATGAGGGGGAAATTTTCTAATGTGACCAAGGGGGTAAGAATTTTATTTACTTGTTTTAACTTACTTTAGTAGGTGATTTTATTTGTGATATCTTTTTAAAATTTCTTTTGCTAAGTGTGTTTAGATTAAATTAACATCTTGTTTTAAATTTTAAGTTTTGGAGGGAAGTCTAGTGGATGTAATTAATTTTGATGGTTGGCTCCTTGAGCCTTGTGTTTCCTCATGTATTGAATGCTTGGTTTTGAGTGTTGACCACTCCAAACCCTTTGAATCTCGAATTTGAGATTTAGGACAATTTTGGGGGACTTGTGGGACAAGTTGAACTTGTCCCACACTTCCCAAAACCCCTTACCAACCATATCTATGGGTTGGGAAGCCAAAAAGGGGATTATTTATTGTTTTGGGAAGGGAAATGTGACTTTGAAGTGCACTTGTCTTCTTTTGCATTTAATTGTGCCTTAAGACACATGGGAAGGGATGGATGTGGAAAGAGATGTCATTCAACCCAACCACCCATTTATGGTGTTTTGGGATTTGAGTTGACTAAAGGGAGGTGGTCTTGAGGATGTGTGATGTGGCATCCTACAAGGAGCCACATCACCCTCACTCTTCCCTTTTGTCTATTTATGGAAACTTCCTCTCTTGTTGAGGGGGTTGGAGGTTTTTGTTGAGGAGTTCTTTTCTTTTATTTTTTTTTGGGAGAGGAAAGAATTGGGAGAAAGAGAAAAGAAGGAGCTTGGACTTGCATGCTTGGGATTGTTTTGGAGGGAGCTTGGACAAAGTTCTTGGTTTAGGCTTCTCCAATGGAGAGGTAGGAAACCTTCTCTTTTTTGTTGCTTTCATATTGTTGTTGATGCTAAAATTGTGAATAATGTATGTTTACTTTTGTGTATTGTGAAAATGGATAGAGTGCTTAATGTGTAGTGTAGGAGAGGTCTATGGGAAAACTCATGAGGGAGGCATAAGAGTAGAATAGGATATTGTGGAGGGAGTTTGAGAGGGATGCCCATCTTGGGTAAGAATGTTCACATTCTTACCTTGTTCTTGAGGGAGCCATAAGAGGAGGGAGGCATAAGAGTATGGGAGGAAAAAGGGGTACTTGAGGGAGGCATAAGAGTCATAGGGGCTTGAGTTTTATTGTGGAGGGTTTTGGATGGGCATCTCATCTCAATGGGGAGGCATAAGGAAAACTTTCCCATAGTTCCTTCTCTTGTTGGCTTGGATGAAAGCCTTGTTGTGAAATGTTTGGTGTTATTTGTGTGCCTCTTTGTTTCTTCTATTTTAGCTTTGAATGTTGTGAAGAAAATTGTATTGTGGAAGCAAGTGATGTTGCCTTGAGTTGGAGACCACCCTTCATTGTGTTGTGTTTGGGGCTTGGGGGTCAATGGAGGAGATTGCTTCTCTTCTCCATTGAGTTTTGGTTGGGAGGAGAGTGTTGCCTCTCCCCCTATCTTGGTTGTGATTTGAGCTACTTGGAACTTGGAGCATGGATGAAGAACATCTTGGAACACAAGAACCTTGTTGTTGACAATGTAAAAACATCATGTATTTACCCACCTTGGGTGGAGGAAAAATGTAATATTGCTTTACTTTCTTTAGCTTACATTATTGCAAATTTATTTCCACATGAAATAGAAAGTGTTGTAACAAATGTTGAATGAAAGTTGTTTTTTTAATTCCAATAATAAGTATGTAATATAGATGGAATCAAAAGTTGAAAGGATGACAATCTATCTATTCTCCTTTTTACTTGACTTGGAACCTCTCATGAGTATGTTAATCTTGTTTACATGTTAGTAGTTCTTGCTTTAAACCTTATTGAAAGTAATTTTGGAACCCTCTTGAAGGGTGTTGGGAAATTTTACAAAAACACATATTAAATTTTGCCTTAATTACTTGAAGGATATATAATGAAAAATGGGAATATTGGTGCAATCTTTATCCTTGTAAAATAGATAAAAGTAGTTTATAAATAATTGGTTGCGTCCACCTTCTCTTTATTCTTGGTGCCAATGCACATTGCCTACAATAATACTGTATTTTATGAAGTCAATAGCATAATCTAGATCTCCAACTACTTGGAAAATAAATAAATAAAATTTAGAAACTGGAAATAGAACCTGGTCCTTTCTTTATCACCATAGGTCTGACACAGTGCGCCTTGTTATGGTGCAAGCCTATGTTTACAAATTGCTTCACTTAGCATCAAAAATTATGTCTGCAAGCCTGATACATTGCATTTTTTTACCGTGCAAAACTATGTTTACAGATTGCTTCGACAAGATCACATTTTTAGTTATCTACTGCTTGGAAACACAACCAAATTAATTACACAGAAATAGCTCAAAAGACGAGACTCTACAAAGGAGACTCTACAAAGGAGCACTCGTCCTCTATCAAGAGTTGAGCATACACTATACTATGATACACCATTAAAAATACTCGCAAGATAGTTGTTTGGAATTAGTTGTTAGTGCTTACACATGATTGTTAAATGTGTGATTCAATCACAAAGCACCACGTATCGTCACAAAGAATATTTAAATTGTTGCAATGTTTACAAACATTTTAAACGTCTTTTTTTTTTCTGATTAGGACAACTGCACAGTGGTCTTAGCTTCACAAATATCAAGATTTTGCATGGTAGGCCTCGCAACTACCCAAACAAATGTAAAGTTAGTCTCAAAATCAAGACCGGTCAATCGCCCTTAAATCATGTCTAAGAGAATAACTACTAATATAAAAAAAAGAATGATACGTTTGGTAGAAATGCACGATAGACAACTTGATACACAAAGCACCGACTCATCACGGGAATATTTAAATTGTTGCGATGCTTGCAAAAGCGAGTTCTGTGGTCGTCTATTTTAGAGTGTTGCAATAGACAAGCAATAGTTGTTGGTATAAGAGGTCCATAGCTGAACAGATAACAACATGTTGGACGACCTGCTCACTGGTTCGCCTCCCCTACCTGACTGTCTGCGCGCCCAGGATAGAAGGCAAACCAGCCTCTCTGCCTAAATTTGTGTCTGTAGCATGTTGTGTTCGACCACCTCCCGTCTGCGCGGCCTAGAGCCGATTCAAACAAGATCCTACGCCTCCCTCTGATCCGTGTTTTCGTTTTCAACCACCATGTGGTCTCCTGCGCGGCCAGGGCCGAACAACCTCGAACTAGCGGCCGTTCCTTTGAGCTATGGCTCCCACTGTAACCACCTCGCCCTTTTCTCGTGGTCTGAGCAATTGAAAACAACGTTTCCACCTGCTACACTCGCCTGTGGTTCCATCCCACAACCACCACATTAACATTCCTTTTGAATGCACGCGGCCGGGGCAGTGGAAATATGACAGGGCGGCTGGACAGAAATTTGATTTGTAAAATATAATGAATTCAATGTTTTAGGCGGCCGGTTGGAAGATGCGTGCACGCCAAGGAGTGGGAGGAGGTCTTAATGGCGGACAGGTAGTTGAAATGAATACCCATCACCCCAACCAAAAGAATTAAATATAAATTGAACGTTTTTTCATCGAAATGACTTTTATTCTTTTAAATTCAGAATTCAATGCATGTATAGGAATATAGGCGTATTTGAGTATAAACTTGGATAATATATCTATATATATATTTATCACTTAAATTAAAAGTACCTAAAGAGATATCTAAGAACATATCTATTAAAAGATTTCTAAAAGTCATCAAGATAGCCATATATGTGTTATCTTTGCAACATATCTCGGCAAATATATATATATATATATATATATATATATATATCAAAAAAAAAAAACATCAATAAAATTATAATACATACATTACCCTGGTCACCTTCATCCTTTTATAAATTGGATCATAAAGTGAAAACGGGGTCAGCGGTCAATTACCCCTATGCAGTCTTGTATCACCATTCTTGAAACTCGAAATTTATCCGCTAAGGATAGAGACGAATACAACGAATATTGAAGTAAATCTCGAGCGAGATGGAATTGCGACAATCTTGTAGTTTTAGTTTTGCGAGCGGAATACAAAGTAAAAGATTGAAGCTTATCTGTTCCCAAGGTCAAGCAGGTCTCAAAACTTGCGAGATAAAATAAATTAAGCACGAACCTCTACCTTAAAAAAAAAAAAAAAAATTTGTCGTATTTTCGGGACGGATGTTTTGCATGACGCCATCGCCAAATCGTTGTCGTGAGCGTGGCGTTGTCTTTTTCATGGTGTTACATTTACAAAGGATAGAAACAGTCAAGCTAAATGATTAGATATTCTTATTTAACTATAAGGTCAATTAATTAGAGTCAACTAGGAAGGTGCAATAATTTAATTTACTTGGTTAAATGTTTTTCTCCTCCTTAATTAACATCCAAACCCAAAAAGATTAACCTTATACTTAGATACATTAGTTCCATACTCTTAATAACTTAAATGTCCATTTCATTAATTTTAAAAAACACACTAGGAACTAAATTAATGACTTTGCACACCAAGGTATTTGAATTGCCTCATTCACCCATCCACACATAACTTTTAATTTATTTAAAGAATCTATGAAATTCATCTACCAAGCAAATGTAGGGTTGATCCTCAACCCTTGGATCAATTCAATGGTGGCCACTAGATCCTAGGGTTCCAAACTAACCTAAAAATCCTTATAGATTTCCATTAAGTCCTTTTCTTCACCTAGTCTCCTCATTTGGTCACTTTGTTTTTGTTTAATTTGTAGGTTGGAGAAATGGAAGCCATGGGAGCAAGGAAGGAAGAAACTATGGAGGAATTTACAAATTCAAGCTTGGTTTAGTCTAAGTTGTAGATTTATCATTGTAATTCCTTTCATTCAAAGATTAAAGGGGTTTCCACTCCAAATCTAGAGTTATTACAAATTTATTTGTATTTTGAGTTCTCTATTTAGGCCAAACCCTACCCCCAAAAATATATATAAGATTGAGCACTTCTAATTATCCATTTGAAGATTTACTTGCTTGAACAGTGAAATTTAACCATCATTTGCTTGCTGGAGGTTTCCTATGTAATTTTTACAAGTTTAAATTTTAGTTAGACCAAGTTAAAATTTACACAGGCGTGGATCTCGTATTTTCCGTCATTAGTGAGCAAGATCGCCGCCCTACCACGGGTGACAATTTACAAGCTGCCGCCTTGCCGGAGAGCGGTGGTTTTGAGAACGCCTCCTTGCCCCGAGCAAGCGTGGTTATGAGACCGTCGCTTTGCACAGGGTGGTGGTCCTATTCCTTAGGAACAAAACCTTCATTTCTGATATTTTTCAAAAACAAAATTCACTAGAGTGATTTAAAAGTCATCATGAACTTAAATTTATGTGCCTAAAGTTTCTAGTTAAAGGGTTTAATCCATCTATTCATTCCATAGTAAAATTACTCATTTTAAAGCATTTTCCTATTTCAATGGTAATCACAAAACTACAAGATCATTTTCATTTTGTTCAAAATATTTTATTTCAAGTCCAATAGTAAAAAAAGAACTAAATCTACTTCTAATGTTGTTGTTTTTCCTTACTACTAAATGCATTATTTCAACATAATAATTTACTTAAAATTTATTGCATCTTTCCATTTCCACTACAACCATTTATTCAAATAACTACTAACAACTTTATTCCACATTCAAGTTTTCCATACATACATTATTAGCATTTTATAGCTTCTATTTTCCTTATTTCTCATTTACAATAATACGACTTCAACAATGAAAGTAAACTTTCTTTTTTTCTTGAGCATAGCTCATTCCTTTTTATACAAAGAAAGTCTTACTTTCTAACAATACAATTTATAACTAAACTTTTAAACATGATTTCTATTTGATTCATTTCTTTACATCTAAAATTGGAGGAGAGAGGAAATTATACAACTCCTCAATGAGCTTCCTTCAAAATAATAATGCAACATGGTAATGAAATTTACAATGCAACACAGGGGTTACTTCATTTGATTTGGGATTTTGTATTTTGGAGTACTTGTTGGTGTTGGATTGGGCTTGAAGGAGCTTGGTGTGTGACTCTTGGATCAAGCTCTACCATGGAAAGGTAGGACCTACACTCTTGTTAAATTTTTCTTTTATATTGTCTTTATGTCTATGTTCTTGAGTTTTTGGTATGTTTGTTGGGTGCTTGGGTAGATTGTCTAAGTGTGGTGTAGGAGGGGACTATGGGTATCTTACATGTAGGGAGGAATAAGAGTTTATTTCATGTTTTGGAGGGATTTGGGTTGGGTGCCCCACCTTGGACAATAAATGCTTGCATTTCTTACTTGTTTTTTTATGAGGGAGACATAAGAGATAGTAGGGAGGCATAAGAGAATGTGGGAGGCATAAGAGGATCTTGAGGGAGGCATAAGAGTTGTGTAGGGGTTTTGAGATGTATATTGGAGGGTTTTAAGGTGGGCACCTATTTCCCATTGGGAGGCATAAGTGACCTCCCCATAGATCCTTGCTCCTTTGGCTTTGTATTTTGAAGCCTTGTACATTTTGTTAGTTTCTTCTTGTGTTTGTAGTTTGTGTTGATTGTGTTTTGGAATGGTTGTGAGATATTGGTATTGTGATGTGGAAGATTGTATTATTTCCATGAGTTGGATCCACCTTTAATTGCATTGTGGTTGGGGCTCGGGGGCCAATGAGGAGGATAGTTTCTTCTCCTCATTGGATTATCTGTTGGGTGGAGAGTGTTGTCTCTCCCCCCTTTTTTGTTGTTGATCAAGTGAAGACATGGTGGAGCTCTCTTTAGTGATGTGAAACTTGGAGAATTTGTGGGTGTCCAAATGAAATTCTTCCTTGTGAGAAAACATTGTTGTTATTCCCACTTGAGGTGCAAGTTACGTAGTATTGTATTGTTGAAAAGAAAAAAACAAGCAAAAAGCTTGAATAAATAGAAAAGGGAGAGAGGAGGGTGAGGTGGCTCCATGTAGGATGCCACATCACTCATACTCAACTCTACCTCACAAGTCAAACCTCAACCCCAATGCACAATAAATCGGTGGGTGAGAGGATTGACAACCCTCTTACACACACAATCCAAACCCTCACCCCCTAAGTAAAAAATTTAAAACTCATGTAAGAAAAGTGAAATAAATGACACTTCTTATCTTACAAAACACATAATGGGGTCTATATTTTACCTCCCAATCCATAGGTAGGGTTCGTATAGCTATTTAAGATGTGTGGGACAAGTTTAAATTGGCCCTTAAGGCCAAATCCGAATTTCTATGAAAAGGTAGAGTGTACAACACTCAAGATCACAAGCACTCAACTTACAACACATAACCCAAAGAGCCATCTAATATAATAAATAAATTATTTTGTCCCATCCATAGTTAATTTAGCAACAAGATTAATTTTACTAATCTAGACACGATTAAATAATTAACAAAAGGAGAATAATGCATCACTATAAAAATACATACTAAAATTAAATAAAAGAATGACACACAGACCCCCTTGAGTCACAATGGAGGAAATCCCCCTTAGGGAACCCCTAGCAATAATTTAAACACACACACAACAATGTAACACAAGTTGTCATGGTGACCATTGTTGAATTCATCTAGCATTCCAATGTGGTTGGTCTCCAATCCCCCATTGTTTGTTGTGATATGTTTACCTGCAAAACATATAATATCTCCTTCAGCCTCGTGGCCGCATCAAAACATCAAAGATAAAATATACAATTATAAATCCACAATCATCTACATGTGAATTAAATTATCATCTAGGAAAGTAACGTTATTATTTTCAATTTATAACAACATCTCAATTCTACATTTCATCAATATCAATAGGATCACAATATTAGTTCAATTGTTAAGGTCTACTCAATATGACGAAAATATCGCATGTCAGAAACATATAACTATGTAAACAACATGTCTCTAATAATCCACACACATCATACTATGAATCGAAATCCAACAATAGTCCAAGTATCTCTATCATCTAACATCATGCTAAGTCAAAATGATACAATAATATCCATAAGTATAGTCAACAATATCGAAATCAACAGTAATAAGTGTTGAAGGGAATTGGGCACTACATCTCAATTTGGCATGGGTTTGATGGTTTCTAAATGCATTTTCTTGAAATCTTCAAAGGACATTTCAAAAAAACATTTTTCATATTTTTCATTCATCAAGTAATTCAAAAGATCACAATTCACCGAGGCATTTTATCAAACAATTCAAGAACTCTATCCTAAATATTCCATTCTGGCAAAGGAGCATGTTGGAAAAGGTTGTGGAATCTAAATTTACACCTGTTGAATGCATTTTTAGAAAGTTGCAAGACATTCCAACAAACCCATCTTTTGTATATCTTGCAATCAATACAACCCATGAGACCACATTTATTTTAGGTATTTTGTCAAACAGTTTAATGCATTGTTTGTGCCTCCACATTTTTCCTCCTTGTAAATGTGAACCAAAGGTTAGTTCCATAGAATTTTAATATTAGTATCACTAACAACCTCATATTCATGTTGCTTTCGTTATCAAAATTAGTGTATACAAAAGTTATAGGAAAATGAATATTAATAATCTCGCCTCATAGAAAATGATTCCACATTTTTTTCATTTTTATATAAGCATGCACAAAAATAATATTTAATTCCAACACACAGAGAAGGGAAGAAAATAAATGTATCTCCCTGCTCAATTACAATACACAACATATTATATCATGATTAATGCATGCAATGTACTCATATACGTATGAAATGGAAAGTGCAAAGAAAGATTTCAAAATAGTGAGTATCTTAGCTACTCCATGCTCACAATTTTGGGTTTATTTGATAGAGGAATATCATCCTCAAATTTTGTAATGCTTACCACATAGGATTGTAGTTATACCAATTAATTATTAGGGCCACAAACTCTTGTGTCTGCGCATGCATACGATCACAAGAAAATTTCAATATATATTTGTCTTCAAATACAAACATAAAATTTGTTATAGAAATTATGAAATATGATCAAATAATATCTATGATGAGACCTAAATATGGATAAGTGATATTGCACACTACAATAATTTGTTATGCAAACTATGTAATATAAACAAACAAACATGATTCAAGATGACACCCAAATATGTGATAGGATTTAAATAAATAATATCTAAGAGGAGACCTAAGTATGGGTAAGGAATAAAGCACACTGAAAGAATTTAGTTTACAAACTATGTAGTATAAACAAACAAACAAGATTGAAGATGGGACACAAAGATTTGATAGGCTTTAAACACTAGAAGAAATATTTATGAACACTACCAAAAAATTGAGGATGAAGACTTTGTCTTTAATACATTCCCTATATAGAAAACTCTTCCAGAAAATAATTTTTCAAAATTTTGGTGAAACCTATTCTTGATGTGGAGAAAATCAAGTCAGTATAATCAGTTACCTTTGGTACAAGATCATAACAATATGCTTACTATGAATACACTAAATTATTCTAGACAAATTGACTTGTAGAGAAAAACTAGGAAATCTCTATTGATTATAGTTGCTAAAAAAGCTTTGAAGGGCTTCGAAAAAGTAATCTTGTTACCTTACTATGGATTTGAATGACTAAGTATCTTAAAATCAGAGAAAAATGTTACAAATATCTCAATGTATAGAGGAAATAAGGGTGTATGTTCAATTTAAATATATGCCTCTCGACCAAATGGGTTGTGGTCTAATGGTGTGTACAATGATGTAAAAGGTCTTTCCTAGCCATCCACTAAGATACAAATCCCAAGAGATCATGAATAATAGGGGATGAAGTCGGGATCATACCTTGGTTAAATTTGGTGCAAGGGAAACCCTCAATCCTTGATAGTTAATTCTAAGAATTCTATACATCCAATCAGTGCAAGATTTATATTCAATTAAAAACACTCTATGTATCTATTGCAATTATATCATACATCACTCAACCATGTAAGAAAAGATACTTGAGTATAACTTAAATATTAATGCTTCTAAATAGAATGATGTAAACAATAATGATTGTAATGATCATACATGGAAAAATATTTATCAATATGATATGTGCATGATAATATAAAATCGATAGTGAAGATAGTAAGTTATATCTTAAAAGGGTAGAAATAGTTATGCCATGCTTGTGGCAGGGTAAAACATGCATGATATAAATGAGCTAAAGAGATAATTATCCAATACATTTGCTATGAAGGATTTAGGTGCAGCAAAGAAAATTCTTGGCATGAGAATCAATAGAGACAAAAAGAGTAGAATATTGAATTTGTCTCAAGAAGAGTATGTGAACAAGGTGTTGGACAAGTTTAGGATGTAGGATGTGAACCCAATGAGTACACCATTGGCAACGAACTTCAAATTGAGTAAAGAATAGTGTCCAAAAACACATGAAGAGATTGAATATATGTCCACAGTTCCATATGCTTCCACCTTTGGAAGTTGTATGTATGTTATGGTATGCAAAATACCGAGACATTGCCCATGCAATGGAAGTCGTTAGCAAATACATGAGTAATCTAGGAAAGGAACACCGAAATGCGGTCCAGGGGATTCTCAGATACATAAGAGGGACCAATAGTAGACAATTGTGCTACTATGGAGGGTCAAAGGTTTCCTTACACATATATGTTGATGTAGACATTGTTGGATGTTTGGATGGTAGGAGGAGAGCCACAAGTTATGTATTCACTGTTGGTGGCATGACAATTAGTTGGATTTTTAAAGCTGCAGAAGATTGTTACCTGTATGCCTACTATAGAGGCAGAGTATGTTGCTACTACAAAAGCAAGCAAGGAGATGATATGGATGCAACGAGTTCATGGAAGAGTTGAGAAAGAAAAAGGAAGATTATAGGTTATTTAGTGATAGCCAGAGTGCAATCCATCTTGGAAAGAACTCAGCAATCCATTCAAGAACCAAACATATACAACTCGGTATCACTTTATTAGATCAGTTTTGGAGGATGGACAAATGAAGTTGAAGAAGATCGATACAAGTCGAATCCTTCCGATATGTTGACAAAGGCGATGAAAAAGGGAACTTGGAAGGTTAATCAGCTTTAGTAGGTCTTCAAGATTGATTTTGAAGGAGAGAAATAGGTTAGAGAAGAATCTAATGATGAGTTGTAATAGTGGATTATAGCGATTAAAGTGTCAAGCGGGAGATTGTTGAAGTTGTGGATCCTGATTGCAAGTTACTGATGCGATTTCGTTTTCCTTTTTCTATTTTTGAGAGGAAATCATGGTCATGTATAAACATAACATTGTCTTATTACTAGAATGGAGTTTTTATTAATAGACTGGAGTTGTTATTTTTATAAGCATATGATATTTAGGTTACTTGTGGTTCAAGCAAACTTTTATAAGCGCGTGCTATTTAGGTTGTTTGTGGTTGAAGCAAACTTTTACAAAGAGGTGCACTAGTTATATATATGCGTAAGCATTTACTCTTTGTGGTATTTAAAAAGAGAGAGAACTATATTGTATTCCTCGGGACCGATTAAAGGAGAAGTTTGGCTTGTTTTACGGTGGATGTAGCCCAAATTGGGTAAACCACATTAAATCTTGGGTTTATCTTGTGATCACATGCTTCTTTTATTGCTCATATATATTTTTATTGTAACACACACGGAGCCTTTCACAAGTTGCTATTAGTGTAGGTTGGACGCGGTGAAAGAACAAGGGATAAATATTAAAGCTTTTTAAATTACTCAAGCTTTTCAACACATACACACATGATTGGTATTGTGTAACCACTCTTCATTTAACTTGTGTGAACCCTAATTAATCTAGCAATACCTTAAATTCTTATGTATAGTAATTCTTTCTTTTAATAATGTCGAAGATGTTTTCCCAATTTCAAGTAACCCATGGAAATTTGACAATGACAAATATCTAACAATTCAAATATATTTTTAATCGTTAAGGTATGTTTGAATTAGGATCATCCATGTGGTGTAGTTTCAACGTGTATCTCCCAACCACCCATTCACCATCACCTCCTTCGCCGCATTTGCTATTGATGCCTCCTTTTTGGTTGTCCTCTTTGAGGCCATGCTTTTAGCACTCGACTAAAAATTTTAAGGTGGTGCCTCACCGACCCCTCTAAAACCGTGTCCCCGTCACGTATGACTAAGCAACCCCTCAAAAGTGACATCCTCTTCATTGTCTTTTATCGACACCCCTATCGGAGTTCATTCCTCCTACAATGCATTCTTTTTTTTTTTTTATTAATTGGACACATGTTTACTCAATACTTGTTTAATCATATCCACCCGAAAATATTTTGTCCTTACTTTCTCTTCAAAAAGAATATTTTTTAATAAGCCCTATGTACACGTAAAAATATATTCCCAAATTTGTAGCCTCTCAAAGAAAATAATTTGAAGCAAACCGATCTATTAAATTCCATATTAAAAATATAGGCTTTAACCCTCAAACATATTAGATTTTGGCATTTTTGTTTTGGCCACTTTAAACATTAATTGTTCAACCACTCCTTACGTTCTAAGATATATCGGTAAAAACTCCATTGACGTCTTACACACCTCACCTTTTCCACATCAAACAATTAACAAATATGTTATGCGATTATTGGAGGGTGGAGTTTTAGATTGCTTCCCCATTCCAATTTCCCCACCCTTGCACTTATCCACCCTCATATACCTTCTTGTTCTCTCTTCTTCCTCTCCCACTCTCTCTCCCACCAGTTTCACTTACTCATTAGATCCCATTCAACATTTCCATCGTATATTTCAGGGATGATTACTAATTTATATCCTAAAGGAGTAGAAATAATTATTATATTTTTTAAGAAAGGGTAGAAATAGTAATTTCACCGCTCCATTCCGAAGGAGATTATAATGTTTGTACATCAACAATTTACAATTACACTTCTGTGACGGGTTCAAATTTGATACCTGGGATTCCCCTCCACTTGTCTTCATTTCACCCCTCCATTCCCAAGAATTACAATGGTTGAATCTTGACAAGGGAAAGTAAAAATTAATTCGGAGATGAGTCGCATCGAGACTTTGTCTTATTTTGTGGTGGCTGCACGTCCAATCATTAAATTTGAATTGGTATACTGTCTCAATGAAAATATCTGTCTAAAAATTTGAATCATTAATTTCCCATCTTTGCGCGTTTTCTCAAATAACATAGCGTCTCTGACAATTCTAAGGATTAATATTCACTAATCGGGTAGAAAACTGAACATTGACCTCTCTGTGTTGTAGATTGTTAGCTCTTATATTTTAAAGGACTCGTGGTATGTTCTCACAATCAACTCATTTCTGCCGAGCCACTTTGCCACTCTTTTCTTTTGTAATTGTTATTCACAATGTCCATCGCCATCCCCGTAAAATTATTTTTGGTTTTGGCCTTGGCCACAGCTATATTTCATGATGCCAAGGTTGACAGTGGCGATGCAAGAAAGCCATATATTGTTCATATGCTGAGGTCCAGGAAACCCCAACATTTCAACTTGCATGAGCACTGGTATACTTCCCTCCTCGATGGAGTTACTTCCCACTCAGATCCAATTTTGTTATTATAAAAATACGACATAATACTCCATGGATTTGCAGCCAAGCTTACCAGAGCGGAGGCTGCAGCTTTAGAGAGATTGGATGGTTGTTTGGCTGTAATTCCATCCTCCCTCGCTAAACTCCATACAACACACTCACCACAGTTTCTGGGTCTTCTCGGTGGTAGCAACGGTGGTGAGGGATTATGGTCGCAGTATGCCGATTACGGAGAAGATGTGATAGCGGGCGTGGTGGACAGTGGAATATGGCCTAAAATTGCAAGTTTCCATGATGGAGGGCTGGGGCCTGTTCCTTCCAAATGGAAGGGTGAGTGTGAAATCGGAGACGATTTTAATTCCTCCAAGTGCAATAGAAAACTCATTGGAGCTCGGTTCAATTTTTCTTAAGGCTACAAATCACATATGGGTGAAGACTACAAGTCCGCAAGAGACATCAACGACCATGGCACACACACTGCGTCTACTGCTGCTAGATCTCCTGTAAGTGGAGTGAATTTCCATGCGTTTGGTACGGGAACGGCTGTAGGCATGGCCGCTTCAGCCAAATTGGCTGTGTCTAAGTCCTGTTGGGGAGCCGATGTGAGATGTGACCTGAGCGACGTAGTTGCTGCCATGGAAAAAGCCATTGAAGATGGCGTGGATATTCTTTCTCTCTCCTTTGGTTCAGATGATGATCATCATTTTTACAATGATCATCAAGCTCTGGCAGCCTTTGGGGCCATAGAGAAGGGTGTATTTGTTTCTGCGTCCGCTGGTAACTCCGGTCCTTGTCAACCTTCTGTTATAAACACTAAACCGTGGATAGCTACTGTCGGCGCCAGCAATATAGATAGAGCATTTTTGTCTCCCGTAATGTTGGGTGATGGAAATTTGTTAAAAGGATCCTCTTTTTACAGAGGAAATGGGATTCAAAATCTTCCTTTGATAAATGCTAGTTGCACTGATACTCTCGGCCTGGATACCAACATACTCAAAGGCAAAATTGTTCTCTGTGATTCCAACGATTCGTTGATAAATCCATTGGACAACAATTCTGGTGAAGGAAGGTGGAGGAGAAGCAATGATTCTTGTCAACCAGGCATCTGAAGGTGCAAAAGATGTGCCTATCCAACCACAATCATTTCTACCGGCTACCCGTGTGAGTTTTTTTAGTGGAAATAGGATAAAAGCCTACATTTAGAGCACCGCGAAGCCAAGAGCCAGTATTAACCCCACTGGTGTGACACTGGTTGGTAAATCATTAACTGCTCCTATTGTGGCTGATTTTTCCTCCAGAGGCCCAAGCACAACATTTCCAGATATTCTTAAGCCAGATGTAATCGCTCTAGGTGTCAACATATTGGCAGCGTGGATGAATGGGAGCTATGAGATAATCTCCGGGACATCTATGTCGTGTCCCCACGTCAGCGGCATTGCAGCGTTGATTCTAGCTGTGCATCTTATGTGGACTCCTAAGGCAATCAAATCGGCTCTCATGAACCAATGCACGATTGTGTAGGGCAATGCCTTCCCGTCAGGCACACAGCTGGAAGAGTTTCTCTTTCACTTGGCCCCTGTCCTTCGGGACTGGGGAGATTAGCCGCGAGGCCTCCTTAAGGCTGGGTGGAAGCAAAACGGTGTTCACCAGGAGCATTCCCTGGAGACTCCCACCTGCATGGTGGGGTCGGTATCGCTAATTGCATACAACAGATGATGTATGTTACTCAGCAGGGAGGTAACAGAGATCAGGTTTCACTGTTGTGTGCAAGATCAGAGTTGTAATCTGAAGTCGAGGGGTGATTCCCGAAGACTGCGCTTGCCCCTGACCATCCTGAGCAAGGAACTCTTCCAGTTCAGGAAAATCAGGAAAAAATCATGATGTCATCGTCCATCTTCGACAACAGAAACCAATCGATCAAAGATGTCATCACTCTGAAGGCTGTGGACTCGTTTGCAATGGGTGCAGGGCATGTAGATCCAACTGCTGCCATCAACCCTGGGCTGGTCTATGACATGGGCCCCCAAGACTACATCAACTTTCTGTGTGGTCTGAACGCATACACAAAAAAACAAATTGCCCTACTGAGTCACAAGTGGCCTCCCTACCCGAATTCCGAGCGCTACGCAGATCTCAACTATCCATCTTTCTCTGTGGTGTTCAAATATGGTAAGTATGTTCAGGTGAAGCATAGGATCGTAACGAACGTGGGCGAGAAGAATGCGGTGTACAAAGTGTGGGTGAAGAGCACTACAAATGTGAAAGTAAGTGTGGAGCCACAGACGTTGGTGTTCAAGAAACAACATGAAACAGCAAGCTTTAATGTCACATTCTAAAGCAACGTGGATGCAAGTGTTTCAGCAGCAGCAGAATTCGGAGAAATATCGTGGAAATGCGTCCAGGGTGGAACCCACGTCGTTCGTGGCCCACTTGCCCTAAGCTGGTTAGCTTGAAGTTGAGTAACCACGTCGTAACAGTTAAGTTTAATAGTATCACAGGGATTTTATTTTGTTATTTATGCACTTATCGTGTCTCAAAACTTCAAATGATTGTGGTTATATAATCCAAACAAGCACTTTTTTATTGATATCTTCCAACTAAGATATATATGTATTCAAGTAATTTTCACATCAAGACTATTTTATTAGTGGCAAAATTAAAAAGAATTAATGTATAAATTATTTAAATTAGAATTGTTATTTTGTAGTCTTGGTTTTTTTATGTTAGTCATAATTTTCTTAATTGACAAATGGTAGATGCCCTTAATATGGTCACACTATCTTGTCAAGATCAAAAATAATTTCGATAAAAAGGGCTATATACGCCACCATACATGTCTAATAGTTTTCAATTAAATTTTCAAAGCAATAAGAGAAATGAAGAGTTAACAAATTAAATCCATATAAATATGTATTAAAACGCCATCCAATTGCTTAATATCAAATACCAATTGAATCATAAGGAGGGACCTTATTAAACACAAAAGCTTGAAGGAAATTCCATACAAAAGACAATCTTTATAAGGAAGCTATCAAAGAGAAGCTCAAATTAAACTTAAGAAATCCTATGCAAACATCCACGCGAACAGGACAAAATAAAAATGAATGAGAGTGGATTCCACACTCCACCATCATTCAATAATCGATTCCTATTCTTTCCAATTCCAAAGGGTTGCACTCCCTAGTGTCATAAAAGTGTTTCTTGTTTGTATATTCAAACACGTCACACACCATCAGATCTAACATAGTAAGTTTGTGGGCCATTTTTATTAATTATTAGGGCCACAAACTCTTGTTCTCGCATGCATACGATCACAAGAAAATTTCAATATATATTTGTCTTCAAATACAAACATAAAATTTGTTATCGAAATTATGCAATATGATCAAATAATATCTAAGATGAGACCTAAATATGGATAAGTGATATTGTACACTCAAATAATTTGTTATGCAAACTATGTAATATAAACAAACAAACATGATTGAAAATGACACCCAAATATGTGATAGGATTTAAATAAATAATATCTAAGAGGAGACCTAAGTATGGGTAAGAAATAAAGCACTCGAATGATTTAGTTTAGATATTATGTAGTATAAACAAACAAACAAGATTGAAGATGAGACACAAAGATGTGATAGGATTTAAACACTAGAATAAATATTTATGAACACTACAAAAAAATTGAGGATGAAGACTCTGTCTTTAATACATTCCCTATATAGAAAACTCTTCCAGAAAATAATTTTTCAAAATTTTGGTGAAACCTATTCTTGATGTGGAGAAAATCGAGCTTCTTATAATCGCTACCTTTGGTAGAAGATCGTAACAATATGTTTACTATGCATACACTAAATTATTCTAGACAACTTGACTCATAGAAAAAAATAGGAAATCTCTATTGATTATAGTTCTAACAAAGATTTGAATGGGTAAGATTTTTTTATCACAAGTAAGGGCTTCAAAAGTAATCTTGTTACCTTATCGGAGTGGAATGACTAAGAATCTTAAAATCAGAGAATAATGTTACAAATATCTCAATGTATAAAGGAAATAAAGGTGTATGTTTAATTTAAATCTATGCCTCCGACCAAATGGGTTGTGGTCTAATGGTGTGTACAATGATGTAAAAGGTGTTTCATAGCCATCCACTAAGGTACAAATCCCAAGATATAATGAATAATAAGGGAAGGAGTCGGGATTATACCTCGGTTAAATTTGGTGCAATGGAAACCCCTCGAGTCCTTGATAGTTAAGTCTAAGAATTCTATACATCCAATCCGTGCAAGCTTTATATTCAATAAAAACACTCTTTGTCTCTATTGCAATTATGTCATACATCACTCCACCATGTAAGAAAAGATACTTGAGTATAACTTAAATATCAATGCTTCTAAATAGAATGATGTAAACAATAATGATTGTAATGATCATACATGGAAAAATATTTATCAATATGATATGTGCATGATAATATAAAATCTGATAGTGAAGATAGTAATTTATATCTTAAAAGAGTAGAAATAGTTATGACATGCTTGTGGTAGGGTCAAACATGCATGATATAAATGAGCTAAAGAGATAATTACCCAATTCATTTGCTATGAAGGATTTAGGTGCAGCAAAGTAAATTCTTGGCATGAGAATCAATAGAGACAAAAGAGTAGAATATTGACTTTGTCTCAAGAAGAGTATGTGAACAAGGTGTTGGATAGGTTTAGGATGTAGGATGTGAAACCAATGAGTACAACGTTGACAAGGCACTTCAAGTTGAGTAAAGAATAGTGTCATAAAACAAATGAAGAGATTGAATATATGTCCACATTCCATATGCTTCAACATTTGGAAGTTTTATGTATGTTATGGTATACAAAAGACCGGACATTGCCCATGCAAAGTGGAAGTTGTTGGCAAATACATGAGTAATCTAGGTAAGGAACACCTGAAAAGCAATCCAAGGGATTCTCACATACATAAGAGGGACCAATAGTAGACAATTGTGCTATGGAGGGTCAAAGGTTTCCTTACATGGATATGTTGATGTAGACATTGTTGGATATTTGGATGGTAGGAGGAGAACCACAAGTTATGTATTCACTTTGTTGGTGGCATGGTAGTTAGTTGGAGTTTTGAACTGCAAAAGATTGTCACCTTGTCTATTGTAACGCCCGCTAAAAATGTCCGCATGAGACCCAAGAACAACCTAGGTTTAGTTAGAAAAATTATGGAATAATTTTATTTTTGAAAAGTGTGCCCACATACAGGATTCGAAACTACAGTTGTCACAATAAAGTTTCAAAGTCAATTATATTTAATTAATAAAATTTTCGCATTAACTTTTTGTAGGGATGAATCGAACAACCGAAAATCCACACACATTGAAGAAAAACAGGATAATTTTTTTTTTTTTTTGACTTGCTCGACACATAAATGACGCAACATGTCGTCACAAGGATACAACTAACGCGTGAACAACTTGATCAAGGATGGCCATAACACGAAAGCGTTCACACGTATCAAGGACAATACATTTTTTTTTCTTTTGACAAGACAACATAGAAGTCCAATCACGTAACACACTTACGTTAGGGCCAACCACAATGAGATATTCTTGAGGGTTATTTATTTTAAAAGGACATCTTGCAATTCTTAGCTTACGTTTTCAAGGAGGCTCAAGATATGATTCGTATAATTCATCTTACCAAGCTAAGTTTATTCCTTTGACACTGAGTAATTATCTTTAAATCTTCTCTATTATGACATTTATTTGCTTAATTCGTTTATCAAGAAAAAGGAGTATTTAAATTCCACAAGGCCATCTGCTCACCACTAACGCTACTAAGATTCGTTCTTGCCCACAAGACAACATGGTTTTAAGTTCAACACACTTAAGAGAAGAGATACAAGGTGCCTTGAAAAGGGTTAGAGGGAGAAGGTCGAGATGAAACATCTTTAGGACCTCATTAGTTATTGCCAGTATTTAATTAAAGCTAGGGCTCTTAACCAGAATTATCAACAACTTTACTTAGGCTTCGCTAAAAGTATTAACAAGGAGTAAAAATTTACTTTCCAAATGGCGGTGAGAAAGATGGTGAGGTCTCCAATTTGTTTTCTCTGGCTTATTAAATCTTATCATCTTCAAACAACTAATAGTTCATTTCACCTTAGGGTCATTTTACAAATTTCACCGTAAAAGGAATAATGTTCACTAGAGGAGCTAGGGTTATCATGATATAAAGTTTACTTGCAATGATAGTCTTGCCCTTGTTTACTTAAAGAATTTCTTGCTCTCAAGTTGGTGACCCCTACGTTACTTTATTTGAATACAACTTTTAATTTAACTTCCAGAAGTATTAAACAATCCCATGTTAGTTTACTTATGACACTTTATTACTAAGTCATATCAAGGTTTAACTCAAAATTTATTCTCAAGGCAAGGTTGTAGCAACACTCATTTACAAGAACAAAACAAGATTACATCAATTCTTAAAATATTGATACTCCAACAAAGTCACTCAACAACAATAACCAAATTTTCTTATAATTTCAATGATGGTCAAACAATACAAGGTTTCCAAAGTTCAGATGACAAAGTCCACAATACTTTATACTAAGACATTAATCCTCTTTTAAACTTTCCACTGGACGTTAACAATAGTTGAACAACATAAAAAGGTTTCGAGCAAAGGAACTTCTCAACTGAGGTTGATGACAAAAGTCTACAAATCTATCCCTCATCTACACGCAAAATCCATCTGCAGCAAATTTTCTACAAGAGTCAGTTCACGAGAACTGAGCAAGATAAGGCTACACAAAACCACCATAACTATTATCTAACAATATCATGAAAAGAAGCACTTTATTACAAGAATTTGGGTCAAACCTCTAAACACTATCAACACATCAAGTTATAATAAAGTCTTCATCATGCCAATCAAAGAAGGAGAAGACCTTGTACTTCAGTTAGGAGTAAAAGCAACGAAAATGTAGCAATCGTAAGAGAATGGCCCTTGGCCCTATAAGGAGAAAACAAATAATCTAAAAATAGAATTCCCATCAAGTAAGTAATTAAACCATAATTACAAGATTAAGATTTGATATATACACCAACCATCTAGAAATTTATCAAAGGTACCAAACGCATAGACTAAATTAATATATTTCTAAAAGAACAAGAGTTGATCGGCCCAAGAAAGGGGAACCACGGGTTTCAAAAATTAACACAAAAAGCCATGTATAATCGAGTTTCAAACCAGAAATCAAATAAAGTATACACACAACATAAGTTTCGAGGTGAAAGCAAAGTATATTAGTTTTGACCATTAACTACAAAGATTTTCCAATCATCCAAGAAGGGTCAAAGTCTTACAAGCTAAGTAAAAGAAACACGCGAGAGAAGAAGGGGGTTCCATCCAACAAGAGTATACAATAATGTCATCAACAAATTTTTATAACACTAAAGATTTGCAAACCTCCACTACAATACTAATGTTTGGTTAATTTAAAATAAATTACCCATATCCCAAAACAACCATATTTTTTAAGGCAACCCTTGGTAACACAATCAACCGTCACACAAATAGATACAAACATAATTTCTAAGTGACATTATCAAAACAAAACCTTCCGCTATGAATCCATAAGATTATCAAATGAAAGCTGAGTTTTTTTCCGAAGATTAATCACATTTAAGGAAATTTCCATCACAAACTATTACGGTAATTACGTGCATAAAAACCGACCAATATTAATTAATAGCGTTAACATTACAAGGAGAAAATAATGCCGTTAGGAAAATAGAAGAGCGCCATCAGCAATAATTTTGAGAGGGGGATTAGACCAAACTATTCTAGTGTCAACGAGGTACTGGATTCGCACAATGAAACCTCAAGCTTAGTTGATCCGAAAAGCTAGTTATGGTTCAAGTTGATAGGGATGGTCAAGGTACTTCTTGAGGATGGCCTTAAAAGCCTAGAAACAAGATGAAAGATAGTATAAGAGTCTAAACACGCGAGATGGCAAAACACATTGCACACAAACCTTTTCATTCTACCAGTTTTAATACCAAAACTCTAAGCTGGCTAGCCCACGCATTGCTCACACAATCCTACAACCTTTCTTTCTCGATGCCAAAAGGTTATCAAAGGGACTTGCGAAGGGGCTAACAAAAAACGTCAAAAGACAACTTGGGTGCTAGGGAGGAGCTTCATAGTTATCGTAACTTACTTCCATAATATCGAAAATACTAGTTGATCAACATAATAACTTGCAACTCAATCGCAGAGAAGAATTAATACATAAACAAACAGACGAAGGTCTATCATTCGAGTAAGAGAAACATAACATTCAGAGGAGAGGGCACACACATCCTTTCGACCAACATACTAACAACGATAAAAGCTAAAACAAGAAGAGACAAGCAGAAAGGGGAAATCTCCCATCATGACATCCAACTGACAAATCAATGCAAGGAAAAGTGGTTCGATTTCACAATAATTTTAAATAAAATAACAAAGAGAAAGTGTAGAAATATCTTGCCTGTTTCTCCAGCTTCAACAGGTTGTCATACGACTCGCGCAGACGGTCAGCATAAGAACCGTAGTACTTGGAATCATCGGGTGCACCAGTTCTAAGCGGTCCACATTCACGATCCGCGAGACCATGCAATTGAAGAGGATTTTTGTCAAACAGTTCACGAGCATTGTTGTATCCGAAGTGACTCCATGCACTTGTGCTCAACTATTGCTTTCCTTGAGCTTTTACTTCTTGTGGGATTCGAAAACCAACTCACATACCCTATACGGCTACCACAAACACAAGTGATCTACACAAGGTCGAGGAGGAGATATTTTCAGAGAAGAACCTAGCAAGGATGTCACGGCAAGCAAAGGTTGTAGGAGATGGATTTACCCAAGTTACTCAGATTTGTTTCAACTTCCTATGCCTCCTCAACAAACCCATTCCAAAACATATCATGCAATCCTTGTTGTCCTTTGGCCATATATTTCACTCGTGCATTTTGTCAAAAACAGTTTGGGTGTCTTATGCTTGCTTCCACTTTGCATAAGTATCTACCAACGCCCAAAAAATCAAAGCATTTGACACATCCTTGTCCCTCCCTTCTCCATTATTTTCCAAGTTTCCAAGGTGTCTCAACCCACCCAATTTGTCCACAACCAACAATCATTGATGTCCAAAAGACCACATTTCTTTCAAGTTTTTGCCCAAACCATCCGAACTTTGAGCATGAGCATCCAGAAAGGAGTAAAAATCCGTCTTAAGACAGTTATGCACCCAGGACACTAGCAGATACAACAAGCAACAAAAATCTCTTTTTCAAAAGCATTGGAGAACGTCCATGCCCTGCTCAAACAATCCCACTTTGGTATAGGCGTGGAGATGCTATCAAAGGTTGTGGAGTTTGGCTTTACACCTGCTCTTTGCATTTTCTTGTAAGTTTATAAAGCCATTTCAACATATCCATACTATACAGAGCCTGCAGAAGTAGACACAAACACACCCCTCTCCAGCCCCAAAGGCACCCATTGCAATACTATCAAGATAATATGGCACAACACCCCCTGACGTAAAGTGAAAACAAGTGGGTTCCAACATCGATTCAAGAAGCATTGGCATTTCGTAAAGAAGCAATCTTCACTTCTGCTTATGCTTTCATGTCTAAAGGCTGCAGAGGCAGCCCTTTTACCACTTTGGAGCAAAAGCATGGCATCTTCCATCATACCCAAATGGCAACATGCCTGTCCAAGAATCAGGTGCTTCCATTCCTCTCGTCACCATTGCATATACAATAGCCATCTCCCTCTACAAAACCCCAGTCAGAAGCACTCATGAAGCAGGCATTTCAGCTGCAGCTTGTAGGTGTGATAATTCCACAGAAACCTTTATGCCTGCCAAATTAGTGACTCGTTGAAGAAGCTCACATAATTGCAAAGAAAAATGTGCTTCAGGAATATTCTGATATGAAACAGATCCACCCCTATGAGATCCTCTTCCATGAGTTACATCGTAGAACAAGCAAGGTCTCAGAGAGAATCTTTTCAAATACATTTTCATCGTCCCCGGTAACACTCTCTCACCGTCACAAAGTCGATTTTGATAGAAATATCTTGAAGGAGAATCCCGAATTTGAGGGACGCATATAAATCTTGAAAAGCAGAATAACAACATAGTTGGACGACATTGCTTGTTGGAGGCTCTCACGAAGGCTTCTACTATATACCGCAACGTGCTGCTTGCCTGCTAAATTATTTGCAGTGCAGCCGTGGCCGAGGATCCCGACTAGAACACACCCCGCAACACCCAATGAAAGTGGAGGTAACACGCCTACTAGCCTGTAGCTTCATCTATAACCACCAAAACAAACCCAACATTCACGCATCCTCAGCAAAAAGGGGCTTCCACGAAAACATGCCTTCTCAGAGAGCTTCAAAAAATGCCCATACGCAGAGGGGAAGAAAGCAAAAGAAAGAAGAAGGTTCGCATGAAGAAGAAGTCAAAGAATGGAGAGTGAAAGAACTATGAAAAGGGAAAAGAGACACTCAAACACATTTCCCTCCTTCCAACACCTCGCACCATCAAGAAAAATATGCCTACAACACCCACCTATACGCATTGAAAGAGAATCAAAATGAGATCAAGGTGAAGAAAATCGGGACTCCACCGACTCCCATCTCCTCATAAGCAAGTGAAAAAAAACAAAAAAACGTGGTGGCAAAAAAAAAGAAATCTCCAGGTCAGGTTGGGTGGTTGGGAGGAGGCCAAGGTGGTAGTGGAGGGCAGGTGGCAGAAATGGAAGCCGATGCCCAAAGGGCATTACATTCTCCTCCCCTTAAGAAAGCATCGTCCTCGATGCAACATAACACAGAGAAAAAGAAATGGTACGCAACAAGGAATAGATAAAGAAGCAAACACACCCTATGGTTTAAAATTTTAGTTGATTAAAGCACGGCCACAGGGTAGCCTTAGGAACATTTGGTAGAAATTTTAACTTTCAAGGTTCTGTGAAGATTGGCAGTTCCTTCTTATTTATTATTTCATTAGTCTCTTTCCATTAACATTATTCTTAGTTTAATTTTTTTAAAAATTTCATCATTGAAGAGTTTTGGTTTATTCCTTATTGTGGGTGCCCAACATGAACTGCTAACACAACACCCTATCAGTTCACAAGACACTACAGATTCACAAGCACACAAGTATATACTTCATGATTGTATTACACCACAAAAGGTTACTCAAATACGGAATGGAATAGGCACAGTCCACATAACATAGTACTCGTCACACATCAATGAATGACATACAAAATACTCAAACAAAAGAGTACTACAATCCACCAGACATTTCCTCAATTTGCATCGATGAAAAATTCACATAACACCAAACAAATGCTACAGGTACATAGTGTCCACAAGGGAATCAATGACATATCCACAACATCACAACACATATCCATCTGACATGAGTAACACATACATCAAAAGACCACTACCAAACATCACAATAACTCAACATATATCCCGAAACATCAACCATACACACAAATATCATAAGCCTCCCTCAAACTCTTATGCCTCCCTCAAGTCTCTTATGCCTCCTCAAGTCTCTTATGCCTCCCTCAAGTCTCTTATGCCTCCCTCAAACTCTTATGCCTCCCTCAAGTCTCTTATGCCTCCCTCAAACTCTTATGCCTCCCTCAAGGAGGCCGGTTGACCCTATGGTCCAAGACACATAGAGTTCGAACACTCCTAACCCAAGTGACATAATAACGCGTGGTTCAACAACCCGCTAGTTATCTGTAACTCCTTGGGGCGTACCCCTATACAACAAAGCGGGTCCATAGGTCCAACCATTCCATGGTGCATCCCATGACCCTATTCCACACATCACGACAATAGAACCAGCACAACAATCCAATCAAAGTGCCAAGTGGCAAAGTACAAGCCTTGGGCAAGGCGGTAAAAATTCCAAATTTAAAAGAAGACCCAAAATCAAGCAAAATAAATGGCCAAATAGCCATAGTTAGTATCAAAATCCCCATGTTAGTGCCACAAACCAAGGAAATGCCCAAAATTGTAAAGCATGGCAATCAAGAAAAGCTGCTGGTCCTTACAAAATAAAGTAAAAAGCTCAATTTACGAATAAAATCAACTTATAATAATGTCACATTACGATAACTGTGTGGCCTTATCTAGCCACCAAAGGGGTACTCAACGAGTTCACAAGACTCGGAACATCGAGCCTCAGCTCGCAAAATACATATCAATAATACAACTGTCATCACCTCCATCTGAATCATCCCGCCACCACTTCGACAAGGCTAAACATAGTCATAGTTGCACTTAGGTTGCATACATACAACCACATAGGGAGAGAGGAAAGATTCACATGTTATCTACTAAACCGAGTTTCGGCTCAAGTTATTGACCCATGGTACACCATTCCTCACTCTCAACATACACTTCTACCGATTACCCTTAGGGTCGGTTAGCGTAAGGTTCACAACATAACATACAACAACATCACTAACATAATGGTGGCACACACATAACTACCATAACGTCTTACATATGGTACATATACAAGGTAGATCACAATCATACATTCACTGAGTGTAACACATCACTTTACCACATTCTGCACCCAAAGTGCAATCACCATACGATAGGGTTCATACACTCACCGTATGACCCTAAATCACAACATGAAGCATTACATATTTACACACAAATCATACATACGATGAACATAGTACATCACAACATAACATCCATTGCTACATAACAAGGTGGTACACACATTTCTTCAAAACATGGTAAAAACATCATGATACAACTCATTTCTTTTAACATCAATCTAGTCATACAACACATTGATACACCTACATATCACAATATGTCACAATGCTCCAACACTACGTCATCCACATTATAATTCTTTTCACACATCACAAACAGTAATTCACACGTGAACTCTTCATAGAATCCACAAGAAGGAGAGAGAATACTCCCATCCCCAACATATCAACATGATCACAAACACGCACAAGTGACATACACATCATGTGCGTTCACAATATCACAATTACGACATGGATCACATCACGCTTAAAGCACATTACTCTTCCAATATAAATCATCATCATGCAATACCATCATCTCCATGAAACAACATCATGTAACACCATCACCATCATGTAACATCACCATACAACACCAATCCGGCCCATAGGTTCGAGAGCATGAACCTACGCTCTGATACCAAGTGTAACGACCCAAAAATCACACACACGAACAACACAGTGAAATACAGGATAATTTTTTTTTTTTGACTTGCTTGACACATAACATGACGCAACATGTCATCACCAAGGATACAACTAACACTGTGAACAACTTGATACAAGGATGGCCATAAAGGCAGCATGGAAACGTTCACACCTATCAAGGACAATTTTTTTTTTTTTTTGACAAGACAACATAGAAGTCCAATCACATAACACACTTACAGTTAGGGCCAACCACAATGAGATATTCTTGAGGGTTATTTATTTTAAAAGGACATCTTGCAATTCTTAGCTTACGTTTTCAAGGAGGCTCAAGATATGATTCGTATAATTCAACTTGCCAAGCCAAGTTTATTCCTTTGACACTGAGTAATTATCTTTAAATCTTCTCTATTATGACATTTATTTGCTTAATTCGTTTATCAAGAAAAAGGAGTATTTAAATTCCACAAGGCCATCTACTCACCACTAACGCTACTAAGATTCGTTCTTGCCCACAAGACAACATGGTTTTAAGTTCAACACACTTAAGAGAAGAGATACAAGGTGCCTTGAAAAGGGTTAGAGGGAGAAGGTCGAGATGAAACATCTTTAGGACCTCATTAGTTATTACCAGTATTTAATTGAAGCTAGGGCTCTTAACCAGAATTATCAACAACTTTACTTAGGCTTCGCTAAAAGTATTAACAAGGAGTAAAAATTTACTTTCCAAATGGCGGTGAGAAAGATGGTGAGGTCTCCAATTTGTTTTCTCTGGCTTATTAAATCTTATCATCTTCAAACAACTAACAGTTCATTTCACCTTAGGGTCATTTTACAAATTTCACCGTAAAAGGAATAATGTTCACTAGAGGAGCTAGGGTTATCATGATATAAAGTTTACTTGCAATGATAGTCCTGCCCTTGTTTACTTAAAGAATTTCTTGCTCTCAAGTTGGTGACCCCTACGTTACTTTATTTGAATACAAACTTTTAATTTAACTTCCAGAAGTATTAAACAATCCCATGTTAGTTTACTTATGACACTTTATTACTAAGTCATATCAAGGTTTAACTCAAAATTTATTCTCAAGGCAAGTTGTCAGAAGAACACTCATTTACAAGAACAAAACAAGATTACATCAATTCTTAAAATACTGATACTCCAACAAAGTCACTCAACAACAATAACCAAATTTTCTTATAATTTCAATGATGGTCAAACAATACAAGGTTTCCAAAGTTCAGATGACAAAGTCCACAATACTTTATACTAAGACATTAATCTCTCTTTAAACTTTCCACTGGACGTTAACAATAGTTGAACAACATAAAAAGGTTTCGAGCAAAGGAACTTCTCAACTGAGGTTGATGACAAAAGTCTACAAATCTATCCCTCATCTACACGCAAAATCCATCTGCAGCAAATTTTCTACAAGAGTCAATTCACGAGAACTGAGCAAGATAAGGCTACACAAAACCACCATAACTATTATCTAACAATATCATGAAAAGAAGCACTTTATTACAAGAATTTGGGTTCAAACCTCTAAACACTATCAACACATCAAGTTATAATAAAGTCTTCATCATGCCAATCAAAGAAGGAGAAGACCTTGTACTTCAGTTAGGAGTAAAAGCAACGAAAGTATAGCAATCGTAAGAGAATGGCCCTTGGCCCTATAAGGAGAAAACAAATAATCTAGCAAAAACAGAATTCCCATCAAGTAAGTAATTAAACCATAATTACAAGATTAAGATTTGATATATACACCAACCATCTAGAAATTTATCAAAGGTACCAAACGCATAGACTAAATTAATATATTTCTAAAAGAACAAGAGTTGATCGGCCCAAGAAAGGGGAACCACGGGTTTCAAAAATTAACACAAAAAGCCATGTATAATCGAGTTTCAAACCGGAAATCAAATAAAGTATACACACAACATAAGTTTCGAGGTGAAAGCAAAGTATATTAGTTTTGACCATTAACTACAAAGATTTTCCAATCATCCAAGAAGGGTCAAAGTCTTACAGGCTAGTAGCAAACACGCGAGAGAAGAAGGGGGTTCCGTCCAACAAGAGTATACAATAATGTCATCAACAAATTTTTATAACACTAAAGATTTGCAAACCTCCACTACAATACTAATGTTTGGTTAATTTAAAATAAATTACCCATATCCCAAAACAACCATATTTTAAGGCAACCCTTGGTAACACAGTCAACCGTCGCACAAATAGATACAAACATAATTTCTAAGTGACATTATCAAAACAAAACCTTCCGCTATGAATCCATAAGATTATCAAATGAAAGCTGAGTTTTTCCCGAAGATTAATCACATTTAAGGAAATTTCCATCACAAACTATTACGGTAATTACGTGCATAAAAACCGACCAATATTAATTAATAGCGTTAACATTACAAGGGAGAAAATAATGCAAGTTAGGAAAAATAGAAGAGCGCCATCAGCAATAATTCTGAGAGGGGGATTAGACCAAACTATTCTAGTGTCAACGAGGTACTGGATTCGCACAATGAAACCTCCAGCTTAGTTGATCCGAAAAGCTAGTTATGGTTCAAGTTGATAGGGATGGTCAAGGTACTTCTTGAGGATGGCCTTAAAAGCCTAGAAACAAGATGAAAGATAGTATAAGAGTCTAAACACGCGAGACGGAAAAACACATTGCACACAAACCTTTTCATTCTACCAGTTTTAATACCAAAACTCTAAGCTGGCTAGCCCACGCATTGCTCACACAATCCTACAACCTTTCTTTCTCGATGCCAAAAGGTTATCAAAGGGACTTGCGAAGGGCTAACAAAAAAACGTCAAAAGACAACTTGGGTGCTAGGGAGGAGCTTCATAGTTATCGTAACTTACTTCCATAATATCGAAAATACTAGTTGATCAACATAATAACTTGCAACTCAATCGCAGAGAAGAATTAATACATAAACAAACAGACGAAGGTCTATCATTCGAGTAAGAGAAACATAACATTCAGAGGAGAGGGCACACGCATCCTTTCGACCAACATACTGACAACGATAAAAGCTAAAACAAGAAGAGAAACAAGCAGAAAGGGGAAATCTCCCATCATGACATCCAACTGACAAATCAATGCAAGGGAAAAAGTGGTTCGATTTCACAATAATTTTAAATAAAATAACAGTAGAAAAGTGTAGAAATATCTTGCCTGTTTCTCCAGCTTCAACAGGTCGTACAGACTCCACACGGGTCAGCATAAGAACTGTAGGTACTGGAATCCGGGTGCACCAGTTCTAAGCGGTCCACATTCACGATCCGCGAGACCATGCAATTGAAGAGGATTTTTGTCAAACAGTTCACGAGCATTGTTGTATCTGAAGTGACTCCATGCACTTGTGCTCAACTATTGCTTTCCTTGAGCTTTTACTTCTTGTGGGATTCGAAAACCAACTCACATACCCTATACGTGCTACCACAAACACAAGTGATCTACACAAGGCTGGAGGAGATATTTTCAGAGAAGAACCTAGCAAGGATGTCACGGAAAGCAAAGGTTGTAGGAGATGGATTTACCCAAGTTACTCAGATTTGTTTCAACTTCCTATGCCTCCTCAACAAACCCATTCCAAAACATATCATGCAATCCTTGCTGTCCTTTGGCCATATTTCACTCAGGCATTTTGTCAAACAGTTTGGGTGTCTTATGCTTGCTTCCACTTTGCATAAGTATCTACCAACGCCCAACAAACAAAGCATTTGACACAGCCTTGTCCCTTCTCCATTATTTTCCAAGTTTCCAAGGTGTCTCAACCCACCCAATTTGTCCACAACCAACAATCATTGCTGTCCAAAAGACCACATTTCTTTCAAGTTTTGCCCAAACCATCCGAACACTTTGTTGAGCATCCAGATCAGGAGTAAAAATCCGTCTTAAGATAGTTATGCACCAGGACACTAGCAGATACAACAAGCAACAAAAATCTTTTTCAAAAGCATTGGAGAACGTCCATGCCCTGCTCAAACAATCCCACTTTGGTATAGGCGTGGAGATGCTATCAAAGGTTGTGGAGTTTGGCTTTACACCTGCTCTTTGCATTTGCTTGTAAGTTTATAAAGCCATTTCAACATATCCATACTATACAGAGCCTGGAGTAGACACAAACACACCCCTCTCCAATTTCAAAGGCACCCATTGCAATACTATCAAGATAATATGGCACAACACCCCACCCCGTACAAAGTAACCCAAGTGGGTTACAACATCAAATTGGAAATGTTTTGATTTGATTTAGCTTTAAAAGCAATCTTCACTGGACTGAATGCTTTCATGTCTAAAGGCTGCAGAGGCAGCCCTTTTACCACTTTGGAGCAAAAGCATGGCATCTTCCATCATACCCAAATGGCAACATGCCTATCCAAGAATGAAAGAATGCTTCCATTTCCTTTTCATGTCACCATTGCATATACAATAGCCATCTCCTCTACAAAACCCGGTCACTCATCATGAAGGCAGGCATTTCACCGCACGGCTTGTAGGTGTGATAATTCCACAGAAACCTTTATGCCTGCCAACTTAGTGACTCGTTGAAGAAGCTCACATAATTGCAAAGCAAAATGTGCTTCATGAATATTCTGATATGAAACAGACCCACCCCTATGAGATCCTCTTCCATGAGTTACATCGTAGAACAAGCAAGGTCTCAGTAGAGAATCTTTGCAAATACATTTCATCAGGTCTCCTGGTAACACTCTCACTGTCACAAAGTCGATTTTGATAGAAATATCTTGAAGGAGAATCCGAATTTGAGGATGCAGTCGATACTGAACAGATAACAACATAGTTGGACGACCTGCTTGTTGGAGGTGCTCACAAAGGCTTCTACTATACTGCAACGTGCCTGCTGCTGGCTATTTACTGTGCAGGCCGTGCTGAGGATCCCCGACCAGAACACACCCCGCAGCACCCAATGAAAGTGGAGGTAACATGCCTACTAGCCTGTAGCTTCATCTAAACCACCAAATCAAACCCAGCATTCACGCAGCAACCAAGGGGCAGAGAAAACGTGCCAGGAGAGAGAAAAAATGCCCATACGCAGAGGGGAAGAAAGCAAAAGAAAGAAGAAGGTTCGTGAAGCAGGTAACAGGAACAGAACTGCGAAAAAGGGACAAAGAGACACTCAAACACGTTTCCCTCCTTCCAACGCCTGCAGCCCCAAAAAAAACGTGCCTAACACCCACCTATACGCATTGAAAGAGAATCCAAATGAGATCAAGGTGCAGAAAATCGGGACTCCACCGACTCCCGTCTCCCTCACGCAAGGACAGAAAAAACGCGGTGGTCAAAAAGTCTGCAGGTTGGGTGGTTGGGAGGAGGCCAAGGTGGCAGTGGAGGGTAGGTGGCAGAAATGGAAGCCGATGCCCCCAACCAACCCTAAAGCATCCTTATGAAGTTTTCTTTCACATTTCATTTGATTCATTATTTTTCTTTGGTTTTGTAGGTTGAAGGAGGAGTTTTGAGTGTAGCACACTCTACCCCACATGGGAAACTCGAATTTGGCCTTAGAGGCCAAATTTCAAAGCTTGTGGGACAAGTCAAACTTGTCCCACACCTCTTAAAACCCCATGCCAACCCTACCTATGGGTTGGAAGGCCAAATTTAGGGTCTTTTAGGTGTTTTGGGGGGATAAAAAGGGTAAAATATTAATTGCACTTTCTTTCAAAATTTAATTTTGTCCTTTGGGGAAGTGGGCTTAGATGGAGTGTGTAAGGTGCTTGCCTTTCTTTCAACCACTTATTAATGGTGCATTGGAATATGAGGTTGACCAAATGATGTGGAGTGGAGGGAAAAGGAGGTGGCATCCTACTTGGAGCCACATCATCCCTCCCTCTCTTTTCTCTATTTATTTGATCCTCTTGTTTGTTTTGGGGGTTGGAGGTTTCATTTCTAGTCTCTTGTATTTTGGAGAGGAGAGGATTTTGAAGGAGTTGTGGATTTTTGGAGCTTGTTGATACTTGTGGGAATTTTGTTGGAGCTTGTGGATGATTGCTTGATCTTTGGAGGGATTGAGACTTCATACTTGGAGCAAGCTCTACCATGGAAAGGTAGGAGCTTCACCTTGTTTGTATTATGTTTCTTTTTTTTTTGTTATATGAATGTATATTTATGTTGTGTTGAATGTTGTTGTTTGAAATGCTTGTTGGGAATGGGTAGAATGCCTAAGTTGGGAGTGGGAGGAGACTATGGGGAGTTTATTTGAGGGAGGCATAAGAGATCATTTTCTTGAGGAGGGAGTTTGGGTTGGGTGCCCACCTAGTATGAGAAATGCTTGCATTTTCTCCTTGTTCTTACTTTGAGGGAGCCATAAGAGGTAAGGGAGGCATAAGAGTGGATGGAGGGATAAGGGGTACTTGAGGGAGGCATAAGAGTTGTTAGGGGTATTTTGTTTTGCATTGGAGGCTTTTAGGTGGCACCCATTCCCATTGGGAGGCATAAGTGGCCTCCCCATAGGTCTTACTCTTATGGATTTCTTGATAAGCCTTGTGACTTGGTTGTTTTGATGATTTCCCTCTTGTTGAGTTGTTGATTCTTTTGTTTTGAAGGATTATGGAATGAATGTGAAATTTTATGTTAAGTTATGTGGAAGCTAGTAGTTGCCATGAGTTGGATTTTCTCCCATTGTAATGTGGTTGGGGCTCGGGGGCCAATGGAGAGGATGGCTTCTCTTCTCCATTGGGTATCTTGGTTGGGAGGAGAGCGTTGCCTCTCCCCTTATTTTTTGTGAATCAAGAAAACTATTGGAGGAGCTACCTTGTTGATGTTTGTAGCATTGGAGCCTTGTTGATGACAATGTGAAACTACCTTGTATTTTTACCCACCTAGAGTGGAAGAAAGTGTAATATTGCTTTGTATTTTAGCTTCCATTATTGTAAAATGTTCCCACATTAAGTGGAAAATGTTGTAACAAGATGTTGAAGGAAAGTTGTATTGATCTTCATTAGTAAGGTTGTAATGTGGATGGAATTGAAAGTTGAAGGAAAGACAATTTATTTATTCTCCTTTAACTTGGCTTGGAACCTCATATGAGTATGTTGATCTTGTTGAAATGTTAGTAGTTCTTGCTTTAAAACTTAATGGAAATATTGTTGAAACCCTCTTGAGGAATGTTGGGAAATTTATTTGAAAAAAAGAAATATTGAATTTCATTTTGTTACTTAAAGGAGATGTATTGAAAAAGTTGGAATATTAGTGCATTTTCTATTCTTGTATTGTTGATGGAAAGACTTAAGTTTTAAATAGTTTTCAATATGCCAATGAAGAAATTTAAGTCCTAGCTCTATTATGTTTTTCCTCATTTAAGAATTCATTGTAAAATTATTTGCAAATTAGTAAGGAAATGAAATCAAATCTATGTGAAAACCCGTGCAATGCCTATTTAATTTGTGTAGGAAGAAATTTCAATGTAAAGCTCTAAACTTATTAAGTTTATTACCTTAATGCCTAATAAAGGTACTAATATTTTGAATATTATTCATATTTAAGTAACACTAAAACTAATGGATTTATTATTATTAAATTATATTAATATTAATGTACTATTAATACTTTTATATATATTAACAAAAGTATGCTAATACAACTATAGCCAAGGAAATGATAATAGTTATATTTACAAATAAACCTACGTATCTTTATGTATTTTTATAAGCCTCCCAAGACCTGGACACGCCGAATCAGCGAACCAGCAGGCTTTGCGAGCTCTTATTATGCAAAGCAGACTGTGCTTCATGAATATTCTGATATGAAACAGATCCACCTCTATGAGATTCTCTTCCACGAGTTGCAGCGTATGACGGGAAGATCTCAATAGAAGATCTTTGTAATGGATTTCACTAGGTCTTCTGGTAACACTCTCACTGTCCCTTAATTGATTTTGATAATATATCTCGAAGGAGAATTCCAAATTTGAGGATGCATTCGATGCTGAATAGATAACAACATAGTTGGACAACCTGCTTGTTGGAAGCACTCCAAAAGGCTTACGCCATACCGTGCGAGCCACCTGCTTGTAGACCACCGCCACAAACACACCTCGCAGCACCTGATGATTGTAATGCCTGTTTTCTATGGTTATTCCCAAGATGACAAAAAGCTCAATCACTATCAATCAACTCGCACTTATTTGATTTGGTAGATTTGAACTTGAATTTATTCTCATTAAGCGATTCACTCGACCCAACAACTGCTTTAATGTTCATGGAGGCTCATAAAAGAATTTAGGTGGAAATCATGGTTGGGGGTGGGTGGCTCAACCAACACCTGCCAAAAAACATTAAAATTTCCCCCTCTTGCGTGCCGAACAGCTCCAGGTCGCATCGTTGTTTGCTTTTGCAAAAGGATTCGCAGTCTTCTGTCCCCGCCCCTTGTTTTGGTCTACCTGTTGTTTTCTGCCTTAACCACGAATGCTTGTTTGCGCCCCATCAAATGCTGCAACAGATGAATTGCTACAGCGTGTTCAGGATGGTGAAATGAAGGTCTATCGCCCTGATGTTGCGAGGGTGGGCGTGTGGTTTTTGAATGAATGAGGGCAAGGCGATACAAGAGTGATAGATACAACTGCAATAGCAATGGCGACGGTCTTTGCTGCTCCTCCACGAGCTTCATATAGTGTCCTTGTGCGGCCTGAAACTCACTCTGTATTCAACGTGAAAGGTTTCATTCAGGTAGAAGCCCGTTTGAGCGCTCCAACAAGCATTTCATCCAACTATGTTGTTTCTGCATTCAATTTGAATGCATCCTCAATTCGGGATTTCCCTTCAAGATAGTTTTTATCAAAATCAATTAAGTGACAAAGTGTGAGTGTTGCGGAGACCCGATGAAATTATTACAGAGATTTTCTGTTGAGACCTTCTTCTTTGTTCGATGTAACTCATGGGAGAGAATCCCATAGGTGCGGATTTGTTTCGAGATCAAAATATTCATGAAGCACGTGCTTTGTTGTAATAATGGCGCATGCCTTTTGTGTTGGTGATAGATCACACCCTGAGGCATAGGAGATCTATGCAATGTTGGAGTGAACGTCTTGGGAAATGAAGGTAGCAGGATATTTTTAGATTTAGAACATGTGCTTTGAGTGCAGCAAGAGATGCTACTGAGGCGACCCTAGGGAACCGTTGGTGTTGATCATGCATTGCTCGTTGCACACGACCACGTCGTGATCATTTGTTGCAAGATCTTACAAGCGTAGGAGAAGAACGAGGTAAAGTTTTAGTCGAGTAATTTGTCGCCTTTTCTTTTTGGGAAGTCACTTCATCCCCGGATGGTGAATGAGAATGGTATTTCTATTAGGAAGTTAAGAGACTTGGCTGATCTAGGGTCAGGCGGTTTGGAGAAATTTACCGAGAGTCGGTAGGAGTAAATATTGCTGAATCATAAAGGTTACTTCGTTATTTTCCAAGAATGGTGTGAGATGAGGATAATAATGATTTACATGAGGTCTCCTTGGATGAGCTCTTGACATTCTTTCCTCCTCTAAGAAGGATAAGAGCTCGGTCCAGGTGGCTTGGACAGTTGAGTTCTTCTTAGGCTTTTGATTAGACTTGCTAGTTTTACTTAAGGCTTTTACGGATCCATATGGGTTTTAACTTTTAATTTATCGGTTAATTGGATCATGGGATGTGTGTCTCCATGAGCTTCTTTAAGAAAAGGATGCCATTTGTCTTTTCTTCTTGTAAATGGATCTGCATCTCCCTTCTTCAAGCCTTCTAGAGGGTTAAGACAAGGATGCCATTTGTCTACAATTAGTTTCAATGACATTGATGAAGAGACACAAAGGTTATGAGGTTATTGTTCCCTTATGCAAACTTGGATTTAGATGCGAGACCTCAAATATCCCGGGCCTCAACTTGGCGAATGGGTACATCAAGCAAGATTGATTTTGGCTCTTAGGCGAGAATTAAGAGAAAGATAAATTTTTGGTGCAACGGTGGTTGTCAAGGGGTGGGAGAATGAGTGCAGTAAAGTCGGTCTTTGGAGGCACTACCCGTGTATTGACACTCCTTAGCACACATCTTATAGGGGTGGAGAAAATAAGGAGAACCTTTACAATTTCTCATGGAAGAAGATCTTATAGGGGTGGATCTGTTTCATAACAGAATATTCATGAAAAACAAATTGCTTGCTATTATATGAGTTTCTTCAACGAGTCACTAAGTTGGCAGGCATAAAGGTTTCTGTTGGAATTATCACACCTGGCAAGCTACAGCTGAAATGTTGCACCGAGAGTTTGATGTTGTCCTCAATTCTGATGAAGGAAAAGGTTTAATTACCATTGCGGTAAGAGCCTTTTAGAGCTAGGAGCGATGTTGAAGCTGGAGAAATAGGCAAGATATTTCTACACTTTTCTACTGTTATTTTATTTAAAAATATTGTGAAATCGAACCACTTTTCCTTGCATTGTTTTGTCAGTTGGATGTCATGATGGGAGATTTCCCTTTCTGCTTGTGTCTTCTTGTTTTAGCTTTTATTGTTGACAAAATGTGGGTCGAAAGGATGCGTGTGCCCTCTCCTTTGAATGTTATGTTTTCTCTTACTCGAATGATAGAACTTTGTCTGTTTGTTTATGTGTTAATTCTTCTCTGCGAATGAGTTGCAAGTTATTATGTTGATCAAGTTAGCTTTTTCGTTATCATGGAAGTAAGTTTACATTAACTATGAAACCCCCATTCTAGCACCCAAGTTTTTCCTTGACATTTTTTGTTAGCCCCTTTGCAAGTCCCTTCGATAACCTATTGGCATCGAGAAAGAAAGGTTGTAGGATTGTGCAAGCAATGCGTGGGCTAGCCTTGACTTAGAGTTTCGGTATTAAAACTGGTAGAATAAAAGGGTTCGTGTGCAACATGTTTTTCCGTCTCACGTGTTTAGACTCTTATACTATCCTTCATCTTGTTTCTAGGCTTTTAAGGCCATCCTCAAGAAGTACCTTGACCATGCGTATCAACTTGAATCATAACTAGCTTTTCGGATCAACTAAGCTGGAGGTTTCATTGTGCGAATCCAATACCTCGTTGGCACTAGATTAGTTTTGTCTAATCCCCCTCTCAGAATTATTTCTGATGGCGCTCTTCTATCTTTCCTAACTTACATTATTCTCCCCCTTGTAATGTTAACGCTATTAATTAATATTGGTCAATTTTTATGCACGTAATTACTGTAATAGTTTGTGATGGAGATTTCCTTAGATGTGATTGACCTTCGGGAAAAACTCAGCTTTCGTGTGATAATCTTATGAATTCATAGCGGAAGGTTTTGTTTTGATAAATTCACTTAGAAATTATGTTTGTATCTTTTTGTGCAACGGTTATCTGCGTTACAAGGGTTGCCTTAAAAGTATGGTTGTTTTGGGAAATGGATAATTTATTTTAAATTAATCAAACATTATAATTGTTGTGGAAGTTTGCAAACCTTTAGTGTTATAAAATTGTTGATGACATTATTGTATACTCTTGTTGACGAAACCCCCCTTCTTCTCTCGCGTGTTTTTGCTACTAGCTGTGAGACTTTGACCCTTCTGGATGATTGGTAGACCTCTTTGTAGTTAATGGTCAAAACTAGTATACTATGCCTTCGCTTCGAAACTTGTGTTGTGTGTATACTCTAATTGATTTCCGGTTTGAAACTCTATTATCCATGGTTTTTTGTGTTAATTTTGAAACCCGTGTTTCCCCCTTCTTGGGTCGATCCACTCTTGTTCTCTTGGAAAAATATTATTTCAGCCTATGCGTTTGGTTCCTTTAATAAAATTCTAGATGACTAGTATATAGATCAATTCTCAATCTTGTAATTATTGTTTAATTACTTACTTGATGGGGATATTGTCTTTGCTTGATTGTTTGTTTTCTCCTTATAGGGCCAAGGGCCATTCTCATATGATTGTTACTTTCGTTGCATTTGCTCCTAACTGAAGTACAAGGTCTTCTCCTTCTTTGATCGACATGTTATAGACTTTATTATAACTTGATGTGCTCATAGTGTTTAGAGGTTTGATCCAATTTCTTGTAATAAGGTGATTCTTTTCATGATATTGTTAGATAATAGTTATGGTGGTTTTGTGTAGCCTTATCTTGCTCAGTTCTCGTGAACTGACTCTTGTAGAAAATTTGTTGCGAGATGGCTTACGTGGTTAGATGATGGAAAGACTTGTAGATTATTGCATCAATCTTGGTTATGATGTTCCTTTGTACGAATGTGTACTATGTTATAAAATTTGGAAAGGGCCTTTGGACATTTTAGAAGAAGGGTCGAGTGCTAGTAAATGTATTGTAGAGTATTGTTGTTGTAGCTATATTGAAACTTTGGCTTGTTTGGTTATCATGTGAAAGATGAAATTTTGATTTCCGCTTGGTTATGGGATATTCTAGTGAAATTTTAATCCTTAGTAGCGGGGCATGTCCCATGTTATTACTCTCTTGCTCCCTAGTCTTGGTTCAATAGAGATAGTATGTCCCTTTGATTTGTGCATCATGTTGGAATGAATTGATATAACCTTGTTTTGTTTCCACAAACGAGTACTATTAAACTTTTCTCTTGAGTTAAAATGTTGAGTTGTAAATCCTCCTAAGGCTTAATAGCAATAAGTTTGTAAGCACTATGAAGTGAGCTGGATAGTCCTTATTAAAATTAAACTAATAAACATTATCCTTTTATGGTGAAACCTTAAATGATCTCATGGTGAAATCAATGGTTAGATTTTAGAAGATGATAGGATTTAATAAGTAGGAGGGAAATTGATTATTTAAACCTTAAATCTCTCTCTATCATTTGAAATTTTCTCCTTTTTCAAACTTAATGAAGTAAAGTCTAGATGGAACACTTAACCAATCTTGATAAACTCTTAACCTCGATAAAAGACTGATAGTAAACAATGTGACCCTGAAGTTAAATTCTGTTGTCCTGTTTTGTTAACCCTTGCCTTGATTCATGGTGATATTTCTTAAGAAAGGTCAAAATTTAATCCTTAAACAAGAAGGCTATTTTATGAACCCTAAGCGGTACTTTTCTCTCAATCGGAGCTTGTGCCTTCACCGTGCAATAGAGTTGTGGAACATGTGTTAGTGGCTTGAGTAAGATTAATTAACCTTGTAAGAAATGGAAAATGTTCTAAAATCAAATGAATAAGGAAGATTTGGACATCAAATTGATGATCCCAGTTTAGAAAGCTTGGCCTTAAGCTATCTAGTCAACCGTTGAAAATAAAGAAGTTCTCTCTTGTGAAAAGAATTGTGTGAATCATTACATGAAATTTTATAAGAACGTAAGTTAAGAATTAAGAGACACTTTAGTAAACAAGAAAATTTAACAAGAAATTTCTCATGGGATGCCCTAGCTGTGAGTGTGTCATGTGGATTGGACTTCCATTTTTTCTTGTCAAAAGAAGAGTACATTGTCCTTTATAGGTATGAATGTTTCCGTGCTGACTTTGTGGTCTCCCCGTAACAAGTGGTTCCTAGTGTTGGTTGTAACCTTGTGACGACATGTTATGTGTCGTGTTGTGTCAAAGCAAGTCAAAAAAAAAAAAAAATTATCCCTGTATTTCACTTTGTGTTGTCATTGTGTTGGTACTTTTTTGGTGTGTTACATTTTGGTATCGAGCGTAGGTTCATGCTCTCGAACCTATGGGCTGGATTGGTGTTGTATGGTGATGTTGCATGGTGGTGGTGGTGTTACATGATGATACTGATGATGATGATGATGATGTTTCATGATGATGATTTATATTGGAAGAGTAATGTGCTTTAAGCGTGATGTGATTATTGTCGTAATTGTGATATTGTGAACACACGTGATGTGTATGTCACTCGGTGCGTATTTGTCATCATGTTGATGTGTTGGGGATGAGAGTATTCTCTCTCCTTCTTGTGGATTCTATGAAGGGTTCACGTGTGAATTCATTGTTTGTGGTGTGAAAAGAATTATAATGTGGATGACATAGTGTTGGAACATTGTGACATATTGTGATATGTAGGTGTATCAATGTGTTGTATGACTAGATTGATGTTAAAAGAAATGAGTTGTATCATGATGTTTTTACCATGTTTTGAAGAAATGTGTGTACCACCTTGTTATGAAGAAATTATTGTTATGTTGTGATGTTATTATGTTCATCGTATATATGAGTTGTGTAATATGTAATGCTTCATGTCATGATTTAGGGTCATATGGTGAGTGTATGAACCCTATCGTATTGTGATTGCACTTTGGGTGCAGAATGTGGTAAAGTGATGTATTGCGCCCTGTGAATGTATGATTGTGATCTACCCCGTATACATACCATACGTGAGACGTTATGGTAGCTATGTGTGTACCACCATGGTGTTAGTGATGTAGTTATATGTTATGTTGTGAGCCTTACACTAACCGACCCTGAGGGAGATCGGTAGAAGTGTATGTTGAGGGTGAGGAATGGTGTACCATGGGTCATAACTCGAGTCAAAACTCGGTTTAGTAGATTACATGTGACTCTTTCCTCTCCCTATGTGGTTGTATGTATGCAACCTTAGTGTATCTATGACTATGTTTAGCCTTGTCGAAGGGTGGCGGGATTTGGATGATATATATTTTGATAGTGAGCCGAGGCTCGATGTCCGAGTGCAAGAACTCGTTGAGTACCCCCTTGGTGGCTAGATAAGCCACACGCTTATCGTAATGTGACTTTATTATAAGTTGATTTTATTCGTAAATTGATTCTTTTTCTTTATTTAAGGACCAACATCCTTTCTTGATTGCAATGCTTTACAATTTTGGGCATTTCCTTGGTATGTGGCACTAACATGGGGATTTTGATACTAACTTTGGCTACTTGGCCATTTATTTTAGCTTGATTTGAGGTCTTCTTTTAAATTTGGAATTTTACCGCCTTGCCCAAGGCTTGTACTTTGCCACTTGGCACTTTGATTGGATTGTTGTGCTGGTTCTAATGTCGTGATGTGTGGAATAGGGTCATGGGATGCACCATGGATTGGTTGGACCTATGGACCCGCTTCGTTGTATGGGGGTACGCCCCAAGGGGTACATATAACTAGCGGGTTGTTGAACCACGCGTTATTATGTCACTTGGGTTAGGAGTGTTCGAACTCGATGTGCCTTGGGCACAGAGAGACAACCGACCTCCTTGAGGGAGGCATAAGAGTTTGAGGGAGGCATAAGAGACTTGAGGGAGGCATAAGAGTTTGAGGGAGGCATAAGAGACTTGAGGGAGGCATAAGAGTTTGAGGGAGGCTTATGATAGTTTGAGGGAGGCTTATGATATGTATGGTTGATATTCTCGGGACATATGTTGAGTTATTGTGATGTTTGGTAGTGGTCTTTTGATGTATGTTTACTCATGTCGGATGGTTATGTGTGGTGATGTTGTGGACATGTCATTGATTCCCTTGTGGACACTATGTACCTGTAGCATGGTTTGTGTTATGTGAGTCTTTCATTGATGCAAATTGAGGAAATGTCTTGTGGATTGTAGTACTCTTTTGTTTGAGTATTTGGTATGTCATTCATTGATGTGTGATGAGTACCTATGTTATGGGGAGTGTGCCTATTCTATTCCGTAATTGTGTAACCTTTTGTGGTGTAATACAATCTTGAAGTATATACTTGTGTACTTGTGAATATGTAGTGTCTTATGAACTGATAGGGTTTGCGTTAGCTGTTCATGTTGGGCACCCACTATAAGGAACAAATCAAAACACTTCAATGATGATATTTTCTAAAAGAAACTAAAACTAGAAATAATGATAATGGAAAGAGACTAATGAAATGGAAAACAAGAAAGAACGCCAATCTTCATAGAACCTTAAATTAAAAATTCTACCAAATGCTATTTTCTATGGTTATTCCCAAGATGACAAAAGCTCAATCACTATCAATCAACTCGCACTTATTTGATTTGGTAGATTTGAACTTTGAACTGTTCTCATTAAGCGGTTCACTCTGACCCAACAACTGCTTTAATGTTCATGGAGGCTCATAAAAGAATTTAGGTGGAAATCATGGTTGGGGGTGGGTGGCTCAACCAACACCTGCCAAAAACATTAAAATTTCCCCTCTCTTGTGTGCCGAACAGCTCCAGGTCGCATCGTTGTTTGCTTTTGCAAAAGGATTCGCAGTCTTCTGTCCCCGCCCCTTGTTTTGGTCTACCTGTTGTTTTCTGCCTTAACCACGAATGCTTGTTTGCGCCCCATCAAATGCAAAAGATGAATGCTACAAGCGTGTTCAAGATGGTGAAATGAAGGTCTATCGCCCGATGTTGCGAGGGTGGGCGTGTGGTTTTTGAATGAATGAGGGCAAGGTGATACAAGAGTGATAGATATACAACCTGCAATAGCAATGGCGACGGTTTTGCTGCTCCTCCACGAGCTTCATATAGTGTCCTTGTGCGGCCTGAAACTCACTCTGTATTCAACGTGAAAGGTTTCATTCAGGTAGAAGCCCGTTTGAGCGCTCCAACAAGCAGTTCGTCCAACTATGTTGTTTTCTGTTCAATTTTGAATGCATCCTCAATTCGGGATTTCTCCTTCAAGATAGTTTTTATCAAAATCGATTAAGTGACAGTGTGAGTGTTGCCAGGAGACCCGATGAAATTATTACAGAGATTCTCTGTTGAGACCTTCTTGCTATTCGATGTAACTCATGGGAGAGAATCCCATAGGTGCGGATCTGTTTGAGATCGAATATTCATGAAGCACGTGCTTTCTTTGTAATAATGGCGCATGCCTTTTGTGTTGTGTGACATGAGATCACACCCACAGGCATAGGAGATCTATGCAATGTTGGAGAGAACGTCTTGGGAGATGAAGGTAGCAGGATATTTGTCAGATTTAGAACATGTGCTGAGTGCAACAGATGCTACAGGGTGACCCCAGGGAGCCGTTGGTGTTGATCATGCTGTTCTGGTTGCACGCGACCACAGTCGTGATCATTTGTTGCAATATCTTGCAGCTGTAGCAGAAGAACGAGGTAAAGTTTTAGTCGAGCTGTCTGCCTTTTCTTTTTGGGAAGTCACTTCAGTCCAGATGGTGAATGAGAATGGTATTTCTGTTAGGAAGTTAAGAGACTTGGCTGATCTAGGGGTCAGGCAGTTTGGAGAAATTTACCGAGAGTCAGCAGGAGTAAATATTGCTGAAATCATAAAGGTTACTTCGTTATTTTCCAAGAATGGTGACAGATGAGGATAATAATGATTTACATGAGGTCTCCTTGGATGAGCTCTTGACTGTTCTTTCCTCCTCTAAGAAGGATAAGAGCTCCGGTCCAGGTGGCTGGACAGTTGAGTTCTTCTTAGGCTTTTGATTAGACTTGCTGGTTTTACTTAAGGCTTTTACGGATCCATATGGGTTTTAACTTTTAATTTATCAGTTAATTGGATCATGGGATGTGTGTCTCCACAGTTTCTTTTTCTGTTCTTGTAAACGGATCTGCATCTCCCTTCTTCAAGCCTTCTAGAGGGTTAAGACAAGGATGCCATTTGTCTACATATTTATTTCTACTTGTTGCAGAGAGGCTTAGTAGAGCAATTCAGGAGGTCAAAAGAACCAGAGATATCAAAGGAATCAAAGTGGGAGGCGAGGAGTATCTCACTCATATTTTATTTGTTCATGATGTATTGCTCTTCACTAATGGGTTTTTGGTGGAAGGACAAAAGCTTCAGGAAACTCGCAAGTTGTATTGCAAAGCCATGGGCATGGAGGTCATTTTTCATAAGTCTACAATTAGTTTCAATGACATTGATGAAGAGACACAACAGGTTATGAGGTTATTGTTCCCTTATGCAAACTTGGATTTAGATGCAGACCTCAAATATCTGGGCCTCAACCTGAAACTGAATGGGTACATCAAGCAAGATTGATTTTGGCTCTTAGGCAGAATTAAGAGAAAGATAAATTTTTGGTGCAACAGGTGGTTGTCAAGGGGTGGGAGAATGAGTCTGGTAAAGTCAGTGCTGGAGGCACTACCCGTGTATTGACACTCCTTAGCACACATCCCCAAAGGTGTGCTGGAGAAAATAAGGAGAACCTTTTACAATTTCTCATGGAAGAAGATCTTATAGGGGTGGATCTGTTTCATAACAGAATATTCATGAAAAACAAATTGCTTGCTATTATATGAGTTTCTTCAACGAGTCACTAAGTTGGCAGGCATAAAGGTTTCTGTTGGAATTATCACACCTGGCAAGCTACAGCTGAAATGTTGCACCGAGAGTTTGATGCTGTCCTCAATTCTGATGAAGGAAAAGGTTTAATTACCATTGCGGTAAGTGCCTTTCAGATCCAGGAGCGATGTTGAAGCTGGAGAAACAGGAAAGATATTTCTACACTTTTCTACTGTTATTTTATTTAAAAATATTGTGAAATCGAACCACTTTTCCTTGCATTGTTTTGTCAGTTGGATGTCATGATGGGAGATTTCCCTTTCTGCTTGTGTCTTCTTGTTTTAGCTTTTATCATTGACAGAATGTGGGTCGAAAGGATGCGTGTGCCCTCTCCTTTGAATGTTATGTTTTCTCTTACTCGAATGATAGAACTTTGTCTGTTTGTTTATGTGTTAATTCTTCTCTGCGAATGAGTTGCAAGTTATTATGTTGATCAAGTTAGCTTTTTCGTTATCATGGAAGTAAGTTTACATTAACTATGAAACCCCCGTTCTAGCACCCAAGTTTGTCCTTGACATTTTTGTTAGCCCCTTCGCAAGTCCCTTCGATAACCTATTGGCATCGAGAAAGAAAGGTTGTAGGATTGTGCGAGCAATGCGTGGGCTAGCCAGCTTAGAGTTTCGGTATTAAAACTGGTAGAATAAAAGGGTTCGTGTGCAACGTGTTTTTCCGTCTCACGTGTTTAGACTCTTATACTATCCTTCATCTTGTTTCTAGGCTTTTAAGGCCATCCTCAAGAAGTACCTTGACCATGCGTATCAACTTGAATCATAACTAGCTTTTCGGATCAACTAATTTGGAGGTTTCATTGTGCGAATCCAATACCTCGTTGGCACTAGATTAGTTTGTCTAATCCCCTCTCGCAATTATTTCGATGGCGCTCTTTATCTTTCCTAACTTACATTATTCTCCCCCTTGTAATGTTAACGCTATTAATTAATATTGGTCAATTTTTATGCACGTAATTACTTGTAATAGTTTGTGATGGAGATTTCCTTAGATGTGATTGACCTTGGGAAAAACTCAGCTTTCGTGTGATAATCTTATGAATTCATACGGAAGGTTTTGTTTTGATAAAGTCACTTAGAAATTATGTTTGTATCTTTTTGTGCAACGGTTGATACATGCGTTACAAGGGTTGCCTTAAAGTATGGTTGTTTGGGAAATGGATAATTTATTTTAAATTAATCAAACATTAGAATTGTTGTGGAAGTTTGCAAACCTTTAGTGTTATAAAATTGTTGATGACATTATTGTATACTCTTGTTGGACGAAACCCCCCTTCTTCTCTCGCGTGTTTGCTACTAGCCTGTGAGACTTTGACCCTTCCTGGATGATTGGTAGACCTCTTTGTAGTTAATGGTCAAAACTAGTATACTATGCCTTAGCTTCGAAACTTGTGTTGTGTGTATACTCTAATTGATTTCCGGTTTGAAACTCTATTATCCATGGTTTTTTGTGTTAATTTCTGAAACCCGTGTTTCCCCCTTCTTGGGCCGATCCACTCTTGTTCTCTTGGAAAAATATTATTTCAGCCTATGCGTTGGTTCTTTTAATAAAATTCTAGATGACTGGTATATAGATCAATTCTCAATCTTGTAATTATTGTTTAATTACTTACTTGATGGGGATACTGTCTTTGCTAGATTGGTTGTTTTCTCCTTATAGGGCCAAGGGCCATTCTCATATGATTGTTACTTTCGTTGCATTTGCTCCTAACTGAAGTACAAGGTCTTCTCCTTCTTTGATCGACATGTTATAGACTTTATTATAACTTGATGTGCTCATAGTGTTTAGAGGTTTGATCCAATTTCTTGTAATAAGGTGCTTCTTTTCATGATATTGTTAGATAATAGTTATGGTGGTTTTGTGTAGCCTTATCTTGCTCAGTTCTCGTGAACTGACTCTTGTAGAAAATTTGTTGCAGATGGCTTACGTGGTTAGATGATGGAAAGACTTGTAGATTATTGCATCAATCTTGGTTATGATGTTCCTTTGTACGAATGTGTACTATGTTATAAAATTTGGAAAGGGCCTTTGGACATTTTAGAAGAAGGGTCAGTGCCTAGTAAATGTATTGTAGAGTATTGTTGTTGTAACTGTTGAAACTTTGGCTTGTTTGGTTATCATGTGAAAGATGAAATTTTGATTACCGCTTGGTTATGGGATATTCTAGTGAAATTTTAATCCTTAGTAGCGGGGCATGTCCCATGTTATTACTCTCTTGCTCCCTAGTCTTGGTTCAATAGAGATAGTATGTCCCTTTGATTTGTGCATCATGTTGGAATGAATTGATATAACCTTGTTTTGTTTCCGCAAACGAGTACTGTTAAACTTTGCTCTTGAGTTAAAATGTTGAGTTGTAAATCCTCCTAAGGCTTAATAGCAATAAGTTTGTAAGAACTATGAAGTGAGCTGGATAGTCCTTATTAAAATTAAACTAATAAACATTATCCTTTTATGGTGAAACCTTAAATGATCTCATGGTGAAATCAATGGTTAGATTTTAGAAGATGATAGGATTTAATAAGTAGGAGGGAAATTGATTATTTAAACCTTAAATCTCTCTCTATCATTTGAAATGTTCTCCTTTGTCAAACTTAATGAAGTAAAGTCTAGATGGAACACTTAACCAATCTTGATAAACTCTTAACCTCGATAAAAGACTGATAGTAAACAATGTGACCTTGAAGTTAAATTCTGTTGTCCTATTCTGTTAACCCTTGCCTTGATTCATGGTGATATTTCTTAAGCAAGGTCAAAATTTAATCCTTAAACAAGAAGGCTATTGTTATGAACCCTAAGCGGTACTTTTCTCTCAATCGGAGCTTGTGCCTTCACCTGTGCAATAGAGTTGTGGAACATGTGTTAGTGGCTTGAGTAAGATTAATTAACCTTGTAAGAAATGGAAAATGTTCTAAAATCAAATGAATAAGGAAGATTTGGACATCAAATTGATGATCCCAGTTTAGAAAGCTTGGCCTTAAGCTATCTAGTCAACCGTTGAAAATAAAGAAGTTCTCTCTTGTGAAAAGAATTGTGTGAATCATTACATGAAATTTTATAAGAACGTAAGTTAAGAATTAAGAGACACTTTAGTAAACAAGAAAATTTAACAAGAAATTCTCATGGGATGCCCTAATTGTGAGTGTGTCATGTGGATTGGACTTCCATGTTTTCTTGTCAAAAGAAGAGTACATTGTCCTTGATAGGTGTGAACGTTTCCGTCTTTGACCTTGTGGTCTCCCCGTAACAAGTGGTTCCTAGTGTTGGTTGTAACCTTGTGATGACATGTTGTGTCGTGTTGTGTCAAAGCAAAGTAAAAAAAAAAGTTATCCCTGTATTTTTTGTGTTGTCATTGTGTTGGTACTTTTGGTGTGTTACATTTTGGTATCGGAGCGTAGGTTCATGCTCTCGAACCTATGGGCGGATTGGTGTTGTATGGTGATGTTGCATGGTGGTGGTGGTGTTACATGATGATACGATATGATGATGATGATGATGTTGCATGATGATGATTTATATTGGAAGAGTAATGTGCTTTAAGCGTGATGTGATTATTGTCGTAATTGTGATATTGTGAACGCACGTGATGTGTATGTCACTCAGTGCGTATTTGTCATCATGTTGATGTGTTGGGGATGAGAGTATTCTCTCTCCTTCTTGTGGATTCTATGAAGAGTTCACGTGTGAATTACTGTTTGTGGCATGTGAAAAGAATTATAATGTGGATGACATAGTGTTGGAACATTGTGACATATTGTGATATGTAAGTGTATCAATGTGTTGTATGACTAGATTGATGTTAAAAGAAATGAGTTGTATCATGATGTTTTTACCATGTTTTGAAGAAATGTGTGTACCACCTTGTTATGAAGCAATTATTGTTATGTTGTGATGTTATTATGTTCATCGTATATATGAGTTGTGTAATATGTAATGCTTCATGTCGTGATTTAGGGTCATATGGTGAGTGTATGAACCCTATCGTATTGTGATTGCACTTTGGGTGCAGAATGTGGTAAAGTGATGTATTGCGCCCTGTGAATGTATGATTGTGATCTACCCTGTATACATACCATACGTGAGACGTTATGGTAGCTATGTGTGTACCACCATGGTGTTAGTGATGTAGTTACATGTTATGTTGTGAGCCTTACACTAACCGACCCTGAGGGAGATCGGTAGAAGTGTATGTTGAGGGTGAGGAATGGTGTACCATGGGTCATAACTCGAGTCAAAACTCGGTTTAGTAGATTACATGTGACTCTTTCCTCTCTCCCTATGTGGTTGTATGTATGCAACCTTAGTGTATCTATGACTATGTTTAGCCTTGTCGAAGGGTGGCGGGATTGATATATATTTTACGAGCTGAGGCTCGATGTTCCGAGTGCCAGCAACTCGTTGAGTACCCCCTTGGTGGCTAGATAAGCCACACAGTTATCGTAATGTGACTTTATTATAAGTTGATTTTATTCGTAAATTGATTCTTTTTCTTTATTTCGCAAGGACCAGCATCTTTTCTTGATTGCAATGCTTTACAATTTTGGGCATTTCCTTGGTATGTGGCACTAACAGGGGGATTTTGATACTAACTTTGGCTACTTGGCCATTTATTTTAGCTTGATTTGAGGTCTTCTTTTAAATTTGGAATTTTTACCGCCTTGCCCAAGGCTTGTACTTTGCCACTTGGCACTTTGATTGGATTGTTGTGTTGGTTCTAATGTCGTGATGTGTGGAATAGGGTCATGGGATGCACCATGGATTGGTTGGACCTATGGACCCGCTTCGTTGTATGGGGGTACGCCCCAAGGGGTACATATAACTAGCGGGTTGTTGAACCACGTGTTATTATGTCACTTGGGTTAGGAGTGTTCGAACTCGATGTGCCTTGGGCACAGAGAGACAACCGACCTCCTTGAGGGAGGCATAAGAGATTGAGGAGGCATAAGAGTTTGAGGGAGGCATAAGAGAGGGAGGCATAAGAGTTTGAGGGAGGCATAAGAGACTTGAGGGAGGCATAAGAGTTTGAGGGAGGCATAAGAGACTTGAGGGAGGCATAAGAGTTTGAGGGAGGCTTATGATATTTGTGTGTATGGTTGATATTCTGGGACATATGTTGAGTTATTGTGATGTTTGGTAGTGGTCTTTTGATGTATGTGTTACTCATGTCGGATGGTTATGTGTGGTGATGTTGTGGACATGTCATTGATTCCCTTGTGGACACTATGTACCTGTAGCATGGTTTGTTGTTATGTGAGTCTTTCATTGATGCAAATTGAGGAAATGTCTGGTGGATTGTAGTACTCTTTTGTTTGAGTATTTGGTATGTCAGTCATTGATGTGTGATGAGTACCTATGTTATGGGGAGTGTGCCTATTCTATTCCGTAATTGTGTAACCTTTTGTGGTGTAATACAATCTTGAAGTATATACTTGTGTACTTGTGAATCTGTAGTGTCTTGTGAGCCTGATAGGGTTTGCGTTAGCTGTTCATGTTGGGCACCCACTATAAGGAACAAATCAAAACACTTCAATGATGATATTTTCTAAAAGAAACTAAAACTAGAAATAATGATAATGGAAAGAGACTAATGAAATGGAAAACAAGAAAGAACTGCCAATCTTCACAGAACCTTAACAGTTAAAAATTCTACCAAATGTTCCTAAGGCTACCTTGTGACCCTGCTTTAATTAACTAAAATTTAAACCATAAAGTGTACTTCTCCTTTGCATGTTGTTGGTTACGTGCCATTTCTTTTCCTCTGTGTTATGTCGCATCGAGGACGATGCTTTCTTAAGGGGAGGAGAATGTAATGCCCTATTTTCTATGGTTATTCCCAAGATGACAAAAATCTCAATCACTATCAATCAACTCGCACTTATTTGATTTGGTAGATTTGAACTTTGAACTGTTCTCATTAAGCGGTTCACTCTGACCCAACAACTGCTTTAATGTTCATGGAGGCTCATAAAAGAATTTAGGTGGAAATCATGGTTGGGGGTGGGTGGCTCAACCAACACCTGCCAAAAAAACATTAAAATTTCCCCCTCTTGCGTGCGAGAATGAACAACTCTGTGTCGCATCGTTGTTTGCTTTTGCAAAAGGATTCGATCTGTCTCGTCCCGCCCCTTGTTTTGGTCTACTGTTTTTTTGCCTTAACCACGAATGCTTGTTTGCGCCCCATCAAATGCTGCATGAACAGATGAATTACTACAGCGTGTTCAAGATGGTGAAATGAAGGTCTATCACCCTGATGTTGCGAGGGTGGGCGTGTGGTTTTTGAATGAATGAGGGCAAGGTGATACAAGAGTGATAGATACAACTGCAATAGAAATGGCGACGGTCTTTGCTGCTCCTCCACGAGCTTCATATAGTGTCCTTGTGCGGCCTCGAAATCACTCGTATTCAATGTGAAAGGTTTCATTCAGGTAGAAGCCCGTTTGAGCGCTCCAACAAGCAGTTCGTCCAACTATGTTGTTTTCTGTTCAATTTTGAATGCATCCTCAATTCGGGATTTCTCCTTCAAGATAGTTTTTATCAAAATCGATTAAGTGACAGTGTGAGTGTTGCCAGGAGACCCGATGAAATTATTACAGAGATTCTCTGTTGAGACCTTCTTGCTGTTCGATGTAACTCATGGGAGAGAATCCCATAGGTGCGGATCTGTTTCAGATCAGAATATTCATGAAGCACGTGCTTTGCTGTAATAATGGCGCATGCCTTTTGTGTTGGTGACAGATCACACCCACAGGCATAGGAGATCTATGCAATGTTGGAGAGAACGTCTTGGGAGATGAAGGTAGCAGGATATTTGTCAGATTTAGAACATGTGCTGAGTGCAACAGATGCTACAGGGCAACCCCAGGGAGCCGTTGGTGTTGATCATGTTGTTCTGGTGGCACGCGACCCGACCACGATCGTGATCATTTGTTGCAATATCTTACAGTGTAGTAGCGGAGAAGAACGAGGTAAAGTTTTAGTCGAGTATGTCGCCTTTTCTTTTTGGGAAGTCACTTCAATCCGGATGGTGAATGAGAATGGTATTTCTATTAGGAAGTTAAGAGACTTGGCTGATCTAGGGTCAGGCAGTTTGGAGAAATTTACCGAGAGTCAGCAGGAGTAAATATTGCTGAAATCATAAAGGTTACTTCGTTATTTTCCAAGAATGGTGACAGATGAGGATAATAATGATTTACATGAGGTCTCCTTGGATGAGCTCTTGATCTGTTCTTTCCTCCTCTAAGAAGGATAAGAGCTCGGCCCAGTGGTTTGGACAGGTTGAGTTCTTCTTAGGCTTTTGATTAGACTTCTTGGTTTTACTTAAGGCTTTTACGGATCCATATGGGTTTTAACTTTTAATTTATCGATTAATTGGATCATGGGATGTGTGTCTCCACAGTTTCTTTTTGTTCTTGTAAATGGATCTGCATCTCCCTTCTTCAAGCCTTTAGAGGGTTAAGACAAGGATGCCATTTGTCTACATATTTATTTCTACTTGTTGCGAGAGAAGGCTTAGTAGAGAAATTGGGAGGTCAAAAGAATGAAGAGATATCAAAGGAATCAAAGTGGGAGGCGAGGAGTATCTCACTGATTTTATTTGTTCATGATGTATTGCTCTTCACTAATGGGTTTTTTGGTGGAAGGACAAAAGCTTCAGAAACTCTCAAGTTGTATGCAAAGCCATGGGCATGGAGGTCATTTTTCATAAGTCTACAATTAGTTTCAATGACATTGATGAAGAGACACATCAAGTTATGAGGTTATTTTGTTCCCTTATGCAAACTTGGATTTAGAGAAAGATCAAATATTTGGGCCTTTTGGCCTCGAAATGAATGGGTACATCAAACAAGATTGATTTTGGCTCTTATGAATTAAGAGAAAGTGCAAGGTGGTTGTCGGGGTTGGAGAATGAGTCTGGTAAAGTCGGTTGGAGGCACTCCGTTATTGACACTCCTTAGCACACATCCCCAAAGGTGTCTTTGGAGAAAATAAGGAGAACCTTTTACAATTTCTCATGGAAGAAGATCTTATAGGGGTGGATCTGTTTCATAACAGAATATTCATGAAAAACAAATTGCTTGCTATTATATGAGTTTCTTCAACGAGTCACTAAGTTGGCAGGCATATAAAAGTTTTGTTGGAATTATCACACTGCAAGCTACGACTGAAATGTTGCACCGAGAGTTTGATGTTGTCCTCAATTCGATGAAGGAAAAGGTTTAATTACCATTTGCGGTAAGAGCCTTTAGATCCGGGGAGCGATGTTGAAGCTGGAGAAACAGGCAAGATATTTCTACACTTTTCTACTGTTATTTTATTTAAAAATATTGTGAAATCGAACCACTTTTCCTTGCATTGTTTTGTCGGTTGGATGTCATGATGGGAGATTTCCCTCTCGCTTGTGTCTTCTTGTTTTAGCTTTTATCGTTGACAAAATGTGGGTCGAAAGGATGCGTGTGCCCTCTCCTTTGAATGTTATGTTTTCTCTTACTCGAATGATAGAACTTTGTCTGTTTGTTTATGTGTTAATTCTTCTCTGCGAATGAGTTGCAAGTTATTATGTTGATCAAGTTAGCATTTTCGTTATCATGGAAGTAAGTTTACATTAACTATGAAACCCCCGTTCTAGCACCCAAGTTTGTCCTTGACATTTTTGTTAGCCCCTTCGCAAGTCCCTTCGATAACCTATTGGCATCGAGAAAGAAAGGTTGTAGGATTGTGCGAGCAATGCGTGGGCTAGCCAGCTTAGAGTTTCGGTATTAAAACTGGTAGAATAAAAGGGTTCGTGTGCAACGTGTTTTTCCATCTCACGTGTTTAGACTCTTATACTATCCTTCATCTTGTTTCTAGGCTTTTAAGGCCATCCTCAAGAAGTACCTTGACCATGCCTATCAACTTGAATCATAACTAGCTTTTCGGATCAACTAAGCTGGAGGTTTCATTGTGCGAATCCAATACCTCGTTGGCACTAGATTAGTTTGGTCTAATCCCCCTCTCAGAATTATTTCTGATGGCGCTCTTCTATCTTTCCTAACTTACATTATTCTCCCCCTTGTAATGTTAACGCTATTAATTAATATTGGTCAATTTTTATGCACGTAATTACTGTAATAGTTTGTGATGGAGATTTCCTTAGATGTGATTGACCTTCGGGAAAAACTCAGCTTTCGTGTGATAATCTTATGAATTCATAGCGGAAGGTTTTGTTTTGATAAAGTCACTTAGAAATTATGTTTGTATCTTTTTGTGCAACGGTTGACTGCGTTACCAAGGGTTGCCTTAAAGTATGGTTGTTTCGGGAAATGGATAATTTATTTTAAATTAATCAAACATTAGAATTGTTGTGGAAGTTTGCAAACCTTTAGTGTTATAAAATTGTTGATGACATTATTGTATACTCTTGTTGGATGAAACCCCCCCTTCTTCTCTCGCGTGTTTGCTACTAGCCTGTGAGACTTTGACCCTTCCTGGATGATTGGTAGACCTCTTTGTAGTTAATGGTCAAAACTAGTATACTATGCCTTAGCTTCGAAACTTGTGTTGTGTGTATACTCTAATTGATTTCCGGTTTGAAACTCTATTATCCATGGTTTTTTGTGTTAATTTCTGAAACCCGTGTTTCCCCCTTCTTGGGCGATCCACTCTTGTTCTCTTGGAAAAATATTATTTCAGCCTATGCGTTGGTTCTTTTAATAAAATTCTAGATGACTAGTATATAGATCAATTCTCAATCTTGTAATTATTGTTTAATTACTTACTTGATGGGGATACTGTCTTTGCTAGATTGGTTGTTTTCTCCTTATAGGGCCAAGGGCCATTCTCATATGATTGTTACTTTCGTTGCATTTGCTCCTAACTGAAGTACAAGGTCTTCTCCTTCTTTGATCGACATGTTATAGACTTTATTATAACTTGATGTGCTCATAGTGTTTAGAGGTTTGATCCAATTTCTTGTAATAAGGTGCTTCTTTTCATGATATTGTTAGATAATAGTTATGGTGGTTTTGTGTAGCCTTATCTTGCTCGGTTCTCGTGAACCCGACTCTTGTAGAAAATTTGTTGCGAGATGGCTTACGTGGTTAGATGATGGAAAGACTTGTAGATTATTGCATCAATCTTGGTTATGATGTTCCTTTGTACGAATGTGTACTATGTTATAAAATTTGGAAAGGGCCTTTGGACATTTTAGAAGAAGGGAATGGATTGCCTAGTAAATGTATTGTAGAGAGTATTGTTGTTTGAATGCTTCATTTGAAACTTTGGCTTGTTTGGTTATCATGTGAAAGATGAAATTTTGATTACCGCTTGGTTATGGGATATTCTAGTGAAATTTTAATCCTTAGTAGCGGGGCATGTCCCATGTTATTACTCTCTTGCTCCCTAGTCTTGGTTCAATAGAGATAGTATGTCCCTTTGATTTGTGCATCATGTTGGAATGAATTGATATAACCTTGTTTTGTTTCCGCAAACGAGTACTGTTAAACTTTGCTCTTGAGTTAAAATGTTGAGTTGTAAATCCTCCTAAGGCTTAATAGCAATAAGTTTGTAAGCACTATGAAGTGAGCTGGATATTCCTTATTAAAATTAAACTAATAAACATTATCCTTTTATGGTGAAACCTTAAATGATCTCATGGTGAAATCAATGGTTAGATTTTAGAAGATGATAGGATTTAATAAGTAGGAGGGAAATTGATTATTTAAACCTTAAATCTCTCTCTATCATTTGAAATGTTCTCCTTTGTCAAACTTAATGAAGTAAAGTCTAGATGGAACACTTAACCAATCTTGATAAACTCTTAACCTCGATAAAAGACTGATAGTAAACAATGTGACCCTGAAGCTAAATTCTGTTGTCCTGTTCTGTTAACCCTTGCCTTGATTCATGGTGATATTTCTTAAGCAAGGTCAAAATTTAATCCTTAAACAAGAAGGCTATTGTTATGAACCCTAAGCGGTACTTTTCTCTCAATCGGAGCTTGTGCCTTCACCTGTGCAATAGAGTTGTGGAACATGTGTTAGTGGCTTGAGTAAGATTAATTAACCTTGTAAGAAATGGAAAATGTTCTAAAATCAAATGAATAAGGAAGATTTGGACATCAAATTGATGATCCCAGTTTAGAAAGCTTGGCCTTAAGCTATCTAGTCAACCGTTGAAAATAAAGAAGTTCTCTCTTGTGAAAAGAATTGTGTGAATCATTACATGAAATTTTATAAGAACGTAAGTTAAGAATTAAGAGACACTTTAGTAAACAAGAAAATTTAACAAGAAATTCCTCATGGGATGCCCTAGCTGTGAGTGTGTCATGTGGATTGGACTTCCATGTTGTCTTGTCAAAAGAAGAGTACATTGTCCTTGATAGGTGTGAGCGATTCCGTCTTTGACCTTGTGGTCTCCCCGTAAGAAGTGGTTCCTAGTGTTGGTTGTAACCTTGTGATGACATGTTATGTCATGTTGTGTCAAAGCAAGTAAAAAAAAAAAAATTATCCTATATTTCTTTGTGTTGTCATTGTGTTGGTACTTTTCTCGCTTTGTAGCTTCATCTATAACCATCAGATCAGCTCATGTGGTTGCGTATCCGAGCTTTATCTGTTTGGCGAGGGTTCGAGTTGCAAAAATGGATGGTGCCGTTCAAAGATAAAAGAATAAATGAGCTGATTTGGTGGCCGCCTTCAAGCTGTAATGGAAGTTGCGAGGAGCGCTGCTGAATGTGGCGGGGACCTGCATTTGTCATCCAGCAAGCGATAAATCCAACGGTTTCAAAGAAAGTGTAGCACAACAGGCCGGCCATGAAAAGCATAAGATTTGCAAAATCTAAAGTGGAATAAATGAAGCTATGCGGCCAGGTTAGAGTAGCCTGCACGTCAGGAATGGAGTTAATATATTATGGCAGGTGGCCATTAAAGCCACCCACCCCAACCATGAATTCAAACCTAAATTTGAATGCTTTCCCACCGTTAAAACTCTTGTCCCTTTTGTTCATTTTTCAAATATGAATAACCTACTTTAAGGAAAGTAATTTTGAATGAATACAATATTATAACCATGTTCACATTCTTAGTACATAAAAAGATGGATTTGGAACTTCATAATTAATTAGGAAATATGTATTTTAGCTAAACTTACATTATATAAATCTAGTTGATTAAATATACATTTGAAATTTTATATTCCTTAAAAATAACATGATTTATACGATAAAATATTAAACTTTATGCTTGTGCATATAATGAGTAGTATATATATCTCATTTTGAGATTTTAAATGTATATATAGTATTTATGTATTCTAAATAAAGACTAAATATAATACCTCAAATGTAAAATATAAAACTATTGATGCCTGTCAAGTGCATGTACAAATACATTATCTTGAAAGAATTTATTTGTAAACGGGCCATCATATAAGAATATCGAACAATTGTAATATGATGGATCATAAGGTATGACACTATAAAGACGTTTAGCAAACTTTTCTCTAATGAATGCATGACATGAATCATGGAAATGAAGTAAAATAATTTTTAAAAAATTAAAAAATTTAGTCATATTTTTCGGGTTATATGTTTGTGGAAGCAAGTTCCTAGAAAGCGTCGTCGTGCGTTTAGCGTTTTCACGGCGTTACGGGAGAGGGGTCATAAAATGGGGTGGGGGTTTGGGTCGCCGACCCTCCCCACCCCAAATTCTTAATTTGAACTCCCCAAAGTGCAGAGCCGCACTTACTCCCATGCCCACTTTAATTTTTTAAAATAATAACATTGCAATCAACTAAACATCCAACACATTTCTTCTTTAGGTTTTAAAATTTAATAAATTCTCTTATATTTGTATACGTACTTTATATTATATTATATTAATTATATATTCTTAAGGACATATATTAAATATATTAACATTAATAACATATCAACAACTAATATGTTATCATGTAGTTAGTTTCCCTTTCAATAATAAAATATTTTATTATTAATAATCTTTAAGTGTATTAATACTATTAACTAAGCAAGAGTAAGGCAATATGTAGTAGCATTAGTAAGTTGATTATTTGCACTATCCTTTTGTTCTTATAACAATAGATAACTATAATATTAGAAGGTGAGGAAATTCCCTTTTATTGTTTTCCATTAGTGATTAGTAGTAGGTATGCAATTGTTTCAAATGAGCATTACATACTAGAGTTATTATTGGAACTACTTCATTGAACCTATTTCAAGACTAATTAAAACTTAAGTACTTTCCATTCTCTTGCATGAGTTTAACTTTCTTTCAACCACACAAGAAAATGCAAGAAGATAGTCTACTTTTCAATGCATGCCTTTCAAATGACACAAGAAATGCAACATTTACTAATACACTTTCCAAAAGAGAGTTTGTAATAATATTTCCATCAATATATTCTAAAACAAGAGCAAGAACAACACACTTAATGAAGGTTTTCATTCCACTAAAAGAGTAACAAGCTATTTTTCCAACTCACCCTTTTATTACATCAACTAGCTTCACTAAAAGAGCCTTTCATTTCCACATACATTACAACAAAACTAACTCTACAAAGACAAATCTTTCCTTCCCCTTTCCACGTACAATACAATTTTAATGTCCAAGAACCAATACAACTTTTCATCACAATTACTAATACAATGTCCTCCACTTAAAGTGGGAAATAATACAAGAATGAAGGCTAAAATGAAATACAACTTGTCTTCAATTATGGCTCCAAAATCAACTCTTCAATAAAGCTCCATCTTCTCATCTCTTGACCACAACAACCAAAAATGGGGAGAGGCAACACTCTCCACCCAACCAATTTCCAATGAGAAGAGGAAGCAATTCTTCTCATTCGCCCCGAACCCCAACCACAAGGCAATAAGGGATGTTTCAACTCATGGAAACTTAAAACAATGCTTCAACATTCACTATCAAACAACCAAACACATACAAGAGAAAATCACATAATACTTACTTTTAAACACAAAGAATTCCCAAACAAAGGCTTCCAAAAATAGCCTAAAAAGAGATAGGAAAAATGGGGGTGCCCTTGTGCCTCCCAAGGGTTTGGATGCCCACCTCTAAGTCCCTCCAACACACATTCAATCTCAAGTCTCTTATGCCTCCCTCACAACAAAACCAAGTCTCTTATGCCTCCCTCACTCTTATGGCTCCCACAATACATAATATAATAGTATAAAATAAGGTGGGGCATCCAAAACCCACTCCCTCCTAAACCCAACAACAATCTCTTATGCCTCCTACATTATTTCATCCCCATATCCAAATCTCAACACAACCTAAGGTCAACATTATACTCATTACCTCACAATAATACCATTCACACAACACATTGCATGTAAGAATTTATGAAGCAAGATAAAAAGAATAAAATTCTACCTTGCCATAGTAAGCTCCTCTTTGAAAACTAGATCCAAAACCTTGAACACAAGCTAATTCCAAGAAATCTTCAATCTCCCACAAGCAAGCACCCAAGAGAAAGAGCTCCAAACCCCAAATTCCCTCATAAATTTGAATAAATAGAAAGAAGGAGGAGGAGGAGGATGTGGATCCAAGTAGGATGCGACATCATTTCCTCTCCACTCCATATCACCCAAGTCAACCCCATACTCCAAAGCACAATTAATAGGTGGGTGAAAAATGATATGTTACTAACACACACAATCAAGCCCACACCCCTTAAGGACTAAAAGTAATTATATGTAAGAAGGTGTAATAAATAATTACAATTTTTCTTCCCAAAATGTATAATGGGGCCTAATTTTGACCCCCCAACCCATAGATAGGGTTGGTATAGCAATTCTTGTCCCACAATCCTCCAAAATTTGCCCCTAAGGACAAATCTGAATTTCTAAGGAAGGTGGAGTGTTTCACACTCCAAGTTACTTACACATCACTTAAAACACATAAACCAAGAGCCATCAAGTCTAACAAATGCATTTTTTTGACCCTTTTATAATTTAGTTTAGTAAAATAATTAATTTACTAATCTAGACATAAATCAAGTAATTACTAAAAGGAGAATACCTCACAAAAAATCACATACTAAAATTAAATAAAGAAACTAAACAAAATACAACACATAACCCCTTGGTCACAATTCCCCTAACAATAAACAAGACACACACCACAAAACACTAGTTGCCATGGTGACCCTTGTTGAATTCATCCGGTATTCCGATGTGGTTGGTCTCCAATCCCCCATTGGTTGTTGTGTTTTATTTAACCTGCAAAACATACAATACCTCCTTCGGCCTCGTGGCCGCATCAAACATCCAAGATAAAATATACAATATAAATCAACAAGCATCTACATATAATTTAAATTAAATTATCATCTAGATAAGTAACGTTACCAATTTCAATTTCAACACATCTCAATTCTACATTTTATCCATGTCAAAATGATCACAACATTAGTTCAATTATCAAAGCCTATTCAGTGTGACGAAATATCGCATGTCTGAAATATATAAATAACTATGTCAACAACATATTAACATCAATATAAAATGTCTCTAATAATCCACATGCATCATATATGAATCGAAATCAACAATAGTCCATGATCTCTAACATCTAACATCATGCCAAATCAAAAGCTACAATAATATCCATAAGTATAGTTGACAGTATCATAATCAATAACAAAAAGGTGTCGAAGGGAAGTGGGCACTACATCTACTACAGAGAGGCAAAGTATTTTGTTGCTAAAAAAGCAATCAAGGAGATGATATGGATGCAGCGGTTCATGGAAGAGTTGGGAAAGAAGTAGGAGGATTATAGGTTATTCAGTGATAGCCAGAGTGCAATTCATCTTGCAAAGAACTCAGCATTCCATTCGAGAACCAAACATATACAACTCAGGTATCACTTTATTAGATTAGTTTTGGAGGATGGACAAGCTGAAGTTGGAGAAGATCCATACAAGTCAGAATCTTGCTGATATGTTGAAAAAGGCGATGAAAAAAAGAACTTGGAAGGTTGTTCGGCTTTAGTAGGTCTTCAAGATTGATTTTGAAGGAGAGAAAAAATTTCATTTTAGGAAAATTTGAAAAGGTGAATTATTCGGAGTGGGTCGGTGTCCTGTTCGCCTAAAATATAAAGTATATTTTTTTTGGGGGGTCGGCTTCGCCTTCATTTGAAAACATCTCCTATAAAAACCTATGTGATTCACCGGGTAGTATACCTCAAGTAGCTTACCAAATTACCAATACTGTGAAATTTGAACTCGCATACCCTTGAGCACCAGAGATTCATATTACTGTTATCCTGTGATTGTTGACGCGCGACAAATGCAGTGTTGACGCGCGACAAGGGCAATATTGACGCGACAAGAGCTGTATTGACGCACGACAAGAGCTATACTGACGCGCGACAAGAGCTGTATTGACGCGCGACAAGAGCTATACTGACGCGCGACTTGGGCTAAGAAGTGACGCGCGACAGAGGAAGGGTTGACGCGCGATAGAGGAAGTGTTGACGCGCGACTTGGGAAGTGTTGACGCGCGACATCAGACAGTTCACGCGCGACAAGACCTCAGAGACTGGACAGAGTCGCTTCTTGGTTCTTTTTGCACGACGCAGCAACACTCTTTTCGTAATAATGGAAGGTGCCACCAAAGAATACGAATAACCTAAAAGTAAGTAAGAAATCTCAGAAATCACTCTTCAAGTATTTTGGAAACTCTGTGGATACAGATAATGTAAATACCAATCATATAGATGCCACCAAAAAGAATCAGAATACTGACTGTGTGGAAGGCATTATTGAGGTGGACATGCATTCGCACAAGATCACACCAAACAAATGAAACCTACGATAATATGCCGGATCTTCAAGATATTGTTCCCTGTTGGGTGCAACTAAGTGCAGCTAGATATCACAGATACAAACACTCAAAGAAAATGGAAGACAGTAAATCAATATCAAACTCTGGTCCAAGAAAGAGGAAACCAGTGATTGCGATATTGCTCAAAATTCTACTCAAAAAGTAAAGCATCAAAACAAACAAGAATATGTGGACCATCGCGGGACATACAAGTTTGATTGGGCAGCTAAATTTCCATTTATTCAACCCGTACAATCATCTAATTTCAAGAAATCCCATGTGAATGTACATGTACAATATGTACGTGGAAATTGGGAAAGCAACAAAAAAATGCAATCAATTTGACACAATAGAAAAACATTGTGGAAAACAATATTTAATCAGTAATAGGGGCGGATGGCCGTAAAATCAAAACACATAGGTGGAAAATCGAAAAGGAGTGCATGCATGTCGATACGCAGCGGAATATGAGGCAGAGAGTAAAAACACAGACATCGTTGAAAAGGGAGGAACAATCACATCGCATATTGGTAAGATGATGAAAGAAACAAATCTACATGCAAAATTCATACAATTCTCTACTCTTTTTCAAATACTTAAAAAGGAAGGGCGATGTCGATTTCCTTGATTTCAAAGTTTTGTATCAATTTAACGGAATGCTTTGAATGTACCTCGGCCTCATTGGTCTGAGAGTAGTGGATGGGAAATGGCAAAATGCCTCTCGATGATAGAGAAGGAAGATTTGAAAGAGAATGTAAAAAAAGCAAACTTTATCTCTCTTTCAATTGATGAAGTGACAGCAGTCGACAACACCGCATGGGTATGTATCCACATATATACTTTAGAAAATCATATAAGGACTCCTCATCTGTTGGGTGTTATGAAAATGGTTGAAAACTGCAATGCTGAAAACCTATATAAAATAGTTGTTTCTCATTTGAAAGATGTTGCTGGTATGACTGATTATGAAATTGCTACGAAGTTGGTATGCGTTGGAGCAGATGGTGCATCTGTCATGCAGGGTCACCGAACAGGGCTGTGTGTTAGATTACAAACAACAGTGGCCCCATATATGCTACCAATTCACTGTATGGCTCACAGAATGAATTTAGCGTATAAAATGGTAAGCAACCACGAAAATGTTGCTAAATTAGAAGACCTCATAAGAGAACTTCATGCCTATATGTCAAGCAGCCCAAAGCGTTTTCTCGAGTTCCAAAAATTTGCAATTGGAATTACAGACGGCAAAAAACTTCTGAAGGATGTGGAGACTAGATGGATCTCTTTGTATGAACCAACATGCAGAGTTCGTGAGGAGTATCCTTCATTGGTTGGTTTCATGCACAAATACCGCCATGAAGTTGATAGGCAAGGGACCCGTTGTTCCGCTTTAACTCGATTTGGAGACTTTGCTTACATTGGTTGGTATTCTTCCAATGTTAAAGGAGATCAATACACTGATGAAGCATGCACAGGGGTGATTGATCTATATTTTGTGGATTTTATACGGATGAGGAAAATGGTATGTCAAAGTCTTGATATATTGTATTGTTCCCAGGATAGTTTTGATGCACCTGTTTTTGAAAATTGGAGAGATTTATTAGATCTTAAAAATCCTAACACCTTTTTGAGATTTAATATCCACGATCACCTATGCATCTCTGTTAATGGGAGGGAAATACCAATGCACATTTTGCAAAGACGTCAAGATATTACAGGATCGGAACGAGAAGATGTTCCTGTGACACGTAATTTGTTTGAGTCTGTGATAGTTGATACAAGAATAAAGCTTAAAAAAATTTCAGAAACCTTGTCATCAGAAATTAGGGAACGTTTCTGTAAAGATAAAATTCTGGAAGCCATGGGTGTGATGAATCCGAATTTTTGGAATACAGAAGGTGGCCGTGCAGACTTTGTCAGTAAGCATTTCCATAAATCAATGGGTACAATAATGGAACAATTTACAAAGACGTCAGAGCTCAAGGGTACGGAAATCAAAGGTATACTGAATGCCGATTTATTAAAGTTTCAGTCAACCAATTTTGCAACAACAATGAGGAACCAATATAAGAATTTAGATCAGCCTTCTGAAAGTGGTGCTATTACAAGGTTGTGGAGAGGAATCTATCAAAGTTCTATCTTACAAGAAGATATCAGTGAGTATTTCAGACTATATGAGTTATGCCAGACAATGATTTTGGGGTCTGTGGAGGATGAAAGAGTTTTCAGTGCATTGTCATTTATAAAATCAAAACTGAGAAACAAAGTTGGATAAAAATCTGGAAAGTTGCATGAGGTGTTACGTTTCACGATACTCCCTCGAAACCTTTCCATTTGACAGAGCAATTGCACACTGGAATTCCCTTTGCGAAAGAAGAGGTGTAAATAATACAGCTACAAGTACAAATATTCCCAACCTTGAGAGTGTAATTGGCTCTTCGTCACATTCTACAGAAGACAACATCGACTTTGATGAAGCTATTGATAATGGATTGTTTCAACTTTAAGTAGGTATCTTCTTTATCTATCTTTTATCTTTATCATTAAAGATGTTACAGGTCTATATACTAAAAATGTCAGGCAATTCACCCATCTATCTACTAATCCATTTCTCGTGTTGGATTTTTTTAAAACACAGATCTAGCTCATTACCAGTGGCAGTGATGATTTCAACTTTAAGCAGGTATCTTTTTCCCCTTAATCTTATTGTTTGTTACTATTCATTTTTTGACAGAGCAATTGCTCACTGGAATTCCCTTTGCGAAAAAAGAGATGTAAATAATACAGCTACAAGTACAAATATTCCCAACCTTGAGAGTGTAATTGGCTCTTCGTCACATTCTACAGAAGACAACATCGACTTTGATGAAGCTATTGATAATGGATTGTTTCAACTTTAAGTAGGTATCTTCTTTATCTATCTTTTATCTTTATCATTAAAGATGTTACAGGTCTATATACTAAAAATGTCAGGCAATTCACCCATCTATCTACTAATCCATTTCTCGTGTTGGATTTTTTTAAAACAAAGATCTATATCATTACCAGTGGCAGTGATGATTTCAACTTTAAGCAGGTATCTTTTTCCCCTTAATCTTATTGTTTTTATATCGCTCATTTTTTCAGCTCTGGTTATAATTAAAGATGTTACAGGTGTATGTATTTACATTTAGTTAAATACAAAATTTTTATTTTTTGAAAACGTGGGTTGACATCCGTCCGAGGAAGCTGTTACTTCTCGGGACTGACAATGTCAGGCAACTCACCCATCTATCTACTAATCAATTTTTTGTGTTGAATTTTTTAAGACAAAGATCTAGCACATTACCGGTGATGATTTCAATTTTAAATAGGTATCTTCTTCAACATAATCTTATTGTTTGTTACCTTACATTTTTTCAGCTCTTGTTATCATTAAAGACATTACAAGTCTAATTCTTTATATTTACTTTTATTTAAAGATATTGTTGGTCTATATATTTAAAGATGTTGCTGGCACTTCTCAGGACTGACAATGTCAAGCAACTCACCCCTCCATCTACAATGTCATGTGAAACAAAGATCTAGCACGTTACCCTTGATGATTTCACAAAGAATCTAAATACGCAAGAGGTAAGCTAAACCCTAGCATATTTGCAATTATGTTTAATTTCTTACCAGTGATGATTCTTTCTTGATTTCTTAGAATTATATTAATTTATTTTTAATATATTTTATCTTCCTGTAGACCAAGGATTTTTTTTCTATTTACTATCTCTTTATTCTCCATTTGTTGGTGAGTGGTAGCTTCCCAAAAAATAGATATTCCGCCACTGATGATAGATAAAGATAACTAAAATAACAAAAAATTAAATTGGAAAGTGATGTCGAAACATGTCACAATACTACCAAATTCAATATTCACATTTCCCTGATTCAAACCACAAGAGCCTTGGCTGAGTCACCCTCCGTTAATATTAAAGTACATTGATCAGAATTCTTCCCTCCTGCTTGATTTGCATCAAGTTTGGGAACATCAATTAATTTCCCCTTCTTGGTTCCATCAGTTTTCTTAAGATCTTTTTTTTGTTTAAACTTTTCCACTGCACTCATCAGGTCAAACAAAGTTACAAAGCTCATCTTAGATAACCTGACCATACACCATGAATCTTCTTGTACTGGAAGAGACTGTTTCCAATTACCTTACACATATCACATCATCTTTCACACTTTCATTAACTCACAACCTTTATAGGCAATAACCTTATGATGCAAAGATAGATGAGCATTTGAATCAACGCATTCCTGGAGCCACTGTCAAACCTTGCATTGACCTCTAAGAATCCTTTAAGAAACAATGTGTTATACTCTTCCTTACTATGCACAAATCTTATGACAAGGTAACATCAATATGAGATTTCTCAACTTTATAACATTTGTAGATACTCATTTTTCCCTACTTTGAGCATGAATCAGAAGTATAACCTCTATTACACAATACATCTTCTTGTGGTAGCAATACATTCTTGTCTCAACACCATGATAGACCACATGACATATAGAAACAATGTGTTATACTCTTCCTTACTATGCACAAATCTTATGACAAGGTAACATCAATATGAGATTTCTCAACTTTATAACATTTGTAGATACTCATTTTTCCCAACTTTGAGCATGAATCAGAAGTATAACCTCTATTACACAATACATCTTCATGTAGTAGCAATACATTCTTGTCTCAACACCATGATAGACCACATAATGACATATAGAAACAATGTGTTATACTCTTCCTTACTATGCACAAATCTTATGACAAGGTAACATCAATAGTACAAACACAGATTCTTAACCTATCTACCTTTTACCAACTATAGACCTTAAGTCTACTTTCATACAGTATAACCCCACAGATACAATTAAAGTCCCACGACATAATTTTCAAGATAATTAAAGTCCCACAAGATATTTAGGCACTAAATTTTACATTATACACATTAAATCGATCATAGTCTTTCATCATCATCTATCACTGATTATCAATTGTCATCATTCATCATCTACGTCCACATACTATTCATGACAATGCAAGTAAACAAGAAACATACATATAATTCATGATAATCACCATCTAATCACCATATAATTAAATTGAAATAGCATAGTACAAACTCAATAGTTGAAGTTTTCAAATTCAATATTAAAAGTTTAGTCAATAATAAAAGTTTCTAATTTTGAAAACCCTCTTTTTCTTTAGAAAATTCTGCTCTTCCCTCTTCCCCAACAGCTTCTTCCACTCTGGCTGCACCTCTTTCCCCAACACCAGAAATAACCCCTGAACTTATAAGATCTTCTGCAGCACTGTCCAGATTTTTTATAATTCTTTCTTCTTGATTTGTTGCATCTCCATGCGACAACAAATTTGGATCAGCAACTGCTTTGGCTTTGAACAAGATGTCAGGGTCGAGACCATGCTCTTTAATTATCCGCTTTAGTGTATTGTTTTGTTTGTTAACCAAAACAATATTTTGCTTCAAATTTTTTGCTGCGGATAAGCTGTTCTTTGCTGTTTCCAAGTGAACTTGCAAAACCTTCGCCTGACTCTTCAAATTTTCATATTTCAACTGCACAAAAAGAGTAACGTCAATTCAAAATATTAATGTAAATTCAAAATTTCAAATTAACAAAAATGATTGTTAGAATGTAATAGTACTTACAACCGCTCTATCTCTTTCGGCATTTGCGATTGATACCAAATCCTTGTCCTTTGACCATTTGTTAAAATATGCATGGGCCTCGGCACTAATATTTTCCAATTTGTTTAGTGCCTTATCTAAAATGCCATCTTTATAGTCGTTATTAAACGTGACAGTCCCACATCTTACTTGGGTAAGTAAGGAATCCATCTTCGCAGTTGATTCGGATCTGCAGCGTATAAACTATCCCGTTGCCAATAATTTTCATAACGACTAATAATCTCATTGATAAGAATTTTAGCCCTTTTCTCCCATTCTATCAGCTGTTGGATTTGAGGAATAATAAACTCACTGACATGGGATTGACAATCATTACCAATTAAGTTCTCCAAAGGAAAAGGTGGAAACTCTTCACTATCTGAATCTGATGCAGACGATCTTGCTGGAGAAGTGTGGGGGCTTTCACCATGACCAAGATCAACTGCTCCTTGTTTCTGTCTTTGGGTGGGCTGATCCTGTTTTTGAAAAAATAAATCAAGATTTAGATAAATAAATTTGAAGACTGAAGATTTAGATTTAGATAAATCAGAATGTAATTAAAAATTGTAAAGCATATTAAAATTGAAATTTGAAGATCAAGTATACCCGCGCCCTTGAATCATCTCGCATGGTATCGAAAAAACTAGTTGGGTCATTGCTATCAATGCCCAAATAATCTTCATCTAAATTTATATTGTTCAAAACAGATATGCTGCAGCAGATCGGGCAAGCCACCAAGTGAGAGAGTTGGAATTCAAACGAGGAGTCAAGGTTTAGTGTCCCACTAGGGGCCGGAGCAAAAGGCATGCGTTTACCAAATGGTCTTTTTCACTGTTCCTCCGGTTGGCATTTTAAAAATTAATGGTTGAGTGGGTGTCGGTGCCATGGCTTGATCATGACCGACATGTGCTGAAAAGTACAAAAAAATGAAAAATATTAAAACAATTCATAAAGTCAAAACTACGAAATTAAACGTTCTATAGAAAAGTTGTACCTTATTGTCGAGGGGTTGTTTTTTTCGGTGCTATGGGTGGCCTTGTAGGAGTTGTACTCAAGTGGCTGTTCAGAAGATATCAATGCATGCGACTGTACGGAGTGAGTTGGGGAAGAAGGTTCCATAGTCCCTGCTATTCATCAATATTAAATGTTGTCAATTCATTTTGCTAAAATTTAAATTGAAAAATAAATCTGCAACTTTGGAATTTGTAATTAATATACGAGAATGTATTACTTCTCTGGCGTTTAACGAGTTCAAACTGTTGAGGGTCTGGAGAGGAGTGAGCTTCCATTTCAGATTGGGAGTCCCCCGAAGCCTCCGCGTGTAGTTGGCCTCTTCCTCTCGACATCTTTTTTTTTTTGGGAATCGCTTCAAGATATCTTCTCTGCAAAACATTAAAATTTAAGTTTTAATAATCGTAATCGTAATGAAGAAAATTGTAATACAATTACAAACTAAATAGTTTATACCTGTTGTTCTGCAAATGGAATTGAGAATTTCATCAAAGCCTCATCAGAGCAAGTAGGAATTTCTTTAGCTTTTAAATTTAAAAGTGCCTCATAGTAGAAGCCGAGGAGATAGTTTGTTGAGTAAATGAAAGGTTTTTCTGAGATTTTCGAATTTGATATGTCAGCTCTTATTTTTTTGGATAGAAATGTGCACCAATCGAATTTTTGTTTTGAGATAGTGGCACAAATGTATGCAATGGCCCAATTTGGTATATCTGTTTGGCGACCCTGCATAACAATTCTGGCTTGAAAAAATGCAATAAGTGCAGCAAGAAAGTGGTGTGCAATTGATTGTGTATCTACACCACGCCTGGATTTATTAACATGGGCTGCAAATGTGAAACAGTGAAAATTACTATCAATTTATAACAACAAATTGTATCAGAATAAAAAACAGAATAAAATTTTTGAATTAAAACGAATTATACTTACAATCAACATGGAAACCGTACTTTGATTCGAGAAATTTCTTGTTTTCTTCCACGAGTGTTGCCTTGGTTGTAACAGTTGGTAAATTTCTGATAGGAAGGCCCGTAAACCGATGTATGTCATTCGGTTCAATAGTGAATTGGAACATTTGGCCATCGCTCAGAGTCACATAAAATATACCGTCCTCTGAATTGTAGCATGACAGAAGGTAATTCAAAATATCCGGATCTGTTTCGAAATGGGGCATATTAACGAGCCCTGTAAATCCACACTCTTCTATTATAGCTTGATATTCTGGAGACATCCTTAAAGCCGTATGGATGTGAGGGCATAAGGGATTCCTGTAGGTTATCTTGGAAATCGATTGACTTGGATTCTCTTCATTTTCTTGCTGAACTTGCAATTGGGAAGCATGTGAAGTCGACATTATAGCTGTAAATGCGTCTTTCTCAAAGATTTAGACCTGCAAAAATTCAAGAACGGGAAAACGTAAATGAGAAAATGAGCGGCATAAGGGTATTTATAACCTAAAAATGGGCGTCACTGTCCCCTATTGACGTGCGTCATTTGCTTCTAATGACGCGCCAATAGGAAGCAGTGTCGTGCATCAATAGAAGGCTCTGTCGCGCGTCATTTGTTTATAGTGTCGTCGTCATTTGTTTATAGTGTCGCGCGTCATTTGATTACAGTGTCGCGCGTCAATAGAAAAAAAAAGTGTCGCGTCATTTGTTTTAGTTTCGCAGGCCAACAAGAGAGGTCAATGTCGCGCGTCAATTGAGGACAATGTCGCTCGTCAATAGAGGACAATGTCGCGCGTCATTTGTTTGCAGTGTCGCGCGTCAATAGAGGACAATGTCGCGCGTCAATTGAGGACAATGTCACGCGTCAATAGAGGACAATGTCGCGCGTCAATAGAGGACAATGTCACGCGTCAATAGCGGACAATGTCGCGCGTCATTTTGTGATCGTGTCGCGCCATCAATAGATAATGTTGTCGCGCCGATAGATTCAATCGACACGCCATTACGATCTAGTGTCGCTTCCGTTGTCGCACGCCATCGAGCTATTGCCGCGCCAAAGCTGACGTGCGTCATTACGGATTATCATTGTTGTCGCACGTCACCGATTTAGCCTTGAAAACCAAGTGAAAATTTTGTTTTTGAATATCACAAATTCGCCTTTCGCCAAACCGGTTACATGGGATATTCGCTGTATTTTCCACCTTCAATTTTATAGGGGTGTCTTAAAATGACTTTTACAAAGAGTGCACTAGTTATATATACGAACAATGATTTACTCTTTGTAGTATTAAAAGAGAGAGAATTGTATTGTATTCCTTGGACTGATTAAAGGAGAAGTTTGGCTTGTTTCAGTGGATGTAGCCCAAATTGGGTGAACCACATTAAATCTTGTGTTTATCTTATGATCACATGCTTCGTTATTTCTCATCTATATTTTGATCCTATGTTACATAGGAGCCTTTCACAAGTTATTATTAGTGTAGGTTGGATGCAGAGAAAGAACAAGGGATAAAGCTTTTTAGATTACTCAAGATTTTAAACACATACACACATGATTAGTATTGTGCAACCACTCTTCATTTAGCTTGTGTGAACCCTAATTAATCTAGCAACACCTTAAATTATTATGTATAGTAATTTTTTTTTTTAATTATGTCGAAGGTGTTTTCCCAATTTCAAGTAACCCAAGGAAATTTGACAATGACAAATATCCAACAATTCAAATATTTTTCCAATCATTAAGGTACAAGGATCATCCATGTGGTATAGTTTCAATGTGTGTCTCCCAACCACCCATTCACCATCACCTCCTCCACCCGCATTTGCTATTGATGCCTTTTTTTTTTGGGTTGCCCTCTTTGAGGCGATGCTTTTAAGATCGATGAAAATTTTAAGGTCTTGCCTCAATGACCCTCTACAACTCGTGTCCCCGTCACGTATGACTAAGCTGACCCCTCAAAAGTGACATCCTCTTCATTGTCTTTACTCGACACCCCTATCGAGTTCATTCCTCCTACAATGCATTTTTTTAATCGGACACATGTTACTCAATACTTGTTTAATCATATCCACCCCAAAAATATTTTTTCCTTACTTTCTCTTCAAAGAAAGAATATGTTTTAATAAGCCCTATGTACACGTAAAAATATATTCCCAAATTTGTAACCTCTCGAAGAAAATTAATTGAAGCAAACCGATCTATTAAATTCCATATTAAAAATATAGGCTTTAACCCTCAAACATATTAGATTTTTGGCATTTTTGTTTTGGCCACTTTAAGCATAAATTGTTCAACCACTCCTTATGTTCTAAGATATATCAATAAAAAAATCTATTGACGTCTTAAACACCTCACCTTTTCCACGTCAAACAACTAACAAATATGTTATGCGGTTGTTGGAGGGTGGAGTTTTAGATTGCTTCCCCATTCCGATTTTCCCACCCTTGCACTTCTCCACCCTCATATACCTTCTTCTTCTCTCTTCTTCCTATCCCACTCTTTCTCTCCCGCCATTTTCACGTACTCACTAGATCCCGTTCAAGCATTTCCATCGTATATTTCAGGATGATTACTAATTTATATCCTAAAGGAGTAGAAATAATTATTATATTTTGTTAAGAAAGAGTAGAAATAGTAATTTCACCCTCCATTCTCAAGAAGATTATAATGTTTGTACATCAACAATGTCATGTAAATTTTATTTCTTGATCTTTTTTAGATGGACAATTTTACAATTACGCTATGACGGGTTCAAATTTGATACCCGGTATTCCCCTTCACTTGTCTTCATTTCACCCTCCATTTGCAAGAATTACAATGGTTGAATCTTGACAAGAGATCAAAATAAAGAATTAATTCGGAGACAAGTCGCATGGAGACTGTCTTATTTTTTGCGGTGGTTGCACATCCAATCATTAAATTTGAATTGGTATACTATCTCAATGAAAATATCTCGTTTGAAAAATCGAATCATTAAGTTCCCATATTTGCACGTTTTCTCAAATAACACAAAGATCTCTCCGACAATTCTAAGGATTAATATTCATACTAGGTGGGTTCAAGTACTAGGTAAGGGAGAGGAGCCAATAGTGGAGCATGGACCAATAATGGTGAGGGTATTTGTGAAGTGAGTGACTAGTACATGTACATTTGTCATTCAACATTTGAAAAAAAGTAACTAATAAAATGTGTCACATCAAATCACATCAAAAAATCACCCAATCACATGATGCCACATAAGTGGAAAAAAATGCATGACATAATGCCCTACTAATGGTCCACCCTTTTTTCCTTTGTATGAAAAACTACTTGATTTAAATCCATTTAAAAACCACTTTCCATAAAATAAAAATGCTCAAAAAAAAAAATTAGATTAAGAAAAAAAAATCTTTTAAAGGGTTTTTTTTTTTTTCAAAATTTGATGTAGTTAAATGTGTGTTGTACACCCCTCAACTTGGGTGCACAACTACTGGCTCCTCTCCCTTAGAAGACTAAACATTGACCCCTCTGTGTTAGATTGTTAGCTCTTATATATTAAAGGACTCGTGGTATCTTCTCACAATCAACTCATTTCTGCTGAGCCACTTTGCCGCTCTTTTCTTTTGTAATTGTTATTCACAATGTCCATCGCCACCCACGTAAAATTATTTTTGGTTTTGGCCTTGGCCATAGCTATATTTCATGATGCCAAGGCTGACAGTGGCGATGCAAGAAAGCCATACATTGTTCATGTGATGAGGTCCATGAAACCCCAGCATTTCAGCTTGCACGAGCACTGGTATGCTTCCCTCCTCGATGGAGTTACATCGACCCAGTCAGATCCGAGTTTGTTATTATACAAATACGATATAATACTACATGGATTTGCAGCCAAGCTGACCAGAGCGGAGGCTGAAGCTTTAGAGAGTCTTGATGGCTGTTTGGCTGTAATTCCATCCTCCCTCGGTAAAATGCATACCACACACTCGCCACAGTTTCTGGGTCTTGTTGGTGGCAGCAACGGCGGTGCGGGATTATGGTCGCAGTATGCCATTACGGAGAAGATGTGATAGTGGGCGTGGTGGACACAGGAATATGGCCTGAAAGTGCAAGTTTTCATGATCGAGGGCTGGGGCCTGTTCCTTCGAGATGGAAGGGCGAATGTGAAAGCGGGGAGGGCTTCGATTCCTCCAACTGCAATAGAAAACTTATCGGAGCTCGATTCACTTTTTCTCAAGGCTACAAATCACATATCGGTGAAGACTACATGTCCCCAAGAGACATCAACGGCCATGGCACACACACTGCATCCACTGCTGCAGGATCTGCTGTAAGTGGAGCGAATTTCAATGGGTTTGGCACGGGAACGGCTGTAGGCATGGCCCCTTCAGCCAGATTGGCTGTGTATAAGGCCTGTTGGGGAGCTGGAGTGAGATGTGACCTGATCGACGTAGCTGCCGCCATGGAAAAAGCCATTGAAGATGGCGTGGATATTCTTTCTCTCTCCATTGGTTCAGATGTTGATATTCCTTTTTACAAAGATCACCAAGCTCTGGCAGCATTTGGGGCCATAGAGAAGGGTGTATTTGTTTCTGCGTCCGCTGGTAACTCTGGTCCTTCTCAAGTTTCTGTTACAAACACTGCACCGTGGATAGCTACTGTCGGCGCCAGCAATATAGACAGAACATTTTTGTCTCCCGTAACTTTGGGCGATGGCAATTTTTTAAAAGGCTCCTCTTTTACAATGGAAATGGGATTCAAAATCTGCCTTTGATAAATGTTAGTTGCACTGACACTCTCGGCCTGGATGCCACCATACTGAAAGGCAAAATTGTTCTCTGTGATTCCAACGATTCGTTGATAAATCCGTTGGACATAGCAAGGCTGGTGAAGGAAGGTGGAGGAGAAGGAATGATTCTTGTCAACCAGGCATCTGAAGGTGCACAAGATGTGCCTATCCCACCACAATCATTTCTGCCGGCTACCCGTGTGAGTTTTTTTAGTGGAAATTTGTTTGTTGGTGTATACATTGAGACCGCACAGAAAGTTGATGTAGTCTTCAGGGCCAATGTCGTAGATCAGCCCTGGGTTGATGGCAGTCGTTGGTTGTACATGCCCTGCACCCATTGCAAAGGGGTCCGCTGGTTTTAAGGTGAGCGCATCTTTGATCGGCTAGTTTCTGTTGTCGAGGATGGAAGATGGCGTCGTAAGAGCCGATTTGTTTGCCGCAGGAGTCCACGTCGGATGCACGGCTCAAATCAGCGCTGCAATGCCCGGCGCTGACATGGGGACACGACATGGATGTCCCCGAGATTATCTCATAGCTCCCATTCATCCACGCTGCCAATATGTTGACACCTGGAGCGATTACATATGGCTTAAGAATATCTGGAAATGCTGTGCTTGGACCTCCGGAGGAAAAAGCAGCCACAATAGGAGCAGTTAATGATTTAACAACCAGTGTCACACCAGTGCGGTTAATACTGGCATGTGGCTTCGCCGTGCTCTGAATGTAGGCTTTTATCTTATTTTAAATACACCCTTCTCGATGGCCCCAAATGATGTCAACTAGGCGATCTTTGTAAAAAGGGAATATCAACAGCTGAACCAAGGGACAGAGAAAGAATATACACACCATATTCAATGGCGTTTTCCATGGTAGCAGTTACGTCGCTCAGGTCACATCTCGCGCCGGCTCAACAGGCCTTATACACAGCCAATCTGGCTGAAGGGGCCATGCCTACAGCCGTTCCAAACCCATGGAAATTCGCTCCACTTACAGCAGATCCGGCAGCAGTAGACGCAGTGTGTGTGACATGGCCGCTGATGTCTCTTGAGGACATGTAGTCTTTACCCATATGTGATTTGTAGCCTTGAGAGAAATTAAATCGAGCCCCGATTAGTTCTCTATTGCAGTAGGAGGAATTGAAATCGTCTCCGTTTTCACACTCACCCTTCCATCTGGAGGGAACAGGCCCCAGCCCTCCATCATGAAAGCTTGCACTTGGAGGGAACAACCGTCGCTGCCTCTGGCGAGACCAAGAAACTCAGGTGAGTGTGTGGTATGGATTTTAGCGCCAAACAGCCATCAAGACTCTCTAAAGCTTCAGCCTCCGCTCTGGTCAGCTTGGCTGCAAATCCATGTAGTATTATATCGTATTTGTATAATAACAAACTCGGATCTGACTGGGTCGATGTAACTCCATCGAGGAGGGAAGCATACCAGTGCTCGTGCAAGCTGAAATGCTGGGGTTTCATGGACCTCATCATATGAACAATGTATGGCTTTCTTGCATCGCCACTGTCAGCCTTGGCATCATGAAATATAGCTATGGCCAAGGCCAAAACCAAAAATAATTTTACGTGGGTGGCGATGGACATTGTGAATAACAATTACAAAAGAAAAGAGTGGCAAAGTGGCTCAGCAGAAATGAGTTGATTGTGAGAAGATACCACGAGTCCTTTAATATATAAGAGCTAACAATCTAAAACACAGAGGGTCAATGTTGAGTCTTCTACGTAGTACGAATACTAATCCTTAGAATATTAATCCTAGTATGAATATTAATCCTTAGAATTGTCAGAGACGCTGTGTTATTTGAGAAAACGCGCAAATATGGGAAATTAATGATACGACTTTTCAGACAGATATTTTTATTGAGACAGTATACCAATTCAAATTTAATGATTGGACGTGCAGCCACCACAAAATGAGACAAGTCTCCCAATTAATTTTTAACTTTCCTTGTAGGATTCAACCATATAGTGTAAGAATTATTGTTTTGCAGCTTCTTGTTCTATCCTTGGCATTTTATATATATATATATTGAGTTATACATATTCTTCTCATTTAAAATTTGTTAAGTTGAAGAGTTAGAAATCTTAAAACTTTTGTTCAACATTAAATAATACTACGATTAAATAACCAAGATATCAGAAAATTATTCATTAAAGGGAAATTACATATGTAAATATATATACATATGTATGTATGTATATGTGATTATATATATAAATTTATTTTAAAAATAGATTGGACATGTTAATTAAAAAAGACATTGAATTCATTTAAAGAAAGGGATTTAATTTCTAAAAAAGGGTTAAAGGAGGGGTGGATGGGATGGTTGTCCTAACCAAACTCGCTCTACTCCTCTTGCTTGGCTTCCCCCTTAAACCATGGTCACGACAATGCCATGGCTTTGCCCCACTTTGCCCCACTCACAGTCCTCCAAATAGGCCATAGGGCTTAGTAAACAAAAGAAAGCAGTTCACCCATCTAGGCGCTTCACCTATTTTGGCCTGTATAAAAAAATACATACATTGTGTGTGTGTTCTCAACCTAGGAGATGGGTTTTTAACTTCATTTAAATAAAATACCCTTTTTTTTTTTTAAGGATGCTCTAAAGAAGAAGATATTTTTAAAAAATTAAATAACGGGCACATCCATTCATGGATAAGATTTAAAACACAAAAGAATAATATATTTTAATCCTCATGTAAACAAAATAACTCGTTGTTATCAAACTTGAATGGTTTTCTAAACATAAATCAAAATCCAAATGGAGAAAAATCCTCCATCATCCTCTTGCTTGAGCTCCATGAACTTCCTCCTTGACTGGAACATGGAAACAAAACCAAAAATATTTGCAGCATAATGAAATGAGAGGAGATAAAAAGAATAAGAATATTTTAGGTTTTATTATTATCCTTATAAGATATTAGGGTTTTAGCATCCTATGGTAGAGATTTTTTTAAATCCAAGGGCTCACATTTAGTTTAATTTTGACTTAAGTGTTATAAAGTTAGACTTTATTCTTTGGGATATTAATTAAGTATACTTATTTTAGACTTGTTTATTAAACCATTAAAGGCATGGGTCCATTTAAGAAATTAGATAGGACACTGAACATATTAGCCAACTAATGGGCTTCCATAAATATTTTATTGTTTTGAAACGATTCTTTTATTGTCGTATTTAATCAAACCCTTTTAATCCTCGACATGATAATTTTAATCGTTATTTTATAACGTAGCCTTATACTCTATCGTGATTAAATTATAGTCAACTTTTTTAAAACCGCTTTTTAATTCTAAATCGTGAAATTGGTGTTATGCCGATACCATTCTCCTTTTAATGTCAAAAACACAATATGGTCATGCAATAGGCGTAAATTTAATTCATATTTCATGAAATTCGTTCGATAGCACTTCGTCGTGTTTGTGACTTAGTCATGTTATTATCGTAATGTGTTATTCTTGATCTCTCTTGCTATATGTACTTGAAGAAATATCATTTCCATTATTATTACTACCCATATCATTTCTTGATTACTTTTAGTTGTCTTTTGGACATTTTGGAAACTCATAATGAACGAGGTGTGACACTTTGTCCATCCATCTTAGAACTAACCCCAAATTCGGGAGAGGGGGAGAAGTTTACAAATAAACGCAATTCTAAATATCGTCATAAGATTCAAGTTTCCTCCCAATGTCAGTCCCATCCACTTGAAGCATCCGATTGAGGTTAAATATTTTTTAGAGCACCATCATCTTGGGTAGGGGAGAAGCGCATATTCTTAGGACAACCATTATCATTGACCTCATGGAAAATTTTCACGCTCCTAGGAGTGCTAATTTCAGTTCCCACTGATTTAGGTTTCCCATCACTACCATCATCTCTATGAAATACTCTATGCAAAGGGCTTCGGCTAGGGTTAGGGTTAAAATTCAATGAAGGCATTAGGAGGAGAAAAAAAATAGGGTTACATTCAATATAAAACTGAGTGTAACATTTAATTTACATCCTATAACATTTTTGTAGAGGTATATACATTTAATTTAAATAAATAAAACTCTAAAATTGTATTCAAGGTAATAATAAGTGAACATGTATCGAAAGATGAACATGAATTTGTTATTAAATGCCTCAATATAAAAATAAAGATGTACAAATAAATATGCAAGGAATACGTAATACTAGTTTCTAAGGGCCAATCATATCATGACATGTGATATGTTCATCTATTGGTCACTCATGCTCAACTTTTTTTGCACCTACTTTTATAGGAAACATATTCAATTAAACTTTTTAAACTCAAACGGGAATACCTTTGGATCATATGCTACATAATGGTGTAATATTTAAATATCGACAAGATACCTACATGGCCCTTTTACATGTGCAAAATTAGGGTGCTTATCTACGGATACATCTCCCCTATATACAATATATTTTAATACATTGTTTGAATTGTTTATTTTGCATAGGGATCTACTAGACACAACTCCATGCATGATGCAAACCATCCTCATCATCCAACATGGAAAAATATGCCATTGAAAAACTAGTTTGTTCTCTCTTTCTTTTTTCTTTTTTTTTTTTTTTTCTTTTTTTTGGATGGTGTGTTGGATGTTCCATCCTTGTAAATTGTATGAATGATGCTCCAAGAACATACCTATCTTAGAAAATCTCAAGATCATAAATTCTAGCTGACTCACACTATGTTGACATTCATGCATTTCAGGGGGCTAAGAGGAAAGTTGAGTAACAAAAAGAAAAAAATATAAAGATGATGATGTCAACGAAAAAAAAATGACAACCTATGTTCCTGAACTACAATTACCGAAAGGGATTCTTAGTAAGAAATATAATTTCTGATCTAACAAATCGTCTCCACTTCGCCCCCTACAAATTCAAATCCTCAATCCCAGGAAGATTATAATGTTTTTATCTTGACGAGGGAAAGTTAGAAATTAATCCGAAGACAAGTCGCATAGAGACTTCTCTTATTTCGAGTTGGCTGCATGTCCTTGTTTTGAATGAGAATTATTAAGTTTGAATTAGTATGCTACTTTCTCAATGAATATATCTCTCTGAAATGTCGAATCATTAGTTTTCCATCTTTGCGCGTTTTCTCAAATAACACCCGTCTCTGAAAATTCTAACGGATTAATATTATTCTTCGTAGGTGGGGAGAAGACTAGACTGTTTCAGATCTGCCAATCGAGCAATCAGAGCCCCTCCTTTTCTTCCCAGGGACCAAGGGAAGAAAAGGAATGATTCAGTGGCATTGCATATTGGCGGGGTGGACGAACATAAGTGGCATTTCGTGAGATGACATCTCTCTCCGGCATTTTGTCAAACAGATTCATATGTCATGTGTATGCTTCCACATTTAACATACGTATCAAATTGGGCACCCAAAACTACAACATCCAACAAAAACACTTGGTATTATGCCTAGATGGAGGGTTGTTCATTGCATTTGGTGAAACAGTTTCAATAACAGGACTTATTTCTACATAGGATGAGACTCGAGAGTATCCTTAAAAGGTAACCTAATCATATTGAACACTTGTTGGTTGAATTCAATGAAATAGTGTCAATCTTTGACTGGAATCTCAATTTTTTTATTTTTCCCTGTAGTGAGAATGATGATAGGGTGACTCGGCTTCCCGCAAAACAGAATTCATTACAATATACAAGACCACATCTCATCGACACATTTCATTGATCTCTGTCATCTGTTATGTTCTAAAATGTCTCATTTTAGCAAAACTATGGAGGATAAAAAGGTTGTAGAGTCTCTCTTTACTCTTGTCGGTTGTATTTTCAAAAAAAGGTGCAAGGCCTTTTCAAAAACCCACGTTGAGCATATTCAATTATCAATATAGTCCATGAGGCTACATTTCTTTCAAGCATTTATTCTAGTAATTTGCATGTCCATTGAATTCTTCCACATTTGTAAAGCTCTCATGTAACACCCACAAAACGACATTCTAGGAACACATTAAATCTTATACACTTATCCAGAAGGTTGCAAGCAAATGTTTTGTTTTGTTTTAAGTTATAAGGTTGCAAGGGTGTCAACCCCTAGTGTACGTTAAATTAATTTTCACCAATAATCTCTACTTTACAAAGGATGGACCAGGTCTAAGCTAAATGATTAGATATTCTTAATTTAACTCTAAGGTCAATTAATTAGAGTCAACTAGGAAGGTGCCATAATTTAATTTACTTGGTTAAATGTTTTTCTCCTCCTTAATTAACATTCAAACCCAAAAAGATTAACCTTATACTTAGTTACATTAGTTCCATAATCTTAATAACTTAAATGTCCATTTCATTAATTTTCTAAAACACACTAGGAACTAAATTAATGACTTTGCACACCAAGGTATTTGAATGGCCCCATTCGCCCATCTACACATACCTATAATTTTATTTAAAATATCTATAAAATTAATTCCTACCAAGCAATTGTAGGGTTGATCCTCAACCCTTGGATCAATTCAATGGTGGCCACTAGATCCTAGGGTTCCAAACTAACCCTAAAAATCCTTATGAATTTCTATTAAGTCCTTTTCTTTACCCTAGTGTCCTCATTTAGTCACTTTATTTTTGTTTGATTTGCAGGTTGGAGAAATGGAAGCCATGGGAGCAAGGAAGGAAGAAACTATGGAGGAATTTACAAATTCAAGCTTAATTTAGTCTAGGTTGTAGATTTATCATTGTAATTCCTTTCATTCAAAGATTAAAGGGGTTTCCACTCCAAATCTAGAGTTATTACAAACTTATTTGTATTTTGAGTTCTCTATTTGGGCCAAACCCTACCCCCTAAAATATATATAAGATTGAGCACTTTTAATTATCCATTTGAAGATTTACTTGCTTGAACAATGAAATTTAACCATGATTTGCTTGTTGGAGGTTTCTATGTAATTTTTACAAGTTTAAATTTTAGTTAGAACAAGTTAAAATTTGCAGGGAGTAGATCTACATTTTTCCGTTGTTAGCGACAATCACCGCCGCCAAAGCGAGGTCGGTAGTCTGGGACCACCACCCTACGGGTGATGATTTACGAACCGCCACCTTGCCGGAGATGAAATTTACGAGACCATTGTCTTGCACGAGCGGCGGTTACGGGATCGCCTCACTACACAGAATGGTGGTCAGTTCCTTAGAAACAAAACCTTCATTTCGATATTTTTCAAAAACAAAATTCACTAGAGTGATTTAAAATTCATCCTGAACTTAAATTTATGTGCCTAAATTTTCCAGTTGAAGGGTTTAATCCATCTATTCATTCCATAGTAAAATTACTCATTTTAAAGCATTTTCCTATTTCAATGGTAACCACAACAACTACAAGATCATTTTCTTTTTGTTCAACAAATTTTCTTTCAAGTCCAATAGTAAAAAAAAGAACTAAATCTACTTCTAATGTTGTTTTTTTCTTACTACTAAATGCACTATTTCAACATAATAATTTACTTAAAATTTATTGCATCTTTCCACTTCCACTACAACCATTTATTCAAATAACCACTAGCAACTTTAATCCACATTCAATTTTGTCATGCATACACTATTAGCATTTTACAACTTCTATGTTCCTTCTTTCTCATTTACAATAATACAACTTCAACAATGAAAGTAAACATCTTTTTCTTGTGCATAGCTCATTCCTTTTTATACAAAGAACTTACTTTCTCACAATACAATTTATATCTAAACTTTTAAACATGATTTCTATTTGATTAATTTCTTTACATACTAAAATTGGAGGAGAGAGGAAATTATACAACTCCTCAATGAGCTTCCTTCAAAATAATAATACAACTTGGTAATGAAACTTACAATGCAACATTTAATTTTCTTTTCAACAATAAAATACTACAAAACTTTCACCTCAAGTGGGAATAAAAGAAGGTTTTCTCAAAAGGAAGGATTTCATTTGGACACCCACAAATGCTCCAAGTTTCACATCACTAAAGAGAGCTCCACCATGTCTTCACTTGATCAACAACAAAAAAGGGGGAGAGGAAACACTCTCCACCCAACCAATAATCCAATGAGGAGAAGAAGCTATCCTCCTCATTGGCCCTCGAGCCCCAACCACAATGCAATAAAGGTGGATCTAACTCTTGACAATAATACAAGATTCCACATCACAATACCAAGATTTCACAACCATACCAAAACACAATCAACACAAACTACAAACACAAGAAGGAAACTAACAAAATGTACAAGGCTTCAAAATGCAAAGCCAAAGGAGAAAGGATCTATGTGGAGGTCACTTATGCCTCCCAATGGGAAATAGGTGCCCACCTTAAAACCCTCTAATATACATCTCAAAACCCCTACACAACTCTTATGCCTCCCTCAAGATCCTCTTATGCCTCCCTACTATCTCTTATGTCTCCCTCATAAAAAAATTAGTAAAAATGCAAGTATTTCTTGTCCAAGGTGGGGCTCCCAACCCTACTCCCTCCAAAACATGAAATAAACTCTTATGACTCCCTGCATGTAAGATCCACATAGTCCCCCTTTACACCAAACTTAAGAAATCTACCCAAGCACCCAACAAGAATACCAAAAAAACTCAAGAACATACACATAAGCACAATATAAAAGAAAACATTTAACAAGAGAGTAGCTCCTACCTTTCCATGGTAGAGATTGACCCAAGAGTCACACACCAAGCTCCTCAAGCCCACTCCAACACCAACAAGCTCCTAAGAAATCCACAAGAACTCCAAAATTCTCCAACTCCAAAATACAAAAGCTCAAATCAAATGAAGTAACCCCCAAACAAGAAAATTGAACTTGAATAAATAGAAAAGGGAGAGATGAGGGTAAGGTGGTTCCATGTAGGATGCCACATCACTCATCCTCAACTCCACCTCAAAACTCAAACCTCTTATACACACAATCCAAACCCACACTCCCTAAGTAAAAACTTTAAAACCCCCATGTAAGAAAAGTGCAATAAATGTCACTTTTTGTCTTCTTACAAAACACATAATGGGGTCTATTTTTGACCCCCAATCCATAAGTAGGGTTGGTAATGAGATTTAAGAGGTGTGGGACAAGTTTAACTTGTCCCACGAGCCTTCAAAAGTGACCCTTAAGGCCAAATCCGAATTTTCATGAAGAGGTAGAGTGTACAACACTCAAGATCACAAGCACTAAACTTACAACACATAACCCAAAGAGCCATCTAATCTAATAAATGAATTCTTTTGTCCCATCCTTAATTAGTTTAGCAACAAGATTAATTTTACTAATCTAGACACAAATTAAATAATTAACAAACGGAGAGTACATCACTATAAAATCACATATTAAATTAAATAAAATAAATATAAAATAATGACACACAAATCCCATTGGTCACAATCAAGGAAATTCCCCCTTGGGAAACCCCTAACAACAATTTAAAACACACACAACAATATAACACAAGTTACCATGGTGTCCATTGTTGAATTCATCTAGCATTCCAATGTGGTTAGTCTCAATCCCCATTGTTTTTGTGATATGTTTACTAGCAAAACATATAATACCTCCTCGGCCTCGTGGCCGCATCGTAAACATCCAAGATAAAATATACAATATAATTCCACAATCATCTACATGTGAATCAAATCATCATCTAGGAAAGTAACATTATTATTTTCAATTTCTAACAACATCTCAATTCTACATTTCATCAATATCAATAGGATCACAAGATTAGTTCAATTGTTAAGGTCTACTCAATATGACGAAAATATCTCAAGTCGAAACATATAACTATGTAAACAACATATCATCATCAATATAACATGTCTCTAATAATCCACACACATCATACTATGAATAGAAATCCAACAATAGTCCAAGTATCTCTATCATCTAACATCACGATAAGTCAAAATAATACAATAATATCCATAAGTATAGTTAATAGTATCGAAATCAACAATAATAAGTGTTGAAGGAAGTGGACACTATATCCCCCTCCCTTAGACTCGACTTCCTCTTGGAAGTCAATGGAATAGGTGTGGAAACTGGACTCGTAGCAATGTAGCATCCTCCCATGTAGCAGTAGTCTCATCATACCTGTCCCACTAGAATCAAACCTAGTCAATCTCTGCGCTTCAAAGGCCCATGGTCTTATACTCTAAAATACGAGATGGGCTCCACCATCACCTACCCCTGATCCTGCACCTACAATGCGGTCCAATCTAATACGTGAGAAGGATCAACAATGTATCTCCTAAGTACATAAACATGAAACACATCGTGGATGTGAGACAAGCTAGGTGGCAATGCTAGACGATAGGCCAAAAAGATGATATGCTCCAATATCTAAAAGGGACCCATAAATCTAGGAGCAAGCTTAGATCTTTTTCGTAACGGATAGGTCTCTTACAAGGTCTCGACACAAAGAAACACCTTTGTGCCCACCTCATAACTATGATCTGTCCTATGTTGATCCGCATACTTATTCTCGCCTATCCTACGCCTCCTTCAATCTCTTCCCGATCATAACAATCTGCTGTTCCATATCCTCGTAATAAAGCTAGTCCAAGAGAAACCCCTGTCCTCCAACCTATCCCAACTAAGAGGTGTCTTGCACTCTCTACCATACAAAGGCATGGAAAGGAGCCATGCCTATTGAACTCGAAAACTATTATTGTAGGAAAACTCAACCAAGTAAAAATACTCCTCCCATCTTGAGTGATGATCCATGACGTACATCCTAAACATATCCTCCAAGATCTAATTCACCTACCCAATCTGGTCCATCCGGCTCAGGGTGATATGTTTGTACTGAAATTGATCTTCATCTTGAGATCGTACTACATGGTAGTCTAGAAGTGGAAAGTGTACAAAGGATCTCGGTTGTAAATGATATTCCGAGAATCCCATGCAATCGACAACCTCATTGAGATAAACCCGTGCCACCACACTAGTTGTGTAGGTGGTATTCACTATAGAATAATGAACCACCTTCATAAATTTATCCACCATGACCATGATGGTGTTATGGTGGTATCTCGACATTGGTAACACAACTATGAAGTCCATGGAAATGGTGTTCCATTTCCACTCTAGTATGGCGTGCGGGAAGAGAAGGCCAACTAGATCCCGATGCTTGGCCTTTACTCTCTAACACTTTGTAAACATCGTGACACAAACTAAGCCACGTATCTCCAAAGTCCTCTCCAGTGGTACAATTATCTCAAGGTGGTGTGCATCTTCTTCACCTCGAGGATGAGATGAATAAGGTACGAGGGTGAGCCTATGTCAAAATGTCCTATCTCAATCCTTCATCTCTAGGAACATATATCTGACCTCTATGTCTGAGAAGGCCATCTACCTCTAATGAAAATCCATCAAACTTCTCCTCAAGGGGTCTTTAAGACTTAATCTCTACTATGACCTGCAATGTAGAAGGCTGCCGTGAGGATGCTTTGCTATAAAATCCCGCTCCGCAAATCTATGCCCAACGAAGTGGGCATAACCACATGTCTCTGTTTACTCAAGGCATCAACAACCATGTTCTCCTTCCCTTCACATTCTCTATCTCCATGTCGTACTCACAAATCAACTCCATCCAACGCCACTAACGAGTGTTGAGATTGGGTTGCGTGAAGAGGTGGCGAAGATTCAAGTGATCAGTCCTGAGTGTGAATTTCCATCCAAGGAGGAAGTGTCTCCATCAAACCAAGGCATGCACAACTACGTAAGCTCAAGATCATGAGTTGGATAATTGAGCTCATAATATTTGAGTTTGCAAGACTCAAAGTGCAACTACTCTACCCTCCTGCATCAACACACCTCCAAGTCCTGCCAAAGAAGCATCTGTGCAAATGAAGAACTCACCCTAAACATCTGACACTATAAGAATAGGTGCTATCGTGAGGCATTCCTTCAGTGTCCTAAAGGCCTGCTCACATCTATCTAACCATACAAAATTCTTTCCTTTCCACTGAAGGGAAGTGATGGGGTGCGTAACCCGAGAAAAGTCCTATATAAATATCTTGTAATATCCTACCAAACCCATGAAGTCTGCGCACCTTGGTCACACTAGTGGGTGCTAGCTAATCCATAATAGCTCAAATCTTGGAAGGATCGACTGCGATACCTTCCCCAAAAATGATGTGGCCCAAATATTGCACCTTTTTCTAAAAGAACACACACTTCTCCAAGTTCCCATAAAGATGTTGCTCACGAAGACACTAAAGAACCTAGCGAAGGTGCTCCTCATGCTCCTCACGAGTACATGAGTATATTAGAATGTCATTAAGGAAGATGAGCACGAATTGATCCAAAAAAATTTGAATAGCCCATTCATCAAGCTCATGAACACTACGGGGCATTCGTCAAACCAAAAGGCACTACCGTGAACTTGTAGTGGTCATATCTCGTACGGATAGCGGTCTCATGAATATCTCGCCTCGTGATCCTGTAACGCCGCAAAAAAAAGACGACGCTCTAGGACTTGCTTCCACAAGCATACAACCCAAATTCGACTAAATTTTTTTTTTATATAGATTATAATCAAATTTTAAACATGCTTAAAATATTAATTGATTTCTCTTTACAAAATTGTGATCTAACAAATTTCCTATCTTCTTACAATTACTTTGTTTCCACAGAATATATGTCAAATTTATGTATTATGAAACAATGGTTATGGAGAGAAATAGATCAGAATTAAACCTGTAGAATCTTTTATTTTTATTTTTGTTCTTTGCTGAACGTGTTTGATATATGGCAAATATTCATACGAAACACTAACATATTGTAGCGTAAACAATTGAGTGTCATTCTATATTCTTTTATTTTGCTGTAATTTATATAGCAATTCATTAACGTGTCCAAATTTTGTTATCATGTTCTTCAAAAAAATTATTGACATTTTTGAATTTTCCTTTCTATAATTCAGAATATTAGAAAATATAAGACGGTGATTTTTCAGGTTCCAATGTTATTTAGTTCATGAAAACACATATATTTATATTGTTATGGATATTCTATTGAAAAAATGTTTCGTGGAAAAAAACTTAATAGCTTCGCATTACAAAATATGTTTAACATCCCTAACAAACTGACAAAATTTAATTTCTGCATTCGATTAAATACTTTGGCTCGTGAAATATTGTATATATAATCACTACTATGGACGTATCTGATACGGCTTTATTTTGAGGCATTCTCAACTAACATTCTCTCTTCAAACCTAACACTTGTCCCATGCATTCAAATCTAGGTTTGAAAACAAGATTGGGGGTGGGTGGCTGTAATGGCCACTCTGCTAATGCATTAAACTCCATCCCCCTTGCGTCTTGACCACTCCTCCTGGGCCGCATCTTTTAATTAATCGCATTGGATCTGCAAATCCTATGCCACCGTTTGGTCTGCCCACTGAGGTCGGCCTCCATTAAAACTCTTCTCCAAGCCACATAGGAAGAAGCATAGGTCAAGATGAAGGCTGCGCAGGCTATGGAGAAAAGGTGAGTTACCTCCACTTTCATTGGGTGCTGCAAGGTGTGTGCATGGCGCGTAACCTGGCCGCGGCCTGCACAGAACACGGCCTGACCGCAGGAATAAACAAAGCCCCCTTTTTATTTATTTCTTTGAACGCTCCAAACGAGCGGGTTGTCCATATATGTTGTTATCTGTTCGGACACTACTTAGTATTTACAACATGCTTGATCACTACATTTTCATGTGTTAGTTCGGATCTGCCATTATAAAACCCATTCGCCTGATCTATTTATTTTAGATCGAATACACCGTGAAGCCTTTGGTATGCATTATTCCATTTTAGGTTTGTCGAAACATTTCAAGCTATTATATTTTATCAAAATCGATCAAGGGACAGAGAGGGCGTTAAAAACCAGCAGTCTGTCCAACTATGTTGCTATCTGATCAGTATCGAATGCATCCATAACTCGGGATTTTCCTTCAAGGCGTATATATATATATATATATATCAAATCGATTAAGGGACAGTGAGAGTGTTATGGGAGACTGGAGCAAGATATTACAAGGATTTTCTATAAAGAACATACTCATTTTACGGTGCTGACTCATGAAGAGAGTCTCATAGAGGTGGATCTGTTTCATATCAGAACATTCATGAAGCACAATCTGCACTGGCATAAGAGGGATGCCTCATTCATGGAGGTGAGTCTGATTCAAACCAGTTTACTCAATGAAGCACAGGCTGCTTGCAAAATTAGTGCGAAAACTAAAAGACGCCTACACAGATTGCAACGGGACAGCTAAAAGTTTCGATTTCCATACTTCCAAACGTTTCTTCTTTACCAACAAATAAATTAATCATTTGGAGGTATAAGTAGCCAAAACTAGAGCATGTATATCCGTTAGATACTATTCCAAAGTTTTATTTCCCAAATATTTAAGTTTGTATATTTGTTTCTATTTTAGTAGCATTGAATACTTTATTGCTTATAATTTATTCCATTAGTTTTTCCACTTTTCTATATTTTCTTTCACGTGTATTATGTAGGAATGGGTCTATACTAAGTGTGCAAAGGAAAAGATTTTATACTATGTATGCAACCAATTATTTATAAACTACTTTTATTTATTTTACAAGAAGAAAGATTGCACCAATATTCCCACCTTTCAATACATCTCTTTTAAGCAACAAAATGAAATCTAATATGTATATTTTTTTGTAATTTTCCTAACATTCCACAAAAGAGACCTACAATATTTCCATTAAGTTTTAAACAAGATCTACCAACATTTCAACAAGATCAACACATTTATAAGAGGTTCCAAGCCAAGTTAAAGGAGAATGAATGGATTGTCTTTCTTGCAACTTTTAATTCCATCCCCATTACAAGCTTACTAATGAAGTTCAAAAACAACTTTCCTTTAAAAACTTGTTACAAAATTTTCCACTTATTGTGGGATCATTTTACAATAATGGAAGCTAAAATACAAGGCAATATTACATTTTTCCTCCACTCAAGGTGGGTAAACATACATGGTGGTTTCACATTATCATCAACAAGGTTCCAATGCTCCAAATATCAACAAGGTGGCTCCTCCATAGTTTGCTTGATTCACAACAAAATAAGGGGAGAGGCAACGCTCTCCTCCCAACCAAATACCCAATGGAGAAGAGAAGCCATCCTCTCCATTAGCCCCCGAGCCCCAACCACATCACAATGGGAGAAAATCCAACTCATGGCAACTACTAGCTTCCACATAACTAAACATAACATTTCACATGCATTCCATAATCCTTCAAAACAAGAGAATCAACAACTCAACAAGAGGGAAACCATCAAAACAAGAAAGTCACAATTCTTATCAAGAAAGCCATAAGAGTAAGACCTATGGGAGGCCACTTATGCCTCCCAATGGGAATGGGTGCCACCTAAAAGCCTCCAATGCAAAACACAATACCCCTAACAACTCTTATGCCTCCCTCAAGTACCCCTTATCCCTCCATTCACTCTTATGCCTCCCTCAACTCTTATGGCTCCCTCAAAGTAAAACAAGAAGAAAATGCAAGCATTTCTCTTACAAGGTGGGCACCCAACCCAAACTCCCTCCTCAAGAACATGATCTCTTATGCCTCCCTCAATTAAACTCTCCATAGTTTCCTCCCACTCCTAACTTAGGCATTCTACCCATTCCCAACAAGTATCTCAAACAACAATACTCAACACAACATATATATACATTCATAGAACAAAAGAAACATAATGCAAACAAAGGTGAAGCTCCTACCTTTCCATGGTAGAGCTTGTTCCAAGTATGGAGTCTCAAATCCCTCCAAAGATCAAGCAAGCATCCACAAGCTCCACAAAATTCCCACTAGTATCAACAAGCTCCAAAATCCACCACTCTTTCCAAATCCTCTCCTCTCCAAAATACAAAAGACTAAAAAAATGAAACTTCCAACCCCAAAACAAACAAGAGGATCAAATAAATAGAGAAAAGAGAGGGAGGGATGATGTGGCTCAAGTAGGATGCCACCTCCTTTTTCCTCCACTCCACATCATTTGGTCAACATCAAATTCCAATGCACCATTAATAAGTGGTTGAAAGAAATGCAAGCACCTTACACACTCCAACTAAGCCCACTCCCTCAAAGGACAAAATTAAATTTTGAAAGGAAGTGCAATTAATATTTTACCTTTTATCCCCCAAAACACCTAAAAGACCCTAAATTTGGCCTTCCAACCCATAGGTACGCAGTTAGCATGGAATTTTAAGAGATGTGGGACAAGTTTGACTTTCCCATTAAGCTTTGAAATTTGGCCTCCAAGGCCAAATTCGAGTTTCCCATGTGGCGGTGGGGGGGCGCGGGGGTAGAGTGTGCTACACTCAAACTCAAACACACATCAATCCACACAAAATCCCAAGTAAATCAAATCCTAATAAATGAACTCTCTTAGGTCACATCTTTTAATTAGTTTAGGACAAATTCAAATTAACGTAATTAACCCACTACAACCCATGGCTAACAAAGGGTAAACTCCAATCAAAGAATATGAATAATAACACAAGTAAAATTTCACTTACTAAGAGCAACACATACTAACATAATAAAAGGAAAAATTAAAACAAACCAACACATGATCCCTAGGTCACAATTTTCCCTTTACCGAGATAATTCTAACACACACACAATTACTTGTTGCCATGGTGACCTTAGTGGATTCTTCTCGAATTCTCGATGTGGTTGGTCTCCACTCCCCAATATTGTTGTGGATATAATATAAATGCAGAGCGAGAAGATACCTCCTTGAGCCTATTGGCCACATTAAAACATTCATGCCAAATATACAATATAATCTAAAATAAACGACACATGATTTACTATCATCTATGCAAGTACGATATCACTAACACTTTCTAGCACATTTCTATTCCACATTTCATTTAGGTCAAAACGATCATCACATTAGTCCAATTATCAAGTTCTACTCAAATTGATTAAACATATCACATGTCATAATTAAAGATAAATAACCCTATCAAAATTATACAAATATCGTCATCAAATGTCCACCAGTAGACCATATGCATCATATAAAGATCAAATCGATACGATCCAATGTCTATGATTTCTACTAGCATGCTAAATCAAGAAGCCATAATAAATCCATAGTGAAGTAATCAGTCTCGAAAACAACAAAACAAAATGAGTTCGAAGGGAAGTGGGCATTACAGATCCTCACTGATGATACCCGACTTAAGATATATCTTGGAGAATACTATGGCCCCCTTCATCTGATCAAATAAATCATCAATGTGTGGAAGGGGGTAACTATTCTTGATCGTTACTTTGTTCATCTGGCGATAATCAATACAAAAACACGGGGATCCTTCCTTCTTATTTACAAAAATCACCGGTGAACTCCAAGCCGATACACTAGGAAATATTAGGCCTTACTCCGAGAAGGCCCTCAAGCTATAGCTTGAGCTCACGAGCTCGGGGTAGTCATCCGATAGGGTGCTCATGAAATAGGCTCTACACCCGGAACCAGATCTATGTGAAAATATATCTCACGTGGGGGAGGTAACCACTGGTAGTTCCCATGGAAATACATCAATAAACTCTCTTAATATGTGATTGGTCATCAAGGGATGGTCCACTAGACTCATCCTCAGATCTGTCACTAACCGTAATAGCATACATCTAACAACCTCATCCCACACACCTCTTAAGTTATATAGCGGAGATGGTGTAGATGGAAACGTGCCTCCTAACTCCTGCTATCACTGACTAAACTCCTAGATCATCTGTACATGAAATAGTCTTATTGTAACAATCCAATCTAGCTCTATGTGTAGATGACCATTCCATACCTAAGGTAAATCCATAAGAATCCAATGGAAGGATATGAAGATCTGAGGTAGTGGTGAAGGGTCCTAAATCCACTACACACTCCTTAACTAAGGAGTCTATAGAAATTTTGGCTCCAGAAGCCATTTTAACGTCCCAACTAAGACCTTGCCTAACTGCCACCAGCCTACAATGCTCTACTAAGGATGGTGTAATAAAAGAATCATACAAACTAGAATCAAACAATATAGAGGTGAGAATACCACCAAATGCTACTGTAGTCTCTTTCACGATACTCGGTGCTCAGCTGTGAGTTTTTGACTACTACGTAGATCTAATGGCTACATCCCATGTCAACAATAATAGGCTCTGAAATTTGCACCTTACCCTTGTTACTAGGGTTATGTGGGAACTCTCTCCAATGATGTCCAACAACGTCACAACCATAACAGCTTCTTGGTCCTCTCCAGTGAGATGCAGCTCCATCCGGTACTCTAGAGGTCTACGCTATCGATCCTACACAACTGCTATGGGTGTTGGAGGTCTCTCTTGATAATCTCTCATTGGTCGAGCTCTTAGTGCACCTATGTCCTAATGGGACCCCTAGGAGGAGGCCCCATACTCCATCTCCCTCGAGCGTTGAATCTCTCGAGAATGTCTCAAAGGGGGACGAGTCTTCTACTATTATTCTTGCTTTGAGGTGGCTATTTTGGTGGCCTAAATGAAATCTATGTAGAACCATGTCTGCCATCGGGAGGAGGAGTTGACCCCCTTGAACTACTATCCTACATATGTTAGATGCTACTCCACACTCTATCCCACTAGCTCGCTCGCATCCTCCCCGTGTCTCCTTTCTTTGTATAGGCCTTCTCCACGGCCTGCTAATGTTTGTGGCAATGAATACACACCTTGAACCACCCAAATCCAAATTAGGCCCTTGGTGAATTTGTGAATCCATACCTTCTCATCCTGCATATAGTCGACATCTTGTAGTAGGTCTAGAAATCAACTCTCATACTAAGCTACGATTCATAGATTCTGACAGAGGTTGTGAAACTTGTCTATCTTCTATTGAATAAACCTCCTAGATAAATACATGTTCCTAAACCACTCCTCAAAGAGCTCCCAGTGTAACTGCCTCTCGAGTCAACATGGAGCTTCTGCTCCTCGGTCCTCCACTGACACTGCTCCATCCATCAGAAATGGATCGCAACACAAGCTTTCATGTTTCTAGTACAAGAGTAGAGCTTGAAGCATCTCGCTCAAGCTCACCAACCATGAACCTATACCTAAAACCACCTGTATCTCGGAATAGTTAGATGGCCATAGCTTCAAGATCTCCACGATATGGTCTACTGACGAATGAAAACCCCTAGGTCTCTCTGCATACTCCTCCCTCTACCTAGGGCTCGAGATCTATCCCCATGTCCTGAAATCCTGTCTCCATGTCCCTCTATGGTGACCTACTCTGACCGACTCCCACGGGAGTTCTTTTCCCTATACTCCTCGTTGTGTCGAGGAGATGTATGAGCCTCCACTGATGGCTCCCTATCATTTTTATCAAGGCATCCTCCTAAGGACCCTCCACGTAAAGTGACATTGACGTCTGAAGCGTATGTAAAATCTCGAGGTAGAATGGCATTTGCTACCACCGATCTCGGAGGTGGCAAGTCTAGATCTCTGTGAAAGAATCCCTCGTCTAGTCTACGCCTCCGCATAGAACAAGGTGAGAGTTAGTTCATCACTTTAGGTTTTATTTCACTTTTCTAGGTTTTCTATTTTATACAATTATCGACAATTTGTTTTCTAGGTAAAAACAATATTTGCGCTAGGTTAAATGTTCATGGCTTGTGTTTTCCAAGATGCGCATGGGTCCAAGCTTTGAACCCATGACTCGATACCAAGTATAATGCCCACAAAAATGACGTTCTAGGAATCCATAAATCTCATACACTTATCCATAAGGTTCATGCAACATTTTTATTTGTTTTAAATTATAACTCATGAAGGGTGTCAACCCCAAGTGTACGTTAAATTAATTTTCACCAATAATCTCTACTTTACAAAGGATGGAATGTCCAAGCTAAATGATTATATATTCTTAATTTATCTCTAAGGTCAATTAATTAAGATTCAACTAGGAAGGTGCCATAATTTAATTTACTTGGTTAAATGTTTTTCTCCTCCTTAATTAACATTCAAACCCAAAATGATTAACCTTATACTTAGTTACATTAGTTCCATAATCTTAATAACTTAAATGTCCATTTCATTAATTTTCTAAAACACACTAGGAACTAAATTAATGACTTTGCACACCAAGGTATTTGAATGGCCCCATTCACCCATCTACACATACCTTTAAATTTATTTAAAACATCTATAAATTTCATTCCTACCAAGAAATTGTAGGGTTGATCCTCAACCCTTGGATCAATTCAATGGTGGCCAGTAGATCCTAGAGTTCCAAACTAACCCTAAAAATCATTATGAATTTCTATTGAGTCATTTTCTTTACCCTAGTCTCCTCATTTAGTCACTTTTTTTTTTAATTTGCAGGTTGGAGAAATGGAATCCATGGGAGCAAGGAAGTAGGAAACTATGGAGGAATTTACAAATTCAAGCTTAGTTTAGTCTAGGTTATAGATTTATCATTGTAATTACTTTCATTCAAAGATTAAAGGGTTTCACTCCAAATCTGGAGTTATTGCAAACTTATTAGTATTTTGAGTTCTCTATTTGGGCCAAACCCTACCCCCAAATATATATATAAGATTGAACACTTTTAACTATCTATTTGAATATTTACTTTTTGAACAATGAAATTGAACCATCATTTTCTTGTTGGAGGTTTCCTATGTAATTTTTACAAGTTTAAATTTTAGTTAGACCAAGTTAAAATTTGCACAAAAGCCCGGATTTGATCTTTTTCCGTTGTTAGTGATGTAACCGCAACCCAAAGCGGTCGACATTCCTGGGACCACCGCCCTAACTAGGTGATGATTTACGAATTGTCACCTTACGGAGCGGCAGTGATTTTGAGACCGCCATCTTGTTTGAGTTGAGGTTACGGGACCGCCGCTCTGCACAGGGTGATCCTATTCTTACGAATAGAACCTTCATTTTTGATATTTTTCAAAAAAAAATTCACTAGAGTGATTTAAAAGTCATCTTGAACTTAAATTTATGTGCCTAAAGTTTCCAGTTGAAGGGTTTAACTCATCTATTCATTCCATAGTAAAATTACTCATTTTAAAGCATTTTCCTATTTCAATGGTAACAACAACAACTACAAGATCATTTTCATTTTGTTCAACAAATTTTCTTTCAAGTCCAATAGTAAAAACAAAGCACTAAATCTACTTCTAATGTTGTTGTTTTTCCTTACTACTAAATGCATTATTTCAACATAACAATTTACTTAAAATTTATTACATATTTCCATTTCCACTACAACCATTTATTCAAATAACTACTAACAACTTTAATCCACATTCAAGTTTTCCATACATACACTATTAGCATTTTACAACTTCTATGTTCCTTCTTTCTCATTTACAATAATACAACTTCAACAATGAAAGTAAACTTTTTTTCTTGAGCATAGCTCATTCCTTTTATGCAAAGAACTTACTTTTTCGCACAATACAAGTTAATAACTAAACTTTTAAACATGATTTCTATTTGATTCATTTATTTACATACTAAAATTAGAGGAGAGAGGAAATTATACAACTCCTCAATGAGATTCCTTCAAAATAATAATACAACTTGGTAATGAAACTTAAAATGCAACATTTCTTTTTGTTTTACAATACAATACTACAAAACTTCCACCTCAAGTGGGAATAACAAGAATGTTTTCTCATAAGAAAATATTTCATTTGGACACCCACAAATGCTCCAAGATTCACATCACTAAAGATAGCTCCACCATGTCTTCACTTGATCAAGAACAAAAAAAGGGGGAGAGGTAACACTCTCCACCCAACCAATAATCCAGTGAGGAGAAGAAGCTATCCTCCTCATTGACCCCCAAACCCCAACCACAATGCAGTAAAAGGTGGATCCAACTCATGGCAAAAATACAAGCTTCCACATCACAATACCAAGATCTCATACCATACCAAAACACAATCAACACAAACTAAAAACACAAGAATGAAACTAACAAAATGTACAAGGCTTCAAAATGCAAATCCAAAGGAACAAAGATCTATGGGGAGGTCACTTATGCCTCTCAATGGGAAATAGGTGTCACCTTAAAACCCTCTAATATACATCTCAAAACCCATACACAACTCTTAAGCCTCCTACTTATCTCGTATGTCTCCCTCATAAAAACAAGTAAGAAATGCAAGAATTTCTTGTCCAAGGTGGGGCACCCAACCCAAATCCCTCCAAAACATGAAATAAACTCTTATGCCTCCCTACATGTAAGATCCCCATAGTCCCCTCCTACACCACACTTAGGCAATCTACCCAAGCACCCAACAAGCATACCAAAACACTCAAAAACATACACATAAACACAATATAAAATAAAACATTTAACAAGAGTGTAGCTCCTACCTTTCCATGGTAGATCTTGATCCAAGAGTCACACACCAAGATCCTTCAAGCCCACTCTAACACCAACAAGCTCCAAAGAAATCCACAAGCACTCCAAAATTCTCCAACTCCAAAATACAAGAGCCCAAATCAAATGAAGTAACCCCAAACAAACAAATTGAACTTGAATAAATAGAAAAGGGAGAGAGGAGGGTGAGGTGGCTCCATGTAGGATGCCACATCACTCATCCTCAACTCCACCTCAAAATTCAAACCTCAACCCCAATGCACAATAAATTGGTGGGTGAGAGGAATGACAACCCTCTTACACACACAATCCAAACCCACACCCCTAAGGAAAAAATTTAAAACCCATGTAAGAAAAGTGCAATAAATATCACTTTTTGTCTTACAAAACACATAATGGGGTCTATTTTTGACCCCCAATCCATAGGTAGGGTTGGTATATCAATTTAAGAGGTGTGTGACAAGTTTAACTTCTCCTACAAGCCTCAAAAAATTGGCCCGTAAGACCAAATCCGAATTTCCATGAAGAGGTAGAGTGTACAACACTCAAGATCACAAGCACTCAACTTACAACACATAACCCAAAGAGCCATCTAATCTAATAAAAGAATTCTTTTGTCCCATCCATAATTATTTTAGTAACAATATTAATTTACTAATCTAGACACAAATTAAATAATTAACAAAAGGAGAATACATCACTATAAAATCACATACTAAAATTAAATAAAAGAAATATAAAAGAATAACACACAAACCCCTTGGTCACAATTGGAGGAAATCCCCCCATGGGAAACCCCCTAACAACAATTTAAACACACACACAACAATATAACACAAGTTTCCATGGTGACCATTGTTGAATTCATCTAGCATTCCAATGTGGTTGGTCTCTAATCCCCCATTGTTTTTGTGATATGTTTACTATTTGCAAAACACATAATACCTCCTTCGGCCTCGTGGCCGCATCAAAACATCAAGATAAAATATACAATTATAAATCCACAATCATCTACATGTGAATCAAATCATCATCTAGGAAAGTAACGTTATTATTTTCAATTTCTAACAACATCTCAATTCTACATTTCATCAATATCAATAGGATCACAAGATTAGTTCAATTGTTAAGGTCTACTCAATATGACGAAAATATTTCAAGTCGAAACATATAACTATGTAAACAACATATCATCATCAATATAACATGTCTCTAATAATCCACACACATCATACTATGAATTGAAATCCAACAATAGTCCAAGTATCTCTATCATCTAACATCATGATAAGTCAAAATGATACAATAATATCCATAAGTATAGTCAATAGTATCGAAATCAACAAAGTAATAAGTTTGAAGGGAAGTGGGCACTACATCTCAATTTAGCATGGGTTTAATGGTTACTAAATGCATTTTCTTGAAATCTTCAAAGGAATTTTTTGAAAAACCATTTTTTCATATTTTCATTCATCAAGTAATTCACAAGATCATAGTTCATCGAGGCATTTTATCAAACAATTCAAGAAATCTATCCTAAATCATCCATTTTGGCAGAGGAGAATGTTGGAAAAGGTTGTGGAATCTGAATTTACCCTTGTTGAATGCATTTTCCAGAAAGTTTCAAGACCTTTGGACAACAAACCCATCTTTTGTATATCCTGCAATCAATACAGCCCGTGAGACCACATTTATTTGGTATATTTAAAAACAGTTTAATGCATTGTTTATGCCTCCATATTTTTCCTCCTTGTAAATGCGAACAAAAGGTTGGTTCCATATAATGTAAATATTATTATCACCAAAACCTCATATTCATGTTTCTTTTGTTATCAAAATTAGTGTATACTGAAGCTATAGGAAAATGAATATTAATAATGTCGCCGCATGAGAAAATAAGTCCACGTTTTTTCATTTGTATATAAGCATGAACACAAATACTATTGAAGTCCAACAAAGAGAGAAGGAAGAAAAGAAATGTATAGCCCATTCAATTATAATACACAACATATTATATCATGATTATGCATGTAATGTACTTGTATAGGTATGAAATGGTAAGTGCAAAGAAAGATTGCAAAATAGTGAGTGTCTTAGCTACTGCATGCTCACAATTTTGGGTTTATTTGATAGAGGAATATCATCCTAAAATTTTGTAATGCTTACCACATAGGATTGTAGTTATACCAATTAATTATTAGGGCCACAAACTCTTGTGTCTGCATGCATACGATCATAAGAAAATTTCAATATATATTTGTCTTCAAATACAAACATAAAATTTGTTATGGAAATTATAAAATATGATCAAATAATATCTAAGATGACACCTAAATATGGATAAGTGATATTGCACACTCAAAGGATTTGTTATGCAAACTATGTAATATAAACAAACAAACAAACATGATTGAAGATGACACCCAAATATGTGATAGTATTTAAATAAATAATATCTAAGAGGAGACCTAAGTATGAGTAAGGAATAAAGCACACTGAAAGAATTTAGTTTACACACTATGTAGTATAAACAAAAAAAAAAATATTGAAGATGAGACACAAAGACGTGATAGGCTTTAAACACTAGAAGAAATATGTATGAACACTAAAAAAAAATTGAGGATGAAGACTTTGTCTTTAATACATTCCCTATATAGAAAACTCTTATAGGAAAATATTTTTCAAAATTTTGGTGAAACCTATTCTTGATGTGGAGAAAATCAAGCTTCTTATAATCACTTAGCTTTGGTAGAAGATCATAACAATATGCTTACTATGCATACACTAAATTATTCTAGACAACTTCACTCGTAGAAAAAACTAGGAAATCTCTAATGATTATAGTTCTTAACAAAGCTTTGAATGGGTAAGTTTTTTTATCACAAGTAAGGGATTCAAAAATTAATCTTGTTACCTTACTGTGGAGTGGAATGACTAAGAATCTTTAAATCATAGAATAATGTTACAAATATCTCAATGTAGAGAGGAAATAAGGGTGTATGTTTAATTTAAATCTATGCATCGACCAAATGGGTTGTGGTCTACTTTGGTGTGTACGATGATGTAAAAGGTGTTTCCTAGCCATCCACTAAGGTAAAAATCCCAAGAGATAATGAATAATAAGGGATGAAGATGGGATCATACCTCAGTTAAATTTGATGCAATGGAAACCCTTCATTCCTTGATAGTTAAGTCTAAGAATTCTATACATCCAATCCCTACAAGCTTTATATTCAATTAAAAGCACTCTATGTCTCTATTGCAATTATGTCATACATCACTCAACCATGTAAAAAAAGATACTTGAGTATAACTTAAATATCAATGCTTCTAAATAAAATGATGTAAACAATAATGATTGTAATGATCATACATGGAAAAATATTTATCAATATGATATGTGCATGATAATATAAAATCGATAAGTGAAGATAGTAATTTATATCCTAAAGAGTAGAAATAGTTATGACATACTTGTGCCATGGTCAAACATGCATGATATAAATTAGATAAAGAGATAATTATCCAATACATTTGCTATGAAGGATTTAGGTGTAGCAAAGAAAATTCTTGGCATCAAAATCAATAGATGCATAAAGAGTAGAATATTGACTTTGTCTCAAGAAGAGTATGTGAACAAGGTGTTGGATAGGTTTAGGATGCAGGATGTGAAACCAATGAGTACACCGTTGGAAAGGCACTTCAAGTTGAGTAAAGAACAGTGTCCTAAAACACATGAAGAGATTGAATATATGTCCACAGATTCCATCTGCTTCCACATTTGGAAGTTTGATGTATGTTATGGTATGCAAAAGACCAGACATTGCCCATGCAGTGGGAGTTGTTAGCAAATACATGAGTAATCTAGGAAAGGAGCACTGAAATGCAGTCCAATGGATTCTCAGATACTTGAGAGGGACCAATAGTAGACAATTGTGCTATGGAGGGTCAAAGGTTTCCTTACACATATATGTTGATGTAGACATAGCTAGATATTTGGATGGTAGGAGGAGAACCACATGTTATGTATTCACTGTTGGTGGCATGACAGTTAGTTGGATTTTTAAACTGTAGAAGATTGTTGCCTTGTCTACTACAGAGGCAGAGTATGTTGTTGCTACAAAAGCAAGCAAGGAGATGATATGGATGCAACAGTTCATGGAAGAGTTGAGAAAGAAGCAGGAGGATTATAGGTTATTCAGTGATATCTAGAGTGCAATTCATCTTGCAAATTCCATTTGAGAACCAAACATATACAACTCAGGTATCACTTTATTAGATCAGTTTTGGAGGATGGACAACTGAAGTTGGAGAAGATCCATACAAGTCAGAATTCTTCGATATGTTGACAAAGGCGATGAAAAAGGGGAACTTGGAAGGCTTTTCAGCTTTAGTAGGTCTTCAAGATTGATTTTGAAGAAGAGAAACGGGTTAGAGAAGAGTCTCGAGGATGAGTGTGATGGTGGGTTACATCGCCAAGTGTCAAGTGGGAGATTGTTGAAGTTGTGGATCCTGATTGCAAGTTAAAGTGGCAGTTTCATTTTCCTTTTTCTATTTTTGAGAGGAAATCATGGTCATGTATAAACATAACATTGTCTTATTAATAGACCAGAGTTGTTATTAATAGATTGGAGTTGTTATTTTTATAAGCATATGATATTTAGGTTGCTTGTGGTTGAAGCAAACTTTTATAAGCATGTTCTATGTAGGTTGCTTGTGGTTGAAGAAAACTTTACAAAGAGGCGCACTAGTTTATATATATATATATATATATATATATATATATATATATGAGGATATATTTTTACAAGTATTAAAAGAGAGATAATTGAATTGTATTCCTTTGGACTGATTAAAGGAGAAGTCCGGCTTGTTTTTGGTGGATGTATCCTAAATTGGGTGAACCACCTTAAATCTTTGGTTTATCTTGTGATCACATGATTCTTTTATTGCTCATCTATATTTTGATCCTAACACGCAAGAGCCTTTTGTAACACCCGCTAAAATGACGACTCGAGACCCAAGAACAACCTAGGTTTAGATAGATTTTTTTAAATAATTGTTTTTTGAAAAGCGTGACCTACTACTGGGCTTCAAGCAACAATTGCTACAACAAAGATCCTAAGTCCATTATAATTTACTAAATGAAATTTTCTCATTGTAACCAACATTAGATCCACATTACAAAATTAAAGAGTATAATTAAATTTATCTTAGGAGTTAACTTAATAAGTAATTAAATTAGCATTATAGTTAAATATTCCCTAATCAATTTTAGAGGGTCAAAGGGCCAAAGGAATTAAATACCTTGGGGTATTTAACTCCCTTAGGGCTACACAATAAACAAGGTTCCTATTTGCATGGGATAGGAGAACATTCCCTTATCCCCTAACGTGACCCTTAAAAAGGTCAACCCATGCTTTAGAATTATACATTTAAGTTAAAAAGGGGTAATTTCCCACTTACCCACTCTCAGACTCATCTTTGCACTTCAACCTGATTTTTCACATAATTAATGCACTTAAAGTTTCTGAAAATATTTCCATTAGATAGGAAATTTCTTCCCCTTTCCAATGATATAAAGAAGTCCTCCTAACTCCTCATATTTCTTAAGTTACAGGGCGGCGGGCCTGGGGAGGAAAATTTTCCCAAAGGCAAGCCGGCTGGCACGGGGAAGTAAATTTTCCCTAAAGGCAAAGCGGGCTAGGGGATGAAATTTTTCCAAAAGGCGGGCTAGTGGCCCAAGGAAGAAAAATTTCCCTAAAGTGCAAGGGACACGTGGCATGGTTTTAAGCCCAATCGGGAAGGTGGGTCATCGGAGGTAAATTAGATTTTAACTCTTTTTGTTTGAAAGAGAAAAAAGGTTCAAAAACCCCCGCTCTTCCTTCGATGCCCGGGGGATGCCATGTGTCCCGCCCAAAGTCTCAATAGGGAGAGTGGACCTTCGGGAAAAATTAGAAATATTGACTTTTGTGTTAAAAAATGCGACGGTTAAAAATAGCCCGCGTGATCTCGCGATGCCACGCAAAGCCATATGTCGTTCAACTTGTTGACAAAGGCGAAAGCGAGCAGGGAATCTTAGGAATTTTTGCCAATATTTTATTTTCCAAAGGCGATAAGGTCTAAAACCATCCGTGCCTCTGCCGACGCCTAAAGATGCCATGTGTGACGGGTGGGGAAGCGGATCTGGCAGGAGACTTAAGATTTTTTGCCCTTTTCAAAAAGATAAAGTTTGAAGGTGTGGGCCCAAAGGAATTTTTCCCAAAAGCAAAATGGTAGGGATGTGGGGCCACAAGAGGAATTTGTGATTTTTTTTTTTTTGCAAAAAGTGCCCTAAGTAATTTTTGGGCCCGTAGGTCCGATTTACAAAAATTTCCCTTTCCTTTTTTTTAAACTAAGCGAAAGAAAAAAACTTTAGATGGCCATAACTTTCAATTAGAAGCTCATATTTGGGAAAATGAGGACTTTTGAAAAGGTCTTGAAATCCTCTTTGCATAGGAACCAACAAAATTCATTTTTGACAAACTTAAGTGGGTGAATTTTGAGAAAATGTCTTTCCTACCATTAAAATGTGAACTGGTCTTTTTAACTTAACAAAATTAATTCAATCCGCCATTCTTCCTTCATCAACATGTCATACCGAAAAGGAGGATTGCACTTGGAAAGATTAGGATGGATTGCAAGGATTAATTGTTAAAGTTTGAGTTTTCAATACAAATTTATTTTCTCCTTTTTTCAGAATCGCATTATTTTTTTCCCTTTCCCAATTAATAAAGTTCTGCATAAATTTCTTAAAAATACAAACTATTTTAAGATTTTTTTGTTCTCTCAACTTTTTCTAATGTTTTATCTTGTCTTTCATCAATGCAGATTGTTCTGTATATTTTTTGATATTCATTTTACAGGTTTATAGTAAATCAAAATAGAATCATACTTAAACTCGAATGGATCTACTTTTCGTTATCATCCTCTAAATATTTAAATTCATTCAAATCTAATTTATAAAATTTAACTTTACTTCAATCAATGTGTGAAGACACAAAATGTAGTTATACTTTCAAAACATGCATTTCGAATGAAACAGAAATGTAATATGTCTTCATACGTATTTCTTTCAATTTTCAAACAGAGATTTCACAATATATTTAAAACACAGATTTCAAATGAGAACCATACCATTTGTGATAATTAAAACAACTTCTATTAAACTCTAATAATTCTTTTACAACTTCCTTTTTCATTCATCAAATACAACTTACAGAATATACATCTTTCACATTCAAATGTAGATTCCATTTCAAAAACAGAGCAACTTTCCACCACAATAATATTACAATGTCATCCACTTGAAGTGGGAAATTTTTACAAGGAAACCCCAAGGGGACTACGAAATTTGTCTTCATCCTCAGCTCCGAACAACAACAAGAAGATCCACCATAGATCTTTTGATCACAAAAAAAAAGGAGGAGAGGCAATGCTCTCCACCCAACAAATAATTCTAATGAAGAGGAGAAGTCATCCTCCTCATTGGCCCCTGATCCCCAACCACAAAGAAATAAGAAATGTATTTCAACTCATGGCAACAAATAGGCTTCCACAAAAAAAAAAAAAAATTTCACAATAGAACATAGTCCAATACATACCGTAGTTTCAGCAACCACGGGAAAACAACAAACAATACTCGGGCTTCATTATTATGCATAGGCCAAAGGAGCAAGACCTATGGGGAAGATGCTTATACCTCCCAATTGGGGAAATGGGTGTCCACCTTAAGATAAACCCGCCAATATATATATATATATATATATATATATATATATATATATATATATATATATATATATATATATATATATATATATATATATATATATATATATATATATATATATATATATATATATATATATATATATATATATATATCATTTCAAAACCCCTACATGACCTTATGCCTCCCCAAATACCCCTTATACCTCTCATTCTTTTATGTATCCCCACACTCTTATGGACCCCATAACAAGTAAAGAAATGCAAGCTATTTATTTTACAAGGTGGAACCCAATCCCAAACTCCCTCCACAATAACACTAATACCTCCTCAGAACTTTTATTCCTCCCCACAAGAGATCCCCATAGTCTTCTCCTACACCATACCTAGGCAATCTACCCAACCAGCCAACAACATACCAAGATATTCAAAGCATTCACATATGCATAAATAAAAGAAGAACATTTTAAAGAGCCAAGCTCCTACCTCTCCATGGTAGAGTTTGATCCAAACTTTCAACAACAAGCTTTTTTCCAATCCAAACAAAGTCAAAAGCTCCAGCAATCCATAAGCACAAAAATCTCTAACTCTCTTCAAAATTACAAGAGATCAAAACCAAAAGAAGTAACCAAAAAGCGAAAGTAACTACCAAGTAACCCCAAAACAACAAAAGAATTCGAATAAATAGAAAAGGGAGAGAGAAGGATAATGTGGGTCCATGTAGGATGCCACATCACACATCCTCAACTCCACCTCATAAGTCAACTTCAAACTCCAAAGCACAATTAAAAAGGTTGGTGAATAAATGACATTTTACTTACACACACAACCCAAGTCCACACCCCAAGGACCAAAATTAATTTTATGTAAGAAGGTGCAATAAAAACCTACAACTTGCCTTCCCAAAATACATAATAATGTCTAATTTTGACTCCCCAACCATAGGTAAGGTTGGTATACAAATTTAAGAGGTGTGGGACAAGTTTAACTTGTCCCACAAGCCTCCAAAATCAGCCCCTAAGGATAGATCCGAATTTCAAAAGGAAGGTGGAGTGTTTCACACTCAAATTTACTTACACATCTCTTACAACACATAATCCAAGAGCCATCAACTCTAATAAATGCATTCTTATGACCCTTTTAATTAATTAACAACATGATTACTCACTAATCTTGACACAATTTAAATAAATAATAAAGGAAATACATCACCAAATAATCACATACAAAGATTAAATAAAGGGAACACAATAAAAGAATACACATAACCCCTTGGTCACATTTAAAGGTGATCCCCCATGGGAACCCCTAACAACAATCCAACATACACAAATAACAAATACACACGTTGCCATGGTGACCCTTGTTGAATTCATCTAGAATTCCAATGTGGTTGGTCTCCAATCCTCGATATTTGTTGTGACATGTTTACTGTAAAACACAAATACCTCCTTCGACCTCATGGCCGCATCAAAATATCTAAAATAAATATAAAATATAACTCCAAATCATCTATATATATGAATCAAAACATCATCCAAGCAAGCAACAATCTCCTTTACAATTCCATCCATAATCATATGATCACAAGATTAGTTCCATTTTCTAGGTTTACTCGATATGAAAAAATATCACATGTACGAAAACACACACACACAGAGATATATATATATATATATATATATATATATATATATATATATATATATATATATATATATATATATATATATATATATAACCATGCCAAGCAGTGTATCAACATCAATATAAAATGTCTCTAATAATCCACATGCATCATATATGAATCCAAATCAACCACAGTCCATGATTTCTAATGTCTAACATCATACCAACTCAAAGGTCGTAGTAATGTTCATAAGTATAGTCGATAAACGATTATCATAATCAACAACAAAAAAGTGTCAACGATATATATATAACCATGCCAAGCAAAAGGTATCAACATCAATATAAAATGTCTCTAATAATCCACATGCATCATATATGAATCCAAATCAACCACAGTCCATGATTTCTAATGTCTAACATCATACCAACTCAAAGGCTATAGTAATGTCCATAAGTATAGTCGACAGTATCATAATCAACAACAAAAAGGTGTCGAAGGGAAGTGGGCACTACACCTTTCACAAGTTGTTATTAGTGTAGGTTGGATGCCATGAAAGAACAAGGGATAAAGCTTTTTAGATTACTCAAGCTTTTCAACACATACACACATGATTGGTATTGTGCAACCACTCTTCATTTAACTTGTGTGAACCCTAATTAATCTAGCGATACCTTAAATTCTTATGTATAGTAATTATTTTTTAATTATGTGAAGGTGTTTTCCCAATTTCAAGTGACCCGTGGAACTTTGACAATGACAAATATCCAACAATTCAAATATTTTTCCAATCGTTAAGGTACATTTGAATTAGGATCATCCATTTGGTGCGTTTCAAGGTGTATCTCCTGTTGGTATCCAATTTTACTCTCCTTCACAACTTGAACATCATCATAAATTTGCACAAGACACTCAAGGATAGATAGATGTTTTGTATGTCATTTGTAGCCGGGAAGCACACCTATCTGCTTGTTTGCATTCAAGAATTGAGGAAGTGGATAACACGTTCAAGAGGGTTTTGATCTAACCCTCACTATTTTAGGTTGTGCCTATCAACCAAGGCAAGAGAACCTATATTGCAGCCCTTATATGGTAAGGAGATGGAGATATCCTTGTGTTTTGCATATGATATCGAAGGGGCTTTGTGAAAACATGATCAAGTATCTATTATCCAAACTCAAAGGAGTTGTCTACTACTAAATGATGGAAATATTTTAAAAACAAAGCTAGAGCTGCTAAAGACATGATAAAACCCTGATCAACTTTGTGCATTTTAGTGAAAGGATTGAATTATTTTGTGGACACACAATGCAGATGCAGGGGTATTGTAGGTAGGATGAGTTATTTTAAAATGAAATTCTGATGAGAGATGTTGGGACAAGAGTAGCTAGAAATCATCACCTTCTTTGGGAAGCTTTGCAAATGAATTACAACACCTAAATAGCAGAGATGTTTCAATGAATTTGAAGTGCTCTTTCAACCAGGATGTGTGCACACGTGGATGCCCAAATCTACACCATTCCATAAAAATTTGATAACCTGCCACAAAGGCTTGAAGTAAAATATTAATGAAGCATTTAGAAACCCTTGTTAGATCGTGACCTAAGGTACACCCAAAGGTTTACAAACACCCTCAATTTACAAGGAAGGTAAGATGAATTTAAATCGTTTATCTTCACTCAAATGAATGCTCTTTTGAATGGAAGATAGTAGATGCCTCTCAAATCCTCTACAATAAATGAGACCATGTATGACCAATAAAGATCCCAAACAAAAGATTCGCAACATGAGCATGAAACACAAATTGAAAACATACTTGAAATACAAGTGTGTCTGCAAGCTTTGCCAAGAGATAAAACCAGTTAATCCAAGAATTTGATCAAATATATCAGCAAGGGAATGTTATTTAGACAATCTCAAAGCTTTTGATGGCTTTACAGCTGAAACCAAATCAACATGATGAACATTTGATGCAAACAGGAATCAAAAATGGCTCTTAGGTAGTTTCTCCAAAAGGAAATGGACTTCTTCCAGTTTTCCTCGTGTAAATTCTTCTCTCTTTCTCTAAAATTCTCAATAGATTTTACAAAATGCCTCCAAATTACATAATATACCCTATGCCAGCTAGGATCCTTGCATCCCAAGAAAAGAAAATTCCAAAGGGATCAAATTTGTTACCAAACCCTATCCATTTGATGAAAAATGATATAAAACTGTAAAACAAAGCTCGCAAAATGCCAGAGATGCACAAATATTTTAAAATATTACATGGATTCAGATCCTTATCCATCCTAGGGTCATGTTTTTGTCATTCCACCATGCCAGCATGCATTTGCAATCATTTTCCACCCTTTTCCTCATCATTTTTAACTCTGCAACTTTAATTTTTCACTTTTCACGTTTTTACATGGGCCGAGAAAAATATTTCATGAAAATCACTATAGGGCACCGAAATAACTCAAATGAATGATGCCATTGCATCCATAAGGTCGAGGGGATGCGATTTCATATAAAATTTCATGCAATTTGGTGCAAAAATGACGATTCCAAGCATCTTGGAGCTCCAATGGTGGCAAGAAACGAAAACACTCAGCAACCGTTGATTTAAAATCAACTTTAAATTTCCACCCTCCACATGTCTTGATGAGATTCAACATGCAGGCTCAAAAATATCTTCTTTGATTTCGAATAAGGTGGACACATGTCTAAATACCACTGGACCTGTGCATCCAACCTTATATATGCATTTTGAACCTTTTTTGACCTCGGGAAAATTTTGAAAATTTTCCCCGCATGCCCCTTGACACGCCATGTGTCCCTAGGTGGACCCTACCAAGATCCGCAGCCAAAATAACAAATTTTGCTCCTTTTGTGAAAAAAGGAAAATTTCCTTGAGAACCTCCGCGGGCCCGAACGCCCGCTCTCTTCGCCATGTGGCGGTCTCCCATTCACTGCGGAGCTAACCCCTCATTGTTTCCTTCATTCCTCTACGAGCACAAAATCCTCCCGTGGGCCCGAGCTTCCCTTTTTAACTTTTGAATAGTGCCACGTGTCTCCCCCTGATTGGCTACGGGGACACCTTCAAATTTTCCATGGGTTCATTTTTCCCTTTGAAATTTCTCACCAAAGTTTGTAAATTTTCCAACATTTCTTCCGTGAGCACAAAATCCTCCGCCTCCTTTTGGACACATGTCCTGTTTTCATTGCTTGCCGGGCCCATTTTCAATTTTTACCCGCAAACATAAAGGCAAAAATTCATAAAATTTTCCTCACCCCGTCATCCATCTCGCCTCTTGGACACGTGTCTTCCTCTAATCGAGGTGAACCCTCGGGCAAATTTTTCCATGGCATTTTGAAGCCAAAACTTCAAATTTTTCCAACTCTCGCTTCTCGCTTGCCCTCCTGGACACGTGTCCTCTTTTCATTGGATGCGGGTCCTGGGTCAAAATTTTCCCCGCAAATCCCCGATCAAAATTTTCTCAAACTCCCTCGCCACGTGTCCGCTTCTATTGGACGCGGGCCTTGACAAAAAGGGAATTCGAGAATTTTTCCAAAATGGAAGAAAATGTTCTAAGTGAGCCCGCCACCCGCCGATCCTTCAACCAATCAAATCATGCCACGTAGGCACATCATCAGAATAAATGCGGGCCTCGGAACAAAATTTTCCTTTGTCAATTTTTCAAAAAGTAACAACTTACAACATTTTCCTGACCACTCTCGACTAATAGAAACCTGCCGATAACATGCAAGGATAATTTTGACGGGCAGATGACACTCGTATGCCCGTCAAAACGTAAAAAATGCAGGGACGCCTAAATCAAAAAAATTCATAAGGAAGGCAGATTTTTCCGTTTTGAATCCAATGAATCATGATTTCACAATGGTTTAGGCCTGGGGATTAGGATTTTAGCAACAAATAACTCGGATTCGATCTATTTTAATTTTTGCACGAATTTGACAAAGGGGAAAATGGCTCAGCCTGAAAAAATGAAGAAGTTAGGGCACAAAAGATGGGAACTTGGAAATTTGTTTCAATTTAGGGAAAAATCATGACAATGTGAGCAATTCAAAGGTATTCAATTGAAAATACGAATTGCAGTCACCAATTTGAGCAAAATGAAACGTTTCGAGCAAAACGGATATAGAAAATTAGGCAAAGTGTGAAAACTCAAAATTTGCACCAACATCTCCCACCACCCATTCACCATCACCTCCTCCGCCCGCATTTTCTATTGATGCCTATTTTTTTGGTTGCCCTCTTTGAGGCCATGCTTTTAGCATTGATCGAAAATTTTAAGGTGTCGATCACCGACCCTCTAAAATTGTGTCCTGTCACGTATGACTAAGAAACCCCTCCAAATTGACATCCTCTTCATTGTCTTTATCGACACCCCTATCGGAGTTCATTTCTCCTACAATGCATTCTTATTTTTTTATTAAGTGGACACATGTTACTCAATACTTGTTTAATCATATCCACCCCGAAAATATTTTGTCCTTACTTTCTCCTCAATAAAGAATATGTTTTAATAAGCCCTATGTACACGTAAAAATATATTCCCAAATTTGTAACCTCTCAAAGAAAATTAATTGAAGCAAACCGATCTATCAAATTTAGTATATTAAATTCCATATTAAAAAGTATAGGCTTTAACCCTCAAACATATTAGATTTTTGGCATTTTTGTTTTGGCTACTTTAAGCATAAATTGTTCAACCACTCCTTACGTTCTAAGATATATCAATTAAAATCCATTGAAATCTTACACACCTCACCTTTTCCACATCAAACAATAAACAAATATGTTATGCGGTTGTTGGAGGGTGGATTTTTAGATTGCTTCCCCATTCCAATTTTCTCACCCTTGCACTTCTCCACCCTCATATACCTTCTTCTTATCTCTTCTTCCTCTCCCACTCTTTCTCTCCTCCAATTTCACTTACTCAAGTAAATCCCCTTCAACATTTCTATCGGACATTTCAGGTATGATTAATAATTTATATCCTAAAAGAGTAGAAATAGTAGAAATAGTAATTTCACCCCTCCATTCCGAAGAAGATTATAATGTTTGTACATCAACAATGTCATGTAAATTTTATTTCTTGATTTTTTTTTACGGGCAATTTTACAAATACACTTCTGTGACGGGTTCAAATTTGATACCTGGAATTCCCCTCCTTGTCTTCATTTCACCCTCCATTCGCAAGAATTACAATCGTTGAATCTTGACAAGGGAAAATAAAAAATTAATTCGGAGACAAGTCGCATGGAGACTTTGTCTTATTTTGTGGTGGCTGCACGTCCAATCATTAAATTTGAATTGGTATACTGTCTCAATAAAAATATCTGTCTGAAAAGGCGTATCATTAATTTCCCATATTTGCGCGTTTTCTCAAATAACACAGCGTCTCTGACAATTCTAAGGATTAATATTCATACTAGGATTAATATTCTAAGGATTAGTATTCGTACTACGTAGAAGACTCAACATTGACCCCTCTGTGTTTTAGATTGTTAGCTCTTATATATTAAAGGACTCGTGGTATCTTCTCACAATCAACTCATTTCTGCTGAGCCACTTTGCCACTCTTTTCTTTTGTAATTGTTATTCACAATGTCCATTGCCACCCACGTAAAATTATTTTTGGTTTTGGCCTTGAGGCTTGGCCATAGCTATATTTCATGATGCCAAGGCTGACAGTGGCGATGCAAGAAAGCCATACATTGTTCACATGATGAAGTCCATGAAACCCCAGCATTTCAGCTTGCACGAGCACTGGTATGCTTCCCTCCTCGATGGAGTTACATCGACCCAGTCAGATCCGAGTTTGTTATTATACAAATACGATATAATACTACATGGATTTGCAGCCAAGCTGACCAGAGCGGAGGCTGAAGCTTTAGAGAGTCTTGATGGCTGTTTGGCTGTAATTCCATCCTCCCTCGGTAAAATGCATAATACACACTCGCCACAGTTTCTGGGTCTTGTTGGTGGCAGCAACGGCGGTGCGGGATTATGGTCGCAGTATTCCACTAAGGGAGAAGATGTGATAGTCGGCGTGGTGGACTCAGGAATATGGCCTGAAAGTGCAAGTTTATATTGAATGTAACCCTATTTTTTTCTCCTCCTAATGCCTTCATTGAATTTTAACCCTAACCCTAGCCGAAGCCCTTTGCATAGAGTATTTCATAGAGATGATGGTAGTGATGGGAAACGTAAATCAGTGGGAACTGAAATTAGCACTCCTAGGAGCGTGAAAATTTTCCATGAGGTCAATGATAATGGTTGTCCTAAGAATATGCGCTTCTCCCCTACCCAAGATGATGGTGCTCTAAAAAAATATTTAACCTCAATCGGATGCTTCAAGTGGATGGGACTGACATTGGGAGGAAACTTGAATCTTATGACGATATTTAGAATTGCGTTTATTTGTAAACTTCTCCCCTCTCCCGAATTTGGGGTTAGTTCTAAGATGGATGGACAGTGTCACACCTCGTTCATTATGAGTTTCCAAAATGTCCAAAAGACAACTAAAAGTAACTGAAGAAATGATATGGGTAGTAATAATAATGGAAATGATATTTCTTCAAGTACATATAGCAAGAGAGATCAAGAATAACACATTACGATAATAACATGACTAAGTCACAAACACGACGAAGTGCTATCGAACGAATTTCATGAAATATGAATTAAATTTACGCCATTGCACCATATTGTGTTTTTGACATTAAAAGGAGAATGGCTGGCATAACACCAATTTCACGATTTAGAATTAAAAAGCGGTTTTAAAAAGTTGACTATAATTTAATCACGATAGAGTATAAGGCTACGTTATAAAATAACGATTAAAATTATCATGTCGAGGATTAAAAGGGTTTGATTAAATACGACAATAAAAGAATCATTTTGAAAACAATAAAATATTTATGGAAGCCCATTAGTTGGCTAATATGTTCATGTGTCCTATCTAATTTCTTAAATGGACCCATGCCTTTAATGGTTTAATAAACAAGTCTAAAATAAGTATACTTAATTAATATCCCAAAGAATAAAGTCTAACTTTATAACACTTAAGTCAAAATTAAACTAAATGTGAGCCCTTGGATTTAAAAAATCTCTACCATAGGATGCTAAAACCCTAATATCTTATGAGGATAATAATAAAACCTAAAATATTCTTATTCTTTTTATCTCCTCTCATTTCATTATGCTGCAAATATTTTTGGTTTTGTTTCCATGTTCCAGGTTGAAGGAGGAAGTTCACATGGAGCTCAAGCAAGAGGATGATGGAGGATTTTTCTCCATTTGGATTTTGATTTATGTTTAGAAAACCATTCAAGTTTGATAACGAGTTATTTTGTTTACATGAGGATTAAAATATATTATTCTTTTGTGTTTTAAATCTTATCCATGAATGGATGTGCCCGTTATTTAATTTTTTAAAAATATCTTCTTCTTTAGAGCATCCTTAAAAAAAAGGGTATTTTATTTAAATGAAGTTAAAAACCCATCTCCTAGGTTGAGAACACACACACAATGTATTTTTTTTTATATGTGCCAAAATAGGTGAAGCGCCTAGATGGGTGAACTGCGTTTCTTTTGTTTACTAAGCCCTATGGCCTATTTAGAGGACCGTGAGTGGGGCAAAGTGGGGCAAAGCCATGGCATTGTCGTGACCATGGTTTAAGGGGGAAGCCGAAGCAAGAGGGGTAGAGCGAGTTTGGTTAGGACAACCATCCCATCCACCCCTCCTTTAACCCTTTTTTAGAAATTAAATCCCTTTCTTTAAATGAATTCAATGTCTTTTTAATTAACATGTCCAATCTATTTTTTAAAATAAATTTATATATATAATCACATATACATACATACATATGTATATATATTTACATATGTAATTTCCTTTAATGAATAATTTTCTGATATCTTGGTTATTTAATCAAGTAGTATTATTTAATGTTGAACAAAAGTTTTAAGATTTCTAACTCTTCAACTTAACAAATTTTAAATGAGAAGAATATGTATAACTCAATATATATATATATATATAAATGCCAAGGATAGAACAAGAAGCTGCAAAACAATAATTCTTACACTATATGGTTGAATCCTACAAGGAAAGTTAAAATTAATTGGGAGACTTGTCTCATTTTGTGGTGGCTGCACGTCCAATCATTAAATTTGAATTGGTATACTGTCTCAATAAAAATATCTGTCTGAAAAGTCGTATCATTAATTTCCCATATTTGCGCGTTTTCTCAAATAACACAGCGTCTCTGACAATTCTAAGGATTAATATTCATACTAGGATTAATATTCTAAGGATTAGTATTCGTACTACGTAGAAGACTCAACATTGACCCCCTCTGTGTTTTAGATTGTTAGCTCTTATATATTAAAGGACTCGTGGTATCTTCTCACAATCAACTCATTTCTGCTGAGCCACTTTGCCACTCTTTTCTTTTGTAATTGTTATTCACAATGTCCATCGCCACCCACGTAAAATTATTTTTGGTTTTGGCCTTGGCCATAGCTATATTTCATGATGCCAAGGCTGACAGTGGCGATGCAAGAAAGCCATACATTGTTCATATGATGAGGTCCATGAAACCCCAGCATTTCAGCTTGCACGAGCACTGGTATGCTTCCTCCTCGATGGAGTTACATCGACCCAGTCAGATCGAGTTTGTTATTATACAAATACGATATAATACTACATGGATTTGCAGCCAAGCTGACCAGAGCGGAGGCTGAAGCTTTAGAGAGTCTTGATGGCTGTTTGGCTGTTTGGCTGTAAATCCGCTCTGATGACGTCATCGTCCACCCTCGACAACAGAAACCGGCCGATCAAAGATGCCGTCACTCTGAAGGCTGCGGACCCCTTTGCAATGGGTGCAGGGCATGTAGATCCAACGGCTGCCATCAACCCGGGGCTGGTCTACGACATGGGCCCTGAAGACTACATCAACTTTCTGTGCGGTCTGAAAGTATACACCGAAAAACAAATTGCCCTGCTGAGTCACAAGTGGCCTCCCTGCCCCAATTCCGAGCGCTCCGCAGATCTTAACTATCCATCTTTCTCTGTGGTATTCAATTATGGTGAGTATGTTCAGGTGAAGCATAGGACCGTAACGAACGTGGGCGGGAAGAATGCGGTGTACAAAGCGTGGGTGAAGAGCACTTCAAATGTGAAAGTCAGTGTGGAGCCACATACGTTGGTGTTCAAGAAACAACATGAAACAGCAAGCTTTAATGTCACATTCCAAAGCAAAGTGGATGCAAGTGTTTCAGCAGCAGTAGAATTCGGAGAAATATCGTGGAAATGCGTCCACGGTGGAACCCACGTCGTTCGTAGCCCACTTGCCCTAAGCTGGTCAGCTTGAAGTTGAGTAACCACGTCGTAACAGTTGAGTTTAATAGTAACACAGGTATTTTATTTTGTTATTTATGCACTTCTGTGTCTCAAAACTTCAAATAATTGTGGCGAGATAATCCAAACAAGCACTTTTTTATTGATGTCTTCCAACTAAGATATATATGTATTCGAGTAATTTTCCTTATCTATATAAGAGCTCTCTTTTCAAATCAAGACTATTTTATTAGTGGCAAAATTTAAAAAAATTAATATATAAATGATTTAAATTGGAATTGTTATTTTGTAGTCTTGGTTTCTTTTTGAATACAATTTACGAGACCGATTTAAAGTTATGTTTGTCGTAATTTTCTTAATTGACAAATGGTAGATGCCCTTAATATAGTCACACTGTCTTGTCAAGATCAAAAATAATTTCGATAAAAAGGGCTCTATACGCCACCATACATGTCTAATAGTTTTCAATTAATTGTTCAAAGCAATAAGAGAGATGAAGAGTTGACAAATTAAATCCATATAGATATGTATTAAAATGCCATCCAATTGCTTAACATCCAATTGATTTATAAGGAGGAGCCTTATTAAACACAAAAGCTTCAAGGAAATTCCATACAAAAGAAAATCTTTATAAGGAAGCGGTCAAAGAGAAGCGATCAAATTAAAGTTAGGAGAGCCTATGCAAACATCCAAGTGAATGAGAACAAAATAAAAATGAATGAGAGTGGATTCAGACTCCACCATCATTGAATAATCTTATTCCTATTCTTTCCAATTTGAAAGGGTCGCACTCCCACAGTTGTCGTAAAATGTTTCTTGTATGTATATTCAAACACGTCACACACCATTGTATCTAACATAGTAAGTTTGTGGGCCATTTTTTCGTACACGTCATGAAATATAATCAACAAAAGGTTGCATTTTAATAATGTGTATCACCCGCATGGCCATTCAAAATTTGTCAAAAAGGGACTTGATAATTTACTGTGATGTTTAGTAAGAGAGAAGGCACACATGAATGTGGGATATAGTTCTTTCATAGGCGGAGTTCGTATATAATTTTTTTTCCAATAAAAGCACCTTGGGAAGAAACCTTTCTAGATAGTATATAGAACAATTCCACGAGGAATTGTGGAGTTGAGGGAGTTTACATGAAGAGAGGAATTGTGTTAAATATGAAGACTTCACACAACACATGAAGGAAGTGCATGAGAAAGTGTATACATAATTGTAGAAGAGCAATGCCAAATACAAAGAATGTGACACAGCTCACATGCACCATCAGTATACTAACATAAGTAAGTTTGTGGGCCATTTTTTCGTATTACCGTCATGAAATATAATCAGCAAAAGGCCTGCATTTTAATAATCATGTGTGTATCTCCTGCGTATGGCCATTGAGAATTTGTCAAAAGGGACTTCGACAATTTACTAGCATGTTTAGTAAGAGAGAAGGCACATGAATGTGCAGGGATATAGTTCTTTCCTGCATTATAGCTCCGGTGATATAATTCTTTTCCAATGTTAACCTCCGGGAAAAGAAACTTTCTTGAAGTTGTATGATACAGAACGATCTCCACGAGGAACTGTGAGTTGAGGGAGCTACTACGCGAAGAGAGGAACTGTGGTAAATATGAAGACTTCACACAACACATGAAGGAAGTGCATGAAGAAAGTGTATACATAATCGTATGAAAAGAGAAATGCCAAATACAAGAGATATGAAGATTTCAGAGAGGAGTATAATTTAATATTTAAGGTGGGAGACCTGGTTCTTGATCAAAAATAATTTCGATAAAGGGCTCTATACGCCACCATACATGTCTAATAGTTTTCAATTAATTGTTCAAAGCAATAAGAGAGATGAAGAGTTGACAAATTAAATCCATATAGATATGTATTAAAATGCCATCCAATTGCTTAACATCCAATTGATTTATAAGGAGGAGCCTTATTAAACACAAAAGCTTGAAGGAAATTCCATACAAAAGAAAATCTTTATAAGGAAGCGGTCAAAGAGAAGCTGATCAAATTAAAGTTAGGAGAGCCTATGCAAACATCCAAGTGAATGAGAACAAAATAAAAATGAATGAGAGTGGATTCCAGACTCCACCATCATTGAATAATCTTATTCCTATTCTTTCCAATTTGAAAGGGTCGCACTCCCAAAGGTCGTAAAAATGTTTCTTGTATGTATATTCAAACACGTCACACACCATCAGATCTAACATAGTAAGTTTGTGGGCCATTTTTTCGTACACGTCATGAAATAAAATCAACAAAAGGTTGCAGTTTTTAATCATGTGTATCACCCGCATGGCCATTCAAAATTTGTCAAAAAGGGACTTGGTAATTTACTATGATGTTTAGTAAGAGAGAAGGCACACATGAATGTGGATATAGTTCTTTCATAGGCGGAGTTCGCATATAATTTTTTTCCAATAAAAGCACTGGGAAGAAACCTTTCTCGATACTATATAGAACAATTCCACGAGGAATTGTGGAGTTGAGGGAGTTTCTACATGAAGAGAGGAATTGTGTTAAATATGAAGACTTCACACAACACATGAAGGAAGTGCATGAGAAAGTGTATACATAATTGTAGAAGAGCAATGCCAAATACAAAGAATGTGAAGATTTAGAGAGGAGACACTTAATATTTAAGGTGGGAGACGCAGTTCTTTCGACTTGAGGATGGAGAGGTTCTTACAATGAACATATGAAAACTCAAGTGGAAGAATATTTGAGTGTGTAAAGTCCTAAATACATTTGTGGAAAACACATGTGTTAGAGTTGTTATAAGGGATAGATACCTTTCTATCTTCAACATAACACACACACACACACTATAACACCCCCTAAAACACGACACAAAGACCAACATAGAAAGGTACAGGATAATTTGTTTTTGACTTGATTGATGTACAGAACGATGCAACAAGTGGTCACAAAGGTTTTGACTAACTCTTCAAACATCTTGACTCAACGATGACCTTATGGCCAGCATGGAAACAACTAACACCCATCAAGGACAGTTCACTTTACTCTTTGACAAGACACCACGTAAACAGCTCAACCAAAATATACAGTCACAGTTGGATACACTCCACGGTTAACCATCCCTTAAGGTTATGCATTTACCAAATAATATTTTTCAAGACTTGCCTTAACAATATACAAGGTTCATGTTTGGTTCAAGCATTCTTCTCACAAAGGTGAACTTATTACTTTGGTAATCTAGACTAACTAGCCAAAGCACAAGATTTCTAAAAGAGGTTCAACTAAAGACTGGAAAAGCTAACAAAATTCATTTGACCAAAGGGACACCTTTCATCTCTCACAAGGTTGCATAAACATGCCCGAGCTAAAAATATTGATGAGGACATCCATTCGCAAGCGATGAGCATAAGCTCTAAGCCAATCAAGTGGAGTTCCATCACACAGAGATATCGAAACATCCAACAAAACACTAAGAGAGAGAAACTCATCCTTAGCTTAGATAGATTATCTTCTGCGAGGTGGGTGGAAGAAATTTCCCCGGGCGCGAGAGAGAGCCGCGGGAGAAACTCTTTTTCTCCAGGCACACAAGGCGGGCGTGGAAGAGACTCATTCTATCTCGGGCATGCAAGTCGAGCACGCAAGGGCCTCATATAACATGGGCACGTAAGGGAGGGCGTACGAGGCTGCGGGAAAGCTAGGGCACGCAAAAGAGGCATTGGGTGTGCAAGGGTGCACAAAGGCACACCAGAGAGGTGCATGGGTGTGCAAGGGCACGAGCGCAAGAAGTTATGTCTTTTCTGTGAACTTCGGAAAGCCATAACTTTTGCTAGAGAGCTGATTTTTGTACAAAAAGGAATTTTCGGAAAGATCCTGACGTCCTCTTTGGACAGAGACCTTAAGAATCTAATTTGGATAAAGTTTGAAGTGTAAACTTTGAGAAAAAGGCTCTGCGAGATTTTAAAAGCGATGGACTAAGACTCGACTTATAAAATTTTGTTCAATTCGACCTCCTTCCTTTCTCAACATTCCAAATAGACATGGAGGGTTGTTATTAGAGGATTTTAGGATGGATTCCAATGGTTAATTTGTTTTATGGATTTGCAAATCAAAATTTCCAATTTTACACAGTAAGAAGTCTACGACTTTGCCTTTGCTTGATCTAAACGGTTCTTTAAAAGTTTCTTAAGTATTTTAGCTTGGTTGGGGTCGTTTTGATCATGTAACCTCAATTCAAATATTTTATTTCATTTTCCAAGGTTGCAAGGTCATTCTGTACATTTTTAATAAAAATGTGCAGAGTTCTGTAAAATAAAAATGAGGTTTATACATTTCAAAAAAAAGAGATTACTCTATTTATTTTTTCATACTATTAATACATTGAATTAATTCCATACTAGTTTTCTATCTTTCCTTCAATCAAAATGTAGGAACAAGGATACAACTTCTATTTTCCAAAACAGAATAACTACCCATACAAATAATATACATCTTTCTTTTCTTTCATCCAAAAATAGAGACCAAAGTACATCTATTTCACATTTTGAATTTCAACTTTCATAGCAAATACAAAACATCTTTCCATCACCAATAATATACAATGTCATCCACTTCAAAGTGGGAAAGGGTTACAATAAATAATACTCTCAACAAGGATTGTCAAAACTACCTTTTTCTTTGCTCCAAAACAACAACATGAAGATCCTCCATTTATTTCAATTTGATCACAACAAAGGCAGGGGAAAGGCAACGCTCTCCACCCAACCAAGACATCCAATGAAAGGAGAATCCATCCTTCTTCATTGGCCCCCGAGCCCCAACCACAATGCAATAGAAAATGTGTTTCAACTCATGGCAACAACAGGCTTCCACATCACAAAGGCAATCTTTCACATGCACATTTCACATTTAAAAACATAGTCCAAAATAGAATGTAGTTTACAACCACATTAAGACATAACACACAATACTCAGGATTCATCATGCAAGCCAAAGGAGCAAACAACTATGGGGGATGCTACTTATGCCTCCCAAAGGGGAAATGGGTATCACCACCTATAAAACAAACCGCCAAATATATATATCATTTCAATCAATCCGACAAGCCCTTACTCCTCCCCTAAGTACCCCTTATTCCTCACATTTCCTTATGCCTCCCAAACCTCTTATGGCACCCCATAATGCGTAAAGAAATGCAAGCTATTTCTTTTTTACAAGGTGGAACCCAAATCCCAACTCCTCCACACTTATACCTCCCCAAAACACTTATGCCTCCCTCAAGATTACCCCATAGTCTTCTCCTACACCATCCCTAAGCCATCTACCCAACATCCCACAAACAATAACAAACATACAAGCATTTATATGTTCATAAAAGGAAAAGAAGAGCATTTCCAAGAGCCAAGCTCTTACCTCTCCATGATGGAGTTTGTTCCAAGTCCAAAACAACAAGCTCTTCCAATGCAAGCAATCCAAAAATCAACCCAACACAAGTATTCAACAATCTCCGGACTCCCAAACTTCTCCAAAATCAAGAGTCCATGTAGGATGCCACTTCACACATCCTCAACTTCCAACACATAAGTCAACTTCATTCTCTAATGCATAATCAATAGGTGGGTGAATAATATGACAGATTTACTTACACACTCAAACAAGCCCATACCCCATAAGGACTGAAATTAAATTATGTAAGAAAAGTGCAATTACAACATTCAACTTGACTTGTAAAAATGCATAAAAAAGGTCTAAATTTAACCCTCCAACCATAGGCAAGGTTGGTATGTAAATTTAAGAGGTATGAGACAAGTTTAACTTGTCCCACAAGCCTCCAAGAACAAATTCAAATTTCCAAGAAGGTGGAGTGTTTCACACTCAAAAGTTAACTTACACATCACTTACATATTACTTACACATTACTTACTCATTCTTACAACACTTTAAATCATAACCAACAACCATATTAATTACACTCTCATGACCCATTCTAATTAATTAAACTAACAACATGATTACTCACAATAGTTACACATAATTTAATTAAATAGAAGGGGAAACACATTACTTAATAAACACACACAAACATCAATAAAAAGGAACCCAATAAATAAATACACATAACCCTTGGTCACATTTAAACGTGATCACCCCATGGGAATCCCTAACAACAATCAAAAACACACACACACACACGAATAATATGAGTTGCCATGGTGGCCTTGTTGAATTCATCTATAATTCCAATGTGGTTGGTCTCTGATCCCCTGATGTTTGTTGTGATATTTTAAACCTGCAAAATACAAATACCTCCTTCGGCCTTATGGTCGCATCAGAACATCCAAAAGAATATAATATAATTCCAAATTCATCAAAATATATGTGAATCACAACAATCATCAAGCCAATCAATAGTATCACTTAAAATTTCATCAACAACTATATCATCATCAATTTTAATTCAATTTTCATTTTCTAGGTCTACTCAAAATATCCAATTATCACAAGTCCGAACAACATCTATAATATAACCATGTCAAACAATATATCAACATCAATATATAAAAATGTCTCTAATAATCATCATGCATCATATAAGAATCAAAGTCAACAATAATCCATGATCGAACATCTAACATCATACTAAATCAAAACTATAACAATGTCCATGGTATAGTCAATAGTGTCATGATCAGTATCAAAAGGTGTCAAAGGGAAGTGGGCACTACACACACACACAATATATATATATATACCCATATTATTAGGGGCATATCTATAGAGGATAGATCCATACATTGGAGGCACCAACTACCAGATCAAAAACATGCATAGAAGTTGAATGTATTTTTTAGGATTGCAAACTAAAGACAATGCACATAAAGGAGCATAAGGAATATCGATAGAAATGGAGAGCTTGAGCGAGTTGAGGATACATCTTAGGTTACGGCGAGGATCACAAGACTTGGTTTGTAGTGCCCACCATTGAGTTAAAGAAGGTGAAATGTGTTGGTTGGAAATTAAAGGTGTTTGGTGAAGGTGTGTGGAAGGAGCCCAGGCAGGGCATGGGCTTCCTTCAACATCCCTCCAAACGTGTCATTGTCCTTACGTAATAATACAAGAATTTTAATTTATATTCAGAGGCATTAATACATTGAAACCCAATCAACATTGAAGATTTAGCGATAATACAAATAGTTCTTTGTAAAAATAGTTCATTGTGGGTTAAATCGAGACCTTTGTGTGGAGGATTCTATAGTCATAATATCTCCCCATTTGTCTATTTACAACTTGTTTGATATGGATCTATATCAGTTTGAAGTGATTATTTGGGTTTTGAAGAGGGAAGCAAACCTGCTACATGTTGTTATTTGTTGCATATGGTGAAACAGTGTATCTTCCTCATGTGTATCCATGTGTCTTTTCGTATGCTTCTAATAAGGTAAGAACTGGGCCTCCAATATGGTTGTTTGAAAGATACGAGATGGGTAAGATGACGCACACTTGTCATGGAGCATGTCATCACTCCCCTCAAATCACAAGATGAAAGTGATAGGTGGGTGAGTGTGGCCAATGCTCCTTCTAAAATATGAGATGTTTGTATACTAATAATAGTTCCGATCCAGTGTAATTTCCTGCAGACTTGGGAGCTGTGGGATAGTGCCCCCTGAGTGCACACCCACTGAGATTCAATGATAACAAAGACTTCATACCTAATAACCATAGAGGCATGGGGTTGGAGGAAAATGTATTGTATCGGATAAAAAAGGTGAAGATTTTTATTATGAGGACGAGAAGAAGGAATCGTCCCCCTATGCAAATGACATCTTACCATGTTCAAATAATGAATCTCGAAGAGTACTAATATATGAAGAACCCAATCATGACTTTCCATTACGAGATCAACTCCATTGACATTGAGATATATTAGTGTTGTCATGTTTTGAATCCAAGATAAATTTGAAGCCCTAATTTTTGCATTAAATTGGGATCTTTCTAATAGGGTATGGACGCCCAACAAAACATAAAAGACAAGAGGTATTTTTTAGACGTTGTGGTTGCAAATTCTCTGCGGTAAAATTGTATGAAAAATGTGGAAGCATAGCAGGCACATGAGTTGTTTAACATAATGTCTTAGGAAAAATGTTGTTTTGGTGGACAACTTTGACTACAAGATATGCACAAAATGTGTTTGTTAAAAACGTCCACTCGAGACCCAAGAACAACCTAGGTTTAGTTAGAAAAATTATGGAATAATTTTTTTGAAAGGCGAGTCCTCAAACAGGATTCAAAACTATAGTTGTCACAACAAAGATTCAAAGTCAATTATAATTAATAAATAAAATTTTCCCGTTATAACAAATATTAAATCCACATTACAAAATTAATGAGTGTAATTAATCCAAATATAGTTAAATTTCTCTTAGGTGTTAATTTAATAAATAATTAAATTAACACTATAGTTAAATATTCCTTAATTAATTTTAGAGGGTCAAAGGGGCCAAAAACAATTAAATGCCCAAGGTATTTAATTTCACAAGGTCTAAACACTAACCAAGGTTCTTATTTACATGGGGTTAGAAAAACATTCCCTTCCCCATAAGGTGACCCCTTAAAAGTCACCCCATGCTTTTGAAACAAAGAATTTAAATTAAAAAGGTGATATAATTTATAATTCACACACTTAACACTTCCTGAAAACATTTCCATTAGATAGGAAATTTCTTCCCCTTTCCAATGATATAAAGAAGTCCTCCTAACTCCTCATATTTCTCAAGTTATAGGTCGATGGGCCTTGGGATGATTTTTTTCCAAAGGCGGGCTCGGGCCTGGGAAGAATTTTCACCCGAGAAAGATTTTCAAAGAGGCGGACCTGGGAGATAATTTAGCACTTTACACTTTTTTCGAAAAGGCATAATTTTCATTTGCATGCCCGTGAGCCCGCGGCGGGGCTTAGCGCCAAAAGGAGAAATTATGCCCGAGATCCGCAAAGGACACGTGTCCAAGCTTTTAAGTCAACGCGGGAAGGTGGGTCGCCGAGAGAAAATTAGATTTTAACTCTTTTTTTGTTAAAAGGGAAAAAGGTTTTAAAACATCCACGCCTTTCCGATGCCTAGAGATGCCACGTGTCCCCAAAAGCTACAAGTGGGAAAGCGGACCGGTGGGGAAAACTTAGGAATGTTGGCTTTAGTTGAAAAACAAAAAGGGTCAAAGGTGGCCCGCATCTCCACCGACGCCCAAAGAAGCCACGTGTCAGCCCAACAGTGACATGGGGAGGTGGGCCATTGTGGAAACTTAGGAAATTTAGAATTTGTGTTGAAAAAGTACAAAGGTTAAAACAAGCCTCCTCCGCCGACGCCTAAGGAAGCCACATGTCGGACCAACAAGTGACATAGAGAGGTGGGCCGGTGGGAGACTTAGGAATTTTACCACTTTTGCAAAAAAATAAGTTGAAGATGCAGGCCTGTGAGCCCACAAAGTGTTTTTCCAAAAAGTGAAGCTGGGGGCATGGGGCCACATGGAGGAAAACTAGTAAAAGTAATTTTTTTGAACTTAGATTTTTTTTCCGAAATAGAAAAGCGGATACGGGAGAAACAAATTTTACAAAAATTTCTCATAAGGCCATAACTTTTGACTAGAAGCTTGGATTTGAGCAAATGAGGACTTTTTGGAAAGGGCTCGAACTCCTCTTTACACAGAAGCATAAAATCTTATTTTCAACAACTTAGATGGGTGAAATTTAAGAAAACGTCTTTCCTACCATTAAAATGTGAACTAAACTTTTCAACTACTAGATTTAAGTTGATCCGCCATTCTTTCTTCTCAACATGCCAAACAGACATGGAGAATCACACTAGATAGAAATTGGATGGATTTGCAGGGATTAATTGATTATGGTTGAGATTTCAAGTTGAATTTAATTTTCTTTTTTTTTTCTGTAAAGGCATTTTTTTGCCTCTTACCCGATTAATAAAGTTCTAAGTAAATTTCTTGAGCAATATAATTAGTTTTGGGATGTGTTTTGATCATCCTTAGTTCATTTTAATGTTTCTACTTGTCTTTCATTGTTGTAGATTAATTATGTATATTTTTCTGATATTTATTGCAGGTTTACAGTAATCTAAATGAATTTTCTACGTACTTATAACTAGAAATGATCTATTTCATTTATCATACTCTAATTATTTGAGTTCATTCCAGTTCAATTTCACCATGTTTAACTTTCCTTCAACAATGCGTGAAAAGAAAGAATGTAGTTCTATCTTTTATTTAAAACATGTCTTTCAAATAACACAATGAATGTAATATTTCCTAACACAGACTTTTCCAGCCTTCAAACAAAGAGTTTGCAAAAGTATTTCAATCAACAGATTTCCAAACAAGAGAAACTCCATTTTGTATAAAGTAAATCAACTTCTATTAAACTAAAATAATTCCCTTACAACTTCTTTTCTGTTCACCAAAAGACAACTTACAAAATAAATCTTTCTCATTCGAATGTAACTTTCACATCCAAAAAATAGAGCATCTTTTCACCACAAATAATATTACAATGTCATCCACTTAAAGTGGGAAATTTTTACAATAAGGAACCCAAAGAGGACTGCAAAAAAATTTTCTTCATACATAGCTCCAAGAGACAACAACAAGAGAGATCCACCATGATTTCATTTGGTCACAAAAAAAGGGGAGAGGCAACGCTCCACCCAACCAAGAATTCCAATGAAGAGGAGAAGTCATCCTCCTCATTGGCCCCCGAGCCCCAACCACATTACAATAGGAAATGGATTCAACTCATGGCAACAAACAAGCTTCCACAACACAATGCCAGATTTTACAATCATACACAATCCAAATAATGTAGTGACAGTCACAAGAAAGACAACAACAAAATACACAAGGCTTCATCATACAAAAGCCAAAGGAGTAAGATCTATGGGGAAGTTTCTTATACCTCCCAATGGGAAATGGGTGTCCACCTTAAAACCCACCAATATATCATCTCCAAACCCCTACATACTCTTATGCCTCCCTCAAGTACCTCTTATGCCTCCCACATTCTCTTATGCCTCCCTCCTCTTATGGATCCCTCATAAAATAGACCAAGTAAGAAATGCAAGCTATTTCTTTTCCAAGGTGGAACACCCATCCCAAACTCCCTCCACATGAAATATAACTCTTATGCCTCCCTACAAATCTCTTATGCCTCCCCACAAGAAATATCCCCATAGTCTTCTCCTACACCACACTTAGGAAATCTACCCAACCAACCAACAAACATACCAAAACATTCAACAACATTCACATATGCATAATATAAAAGAAAATACATTTTAAAAGAGTCAAGCTCCTACCTCTCCATGGTAGAGCTTGATCCAAGAATTCAACAACAAGCTTCTTCAAATCCAAACATTCCAAAAGCTCCAACAATTCCACAAGCATCCAAAATCCTCAAGCTCTCCAAAATTGCAAGAGCACAAAAATCAAAATGAAGTAACCCCCAAACAAGTAAAAGAATTCGAATAAATAGAAAAAGGAGAGAGGAGGATGAGGTGGCTCCATGTAGGATGCCACATCACTCATCCTCAACTCCACCTCACAAGTCAACTTCAAACTCCAAAGCACAATTAATAAGTGGGTGAATAAATGACATTTTTACTTACACACACAATCCAAGCCCACACCCCTTAAGGACTAAAATTAATTACATGTAAGAAGGTGCAATAAAAACTTACAACTTGCCTTCCCAAAATACATAATAAGACCTAATTTTGACTCCCTAACCCATAGGTAGGGTTGGTATAGCAATTTAAGAGGTGTGGGACAAGTTTAACTTGTCCCACAAGCCTCCAAAATCAGCCCCTAAGGATAGATCCGAATTTCAAAAGGAAGGTGGAGTGTTTCACTCCAAGTTACTTACACATCACTTACAACACATAATCCAAGAGCCATCAACTCTAATAAATGCATTCTTCTGACCCATTTTAATTTATTTAACAACATGATTACTCACTAATCTTGACACAAATTAAATAAATAATAAAGGGGAAATACATCACTAAAAATCACATACTAAAATTAAACAAAAGAAACTAAATAAAAGAATACACATAACCCCTTGGTCACATTTGAAGGTGATCCCCCATGGGAACCCCTAACATCAATTCAAACATACACAAATAACAAATACACGTTGCCATGGTGACCCTTGTTGAATTCATCTAGAATTCTAATGTGGTTGGTCTCCAATCCCCGATGTTTGTTGTGACATGTTTACCTACAAACACATAACACCTCCTTCGGCCTCGTGGCCGCATCAAAACATCTAAAATAAATATACAATATAATTCCAAAATCATCTATATATGAATCAAAACATCATCTAGGCAAGTAATGATATCATTTACAATTTCATCAATAACAATATGATCATAATATTAGTTCAATTTTCTAGGTCTACTCAAAATGACGAAATATCACATGTCCGAAACACACACACACACACACACATGCACACACACACACACACACACACACACACAAACCATGTCAATCAACATATCAACATCAATATAAAATGTCTCCAATAATCCACATGCATCATATATGAATCGAAATCAACAATAGTCCATGATCTCTAACATCTAACATCATGCCATATCAAAAGCTACAATAACATCCATAAGTGATTTTTTCCATGAAAGTGGTTTGAAATTTTTTAGAAAATAGAGCACTTTCCATTTTCCCTCCATAACTATATGAAAAATTATCTAAATCAAATAAATTTTTTGAACATGTATAGAATTTCTCCACGGTTAGGATGGTATAGGTTTTATCACATTCTAACAAGCGAAAAAAAAGTTTCAAGTCTTAAACATAGACATAAACATTCATGGGAAAAAATGTCTTAAAGACATACTATTAATAAAAAATTATAAAATGATATTTTTATTATTATATTCACTTTAAAATCATATTTTTCTACGAAGCTAATAGTCTCCCTACGCGATGGTATAATTTTTTAGATATTTTTCGATTTTTTTGGCATGGTTCAAATTTGTGGAAGAGTAATTTGAAGTTTTGGCCTTTGCACACCATAATGACCTCCCATAGCTCGGTTGAAAAAAAAAGAGATTTCACGAGTCTTGAGGGTCATATTTGATGATACGAAAGAACCACGATCGTGGTTCTTAAATCATATTTACATATATGCCAACGTTTGATTTACCATGTGATTTTTATTGTTTTTCCTTATTGTATGAATTACTACAAATTTTTGTCATTTTCTACATGCTTTTCTTATCATCGGAAGCAAAATATAATGGGAGACAAGAAGCGAAGTCAAAAAAATAAAATTGATAAGTAAAAAAACACTAGACAATAGACTATTGTAAAAAAAATGAGATAGGCTATTGTAGAGGGTCCCTACAAGGAGGTGTATGATCTAATGAGACGTCTCTAGGTGCCATGGAGACCGAGTAATCATCCATCGAATTTATACGATTTTTTTGCATTTAGTGCTCTTAAGGGACTACTCCCAAACGAAGTAGCCCTGAAAGCAACGAAATTGTCCTGCACCAAAATGAATCCTCTATTGTGTTTACATAAACACTCGGATGTGTTGGTGTAGTCGGTCTAGTCCCACGAGTGTCTATTTACAAAATATAGCATTTGACAACCTTACACTTACTCAAGCTGCACTATTTGGCGTGTTTGCAAAAATAGGGCAGCGAGAGCAATGATTGGATATGAAAAAAACTGAGAAAAAATATTGTAGAGGGTCCCTACACCGAGGTGTAGGAGTGCAGTCCGCCAGCATCTCTAGGTGCCATAAAGACCGAGTAATCACACGTCAAATTTATACAATTTTTTGGTCTTAGGGCTCTTAAGGGATTACACCCGAATGAAGTATCCCAGAAGAAACAACATTATCCCACACCAAAATGGCACCTCCTATGGCATTTACCTAAACACCTGAATGTGTTGGCACATTCGGTTTGGTCCCATGAGCTTCTGTTTGCAAAATATAGCGTTTAACAGCCTTACACTGACTCAAATTGGACTATTTCGTATATTTGAAACAATATAGTAGTAAAAACACTGATTGGATACGGAAAAAATTGAGATAAAATATTGTATAGGGTCCATACAAAGAGGTGTAGGATCTAACGAGACATCTCTAGGTGCCACGGAGACCGAGTAATCAACCATAGAAGTTATACAATTTTTTGGTCTTAGGGCTCTTAAGGGACTACACCCAAACAAAGTATGTCGAAGCAACAACATTTTCCCACACCAAAATGATGGCTTCCCTAGCATTTAATTGGCCACCTAGACATTTTGGCATGGTCCATTCAGTGCCATGACCCATCGTTTGCAAAATATAGCATTTGACAGCCTTACACTCGATCAAACTGCACTATTTGGCATGTTTGCAAATAATAGGGCGGTGAAAGCACCGATTGGAGATGGAAAAAATTGAGACATGCTATTATATATAATCCCTATTCTGAGGTTTAGGATCTAACGAGACATCTCTAGGTGGCACGGAGACTAAGTAATCACCCATCGAAGTTATACGGTTTTTTGGTCTCAGGGATCTTAAGGGACTATGCTCGAATAAATTATCCCGTAAGTAAAGAAATTGTCCCACACCAAAATGATGTCTCCCCTATAATTTACCTAGCCACCTAGAAGTGTTGACATGGTACTGTTTGGTGCCAAGACCCACCTTTGTTTGCAAAATATAGCATTTGACAACCGACACTAACTCAAACTACAATATTTGGCACGTTTGAAAACAATAGGGAAGCACGAGCACCGATTGGAGATGGAAAAAATCAAGAAAAAATATTTTATATGGTCCTTACACTAAATTTTTGAATCCAACGAGGCGTCTCTAGTTGCCATGGAGACAAGTAATCACCCATCGAATTCACACGAGCTTTTTGGTATCAGGGCTCTTAAGGGACTACGCTCGAACGAAGTAGCCAAGAAGCAACGACATTATCACACACCAAAATGACACCTCCTATAGCATTTACCTAGCCACCGGAAATGTTAGAGCCATCGGTTTTGGAGCCATGACATCTCGAGGCATGACTTCTCACTACTTAGCTCCGTTCATTTCCTAGGACTGCCTAGAAAAGGTAGTTTGCAAACAATTATGCCACGAAGGCTCAAGGAATGCCATGACCCTAAATTATTGGGTGCAATTAGAGGCCTCCTTTTCTCAAGTTTTGGCTTAGATGGTTCTCATTTTGGATGACCGAGCACCAAGTTGTGATCGTCAGAAGTTTCCACTGAAAACATGAATTGGGATGAATAGGGAAGGGGTTCTTGGCTCCCAGATCGGGTGGTCCGACTCAACTGGGCCTCCCTAGAGCCCACCATAGCACCCAAAGGCATATGCCCTCCAACTTGACATGTTGGTAGTGGCATTTTCTCCCATGATGTCTCGGGGCATGACTTCTCACTACTCACTCACATCAATGAGATTGCAACAAGGTAAACACATTACCATGTAAATACTTTAATGATTGTTTGATCTCTTTTTAAATCATGTAAATACACAATAAAGTGTTAAGAATATTTTTTTCATATCTTGTGCTAACTAAAATACATGTTTATGTATTTTTTAAACAAGTGAATTTAAATTAGGACCTTATTGTTACACACATAAATAACACTTAATTTAGACTAATACTTAACACTTAAATTGTAAGTACACTAAAAACATATAAAATGACTTGCAATAAATCCCTCAAAACCATTTTTAATTGTGTACATTTTTTCCCACTTTGGATTGTGTTAACCACATGCTTAAAATAAGAAAATTGATATAACTCCACACTTGAATCTCTTGAACAAAAAATGATCTTGCACCCAAGAACCTTCAAAACCATTATATAACATAACATCATATATCATAAGAATAACATAAAATCATATATCATATATCATATGGATAATGGTCACATAATCGAGGCCATCAAATCAAATCAAACATATAAGTAATATGGTTATGAAAACCAACATGGATATAATGTATCAAACTAAGTGTGTCACATGTCTCTGAAAATATAAGAATAATGTATCGAACTAAGTGTGCCATACATATAGGACCACATGTGGTCACATAAGGTTGTATACATGGACTATGAAGAATCATGAACTAGAACCAGATGACATATATATCTATACATGGGTCCTATGAATCTAAAAGGAACGATAACTAGATCGTGCCAAGCCAAGAACATAGATGCTAATCAAACATCACGATCAATAAGATGAAAGCAATTCGCCAGAATAACTTTACATAAACCTTTGCAAACAAATGAGAAACAATATCATATATTATTATGGAACTCAATGAAATACAATGAGAATGGGCCTTGCTTATATAGGTAAGGAATAACAATCTAAGAACCAGTCAAGGTCGTAGATCAAGCCATAAATCATGGAAAGAACTAGTCAAGTCCATAGATTTATGAGAGAACTAGACATCAAGGATCTAGTCAATACCATAGATCTAGGAAAGAACTATACCTAACAACTAGATAATATCTCCTAATATCTAAATAAATAAAAATAAATATCCACACACATAAGTGGGTGAGGATAAATACAATAATGTACCTAGATGAACATGAGCTAAGGTAAATACCTACTCTAACACCCCCCCTCAAGTGAAGCTAGGGGCCAAAATAGAAGTGGCATGTCCACAGTATGAGTCCCAACAACTAGGCCTGATGAGGTACTCATGTACAATATATCCATGAATAAATCTCGAACCAAAAGAAGGAAAGAATCCTGCTAGAAGGAAAGAGAAAGAAGAAGAAGAAGGAAGATGTTCTCACGAACACCCCCCAAGAACAACTTTCAAAACCCCAAGCATTCCATGCTAATCAAATCATGGAACGATAACCATATCATGCCAAGCCAAGAACATAGATGTTAATCAAACATCATGATCAATAAGATGAAAGCAATTCACCAGAATAAATTTACATAAACCTTTGCAAACAAATGAGCAACAATATCATATATTATTATGGAACTCAATGAAATACAATGAGAATGGGCCTTGCTTATATAGGCAAGGAATAACAATCTAAGAACCAGTCAAGGTCGTAGATCAAGCCATAAATCATGGAAATAACTAGTCATCAAAGAACTAGTCAAGTCCATAGATTTATGAGAGAACTAGACATCAAGGATCTAGTCAATACCATAGATCTAGGAAAGAACTAGTCAATACCATAGATCAAGGAAAGAACTATACCTAACAACTAGATAATATATCCTAATATATAAATAAATAAAAAGAAATATCCACACATATAAGTGGGTGAGGATAAATACAATAATGTACCTAGGTGAACATGAGCTAAGGTAAAGACCTACTCTAACATAATCTAATCATGATACATCTTCCCTCTCTTCATCCTGCTAGAAGAAAGCGTGTTCATGACCTGTGGATTTAATGGAGGGAGATTCAAGTACGGATTTCATCCATGTGCTCCTAGGCATCTTTAATTTGGCCTACAACCTAGCATGCACATTCATAAACATCAAGTTTTTAACACCCAAATTTTTAAAATACATTCAAATTTTAGAAACTTAGAATTTTTAGAGCATGTGAAATCTTACCACAATCTCATAATCCCTACCAATTTTTCGTGAATGCACTGTAGGGTCAACGGTAGACTCACACAAGGGTAGGAAACATGAAAATAAATAGTTCAAATCAAATATTTCATGTACAATTTTATATTGTAGATTAGTAGTAAGAAAACATTCGTCTAAAATTTAACAAATTTGAAAAATTGTACCTTAGTGGATCTGTAGACGTTATGGCGGCATCTATAGTAGCCTCCACAATATGCATATGGTGAGGAGTCTCTTTGGAAATCATAAGCTATACAAAAACATGTATATACACATTAATTGAAAACTATAGCAAAGAGTATTAACATGAGAAGAGGACTAGTAGTAATAAGGCCTAAAAACAGAGTTATGTAAAATTGTAAGTATATGAGAGCCAATAGTCTAAACACCTTATGATAAAGTAGACAAGGATAATTAGTCCTATTTATTTGCATAATATCTCTTGACTGTTAATATGGAAAGGTCCTATAGGTGATGTAGATCACAGTCATAATTTTTATGTGTCTTGAAATTGCATGATTTGGTTTTAGAGCAAATTGTAGGCTCTCGGCTCTATCTAGGGATTTGTGTAACTTTTGATTGTACAAGTGAATCTTGCTAGAAATTTCAAATTATCTCTATTTGTGCATGAATTATAAGACCCCAAGATTTTGTGGTGATTGATACAGTGTAGTGAAAGTTATCTCTAACAATTATTTTGAGCAACCTAGTAAAAGTACAATGTAATAAAATGAAGGCAAAAGTCAGGCTTCTCACTATAATTTGATAAATCATTATCTTAGACTAGGTATGAAGGTGATATCAGGTATGAATGAGATGTTTAAATGATCTTATGGGTGTAGGAATAAATAAAATTCCATCAGTTGAATGAAATCATTTGTACATGACAATATTAAGTCACAAAAAGGGTTATTAGAAAGTTGAGTTGGAAAATTTAGCTATAGAACAACACATGAAGGATCATGGACACTTGAATCATGATGAGAAAGTTCTATTGAAAATTTGGTATGCCCTGGAAACCTTCTAATTCCATTAAAGACCTTGAATTGGGCATTTAAGAACCTTGAGATACCTAGGGGCGAATTACAAGAATACATAATTGAAGTTCATTGCTTGAGTATTCATCAAGGAGTCTAAAGGTTTAAATTTTATGTCTTGAACACCTTAACCAGGTGGAGGAGGTCTTGTGACTGCATATGAAGAAGGAATCCATTGTGAAGAGAGGTATGTTTTCTAAGAACCTCATAAGTGGACTTTATAGCTGGAAACAATCCTTCATGTGAATGTAGGAGACTTGTACATCTATTAGACATTGGCTTAGTGATCACAAAGTGATCACCCCTAATCAGTTGATATTAAGAAATCCCTTCTAGTTTTTATGAGCATGTATTAGGTCTCAGTGGACCTCAAGGTGTTTGGAGCATACAAATGGTGCTATTGAACCTCAAAAGGGAGATCCTCTAGGTAGGGGTAGGTATAGGTTGGTCATTTGAGAAAGTTTAAGCTCTTTGATATTGTGAAACAACCATTGTGAATAGTAAACCTTTAAAGAAAAATAGTTAAATCCCAAGTTCAAGCATAACCCCTGCATTAATATTCAAGAAGTAATTCATTAAAGATGTGGAATGTATTTGGTATGTAGAACTTGGTTCTAGGCGTCACCAAGCTATATCCATTGTACATGAGAATGCAAATATAGAGAAACTTGATGAATAACAGATATAATATGAGATTGGGTGTATAGAATTACATAGGGAGTATTGGTGATAAACATGAACCAAGGGACCCATGATATATTTAGAAGTGTAGGTAACTTATCCCATATTTTCATCTCTTTTTGTTTAGAGAGAAGAGGGTTAATAAAGAATGCATAGAACTAACAATGTTGGCAAGGTCAGTTATGCATACATCCTAAGAAGCTAAAAGAGATCCTCAGAGGCAAGGGATGATGGAGAAAGCATTAGAGATGGAGTGCTCTAGAAACATGTCTAGCATAGAGGTAAGTGTCCATGATCATGATAAAAGGAGAGTTTGTATATCTAGGAGAGTGTTTACTTAACCCTTGCATCATAAGAGCTTAATGTTATGATCAAATTGTATTGGCTAGAGTTATGGGATTGCAAACTACTAGAGAATTCCATAATTAGAAAATTCCAAAATTAGAAAAAATTGTAAAGAGAAACTAACCTGCATAAAAGTCACGTGAGGCGTGTTAGTAGCCTCAGTGCCCAGAGCAGATGATGACCCGCTAGGCTCCTGCGTATAAAAGATAAACATATTAATATGTACATGTACACGTGAAACACTATACACAAACATTAATGTGTATTTAATAATAAACATGTAATCAAATGAACTTTGAAATGTAAGTAACTTGAAACTTACATTTGTAACATACCCAACTATAGTAGCTAGCATGTCGACGTTGGATGTGTCCTTCACCGGCTCTTGTTGTTTAAAATAAAAAAATATTAGTTTTTACATGTATGTATGACGTAATAAAATACATATATATATATTAAAATCTATTATAGTATCATTTTGACTTTGCATGATGTTAGATGATTGAGCTACTTGGATTATGGTTGGATTTTGATTTATAGTATTATGTGTGTGGATTATTAGTGATATGTTATATTGATGATGATGGATTGTCAACATGGTTATATATTCTAACATTCATATTTTTTCGTTATATTGAGTAGATCTTAGATAGTTGAACTAATCTTGTGATCCTATTGATATTGATGAAATGTAGAATTGAGATGTGTTGGAAATTGAAATTTTTAAGTTACTTATCTAGATGATAATTTAATTTAAATTATATGGGGATACTTGTTGATTTATATTGTATATTTTATCTTGGATGTTTTGATGCGGCCATGAGGCTGAAGGAGGTATTGTATGTTTTGCAAGTAAAATATAACACAATAACCAATGGGGGATTGGAGACCAACCACATCGGAATACTGGATGAATTCAACAAGGGTCACCATGGAAACTTGTGTTTTGTTGTGTGTGTCTTGTTTGTTGTTAGGGGTCCCCATGGGGGGATAACCTCCAAATGTGACCAAGGGGTTTGTGTGTTCTTTTATTTTGTTCCTTTATTTAATTTTAGTATGTGATTTTATAGTGATGTATTTCCCTTTTATTAATTAATTAATTTTGTGTCTAGATTAGTAAATTAATCATATGTTTACTAAACTAATTCATGGATGGGACAAAATAATTCATTTATTAGATTAGATGGTTCTTTGGTTTATGTGTTTTAAGTTGAGTGCTTGAGATCTTGAGTGTTGTACACTCCACCTCTCCTTAGAAATTCGGATTTGTCCTTAAGGGTCAATTTTGGAGGCTTGTGGGACAAGTTAAACTTGTCCCACACCTCTTAAATTATTATACCAACCCTGCTATGGGTTGGGGGTCAAAATATAGACCCCATTATGTGTTTTGGGAAGACAAATTGTAAGTTTTTATTGCACTTTCTTACATGTATTTATTTTTAGTCCTTAAGGGTGTGAGTTTAGATTGTGTGTGTAAGTAAAATGTCATTTATTCAACCATTTATTAATTATGATTTGGAGTGTGGGTTTGAATTGAGTGATGTGGAGTGGAGAAGAAATGATGTGGCATCCTACTTGGAGCCACATCATCTCCTCCTCCTTCTTTTCTATTTATTCAAAATTTTGAGAGGAATTTGGGGTTACTCACTTATTTTGGAGCTCTTTCTCTTGGATGCTTGCTTGTGGGAGTTTGAGATTGCTTGGAAAATTTCTTGTGTTGAAGATTTTGGACTAGATTTCAAAGAGGAGCTTACCATGGCAAGGTAGGATCTTGCTCTTTTATTTTCTTCTTAATTCTTGCATGTTATGTGATTGTGTGAAATGGTGTTCTTTGTTTGAAGTGTTGGGTAGAATGTTGACCTTAGGTTGTGTTGAGATTTGGATATGGGGATGAAATATGTTGGGAGGCATAAGAGATTCTTGTTGGGTTTAGGAGGGAGTGGGTTTTGGATGCCCCACCTTATTTTATTCTATTATGTTATGTATTGTGGGAGCCATAAGAGAGAGGGAGGCATAAGAGTGAGGGAGGCATAAGAGACATGGTTTTGTTGTGAGGGAGGCATAAGAGACTTGGGATTGAATGTGTGTTGGAGGGATTTAGAGGTGGGCATCCAAACCCTTGGGAGGCACAAGGGCACCCCCATTTTCCTATCTCTTTTGGCTATTTTAGAAGCCTTTGTTTGGGAATTCTTTGTGTTTAAAAATAAGTGTTTTGTGGTTATCTTTCTTATGTGTTTGGTTGTTTGAAAGTGAATGTTGAAGCATTGTTTTAGTTTCCATGTGTTGAAACATCCCTTATTGCCTTGTGGTTGGGGCTCGGGGCCAATGAGAAGAATTGCTTCTTCTTCTCATTGGAATTTTGGTTGGGTGGAGAGTGTTGCCTCTCCCCCATTTTTGGTTGTTGTGGTCAAGTGATGAGAAGATGGAGCTTGGTTGAAGACTTGATTTTGGAGCTATGATTGAAGACAAATTGTAGTTCATTTTAGCTTTCCTTCTTGTAAAATTTCCCACTTTAAGTGGAAGATATTGTATTAATATTTTGAAGAAAAGTTGTTATTGATTATTGGATATTAAAGTTGTATTGTATCTTTAGAATAGGGAAAGAAGATTTGGTTTGTAAAGCTAGTTTTTTTGTAAAAGAAATGAAGTTTAAAGGAAATATCTTATTTCATTGTAGTTGATTTATTTTCCATAAAAGTATGTGGATATCATTAAAAAATTAGTAGTTCTATTTTAAAACTTATTGGAAATCTTGTAAAATTTGTTGAGAATGAGAATTGTAGTTTAAAAATAAAGGAAATTTATTCCATGAAATTTATAAAAGTCAAGGAAAGTAAATTTGATTCATTCTCTTAGAAGGCAAGTATTGGAAAAGTTAGACTATTTGTGCATTTCTTGATTTATAAGAGAAAAAGCTTATATTATAATTGTGTTTTATTTTAAATGAAGTAATCTAAGTTCTAACTCTAATATGTTATCTCATTTAAAAATTTATTTTAAATCCATTTCAAACTATTAATGAAATGAAATGAAATCTATTTTACTTCCTTATAAAATATTTATTAAATTGTTAAAAAGAAAAAAAAGCACAGACTTTAATCACTTGAAATATGCTAACTATATTCCATTATTACTTTGATAGTAGGGTTAATATTTTTTATAATATTAGTAATAATTAAATATTTAGATATTAATGGACTTATTAATATGAAAATATAATAATATTAATATTACCATTAATATTATAATAATAATAAAAGTATATTATTGTAATATATGGCCAAAGAAATATATAATACATATATATATACATACATATATAAAGCTATAGTTATATGTATAATAATATATTTATTATAAAAGAAAACCTTTTTAAGAAAAAGGAAAGTGTGGAAAGACCTAGGCCATGGCCTAGATAAAGGAATAAAGGGGGGGGGGTGGGAGGGTCATTACCCCTAAATACCCCCATAATTTAATTTACCCAACCACAAACAATGCCACATATTCCTTAAACCACTATGGGTTTTCCAAAACCTACGCATTTCCTATTTCAAAAATAAAAAAAACTCCCCCACAACTTATGCTCTAAAACTTGTGCTTCTTTTTGTACAATGGCTACAATTCTCCAGACTTTTGGTCAAACTTTTCTTTAGATTATATATATATATATATATATATATATATATATATATATATATTTTATTGGTATTTTTAATATATATATATATATATGGGTATAATACAATATATATATATATATATATATATATATATATATATATATATATATATATATATTTCACATACCCAAATGAAAATATGAATCAAACTTAACTAAATCACAAAATGGGACAAACCCACAAACCTATTTGGAAAAAAATAAATCAATTGAAATGAAATAAATAAATACATTTAAAACCCTAATGAGGGTATAAACAAATAAGAAAAAAATAATGGAGCTTGTATGCCTCCCAAAAGCTTAAAGGGCCTCCAATGGCTTCTCATCCTCCTCCAACAACCTGCAAAACAAAAGAGAAATAATAAGCCAAAGAAAAGAGAAAGTAGTTTTCTTAAGCATGCTTTAGGGTTAGTTTCATTTTCCCTCATCAAGGGTCCTAAATGAATCCATCCAAGGGATGAGATTCATCCCTACAAAAAGTAGGTGGGGAGTGGGTGAGTGGAATTTGAATTTAAATTTAAATGTTTTAATTCCAAAATACATGGGTTGACTTTTTAAGGGGTCACTTTATGGGGTAGGGGTATGTTTATTATTCTAACCCCATGTCAAATGGGGACCTTGTTAATTTTTTAACCTTTTGAAATTAAATAACCTTAGTAGAAATTAAATATATTTTACTATTGGTATTTATTATATTGGCCCCTTTTACCCTTGAGATTTAAATGTGGGTTTTAACTATAGTGGAATTAAATTTTATTAAAATTCACTTAGGGAGAAATTAACCATGCTTGGTCTAATTAAATTCATTAAAGTTTAATGTGGGTTTTAATATTTTTTATAATGGGAAAATTTTATTATTAAATATTGACTTAGAAACATTAATGTGACAACTGTATTTTTGAAACCTGTTTGTGGGCACATTTTTCAAAAAAATTATTCCATAATTTTCTAGCTTTGTCCTAGGTTGTTCTTGGGTTTCATGTGGAGGAAAATTTTAGTGGGTGTTACACTTGGTATTAGAGCCATGGGTTCAAATCTTGGACCCTTGGGCACACATAGGAAAACATGAGACATGAACATTAAACCTAGTACAATATTAAACTTAGCACAATACTAAACCTAGAAAACAACTTTGTCTGAAAATTGTATATTTTAGTAAACATAGAAAACTGGAATAAAACCTAGAATAATGAACTAACTCTCTCACCTTGGTCTATGTGTAAGAGGCATGGACTAGACGAGGGTCCTTACACATAGACCTAGACTTTCCACCTCCAGATCAGGCCGTAGCGGCCATTCTACCTCAGATTTTACAAACGCTTCAGGACGTCAATGTCACTATACGCAGAGGGTCCTTAGGAGGATGATTAGCTAGACATGATAGGGAGCCATCCATTGAGGCTCGTGCATCTCCTCAACACATAGCAAGGAGCATAGGGTAAAGAAATCCCACATGGAGTCGACCAGAGCAGAGTCACCACAGAGGGGACAGGAGACAAAGGATTTCAGGACACAGGGATAGATCTCGAGCCCTAGACCTAGAGAGGAGCATGCAGAGAGACCTAGGGGTCGTCAGTCATTAGTTGAGACCATATCAAGGAGATCCTGAAGCTACGACCATCTCACTATTTTGGAGATACAGTGGTTTTCAGGAAGAGGCTGGTTGGTGAGCTTGAGTGGGTGCTTCAAGCTCTACCCTTACTAGAAACATGAAAGCTATCATGTTGATCCATCTTCTGAGGGATGGAGTAGGTGTCTAGTGGAGGACCGAGGAGAAGAAGCTCCATGTTGATTCAGAGATAGTTACTTGGGAGCTCTTTGAGGAGTGTTTAGGAGCAAGTACTTATCTGGAGGTTCATTCAGTAGAGGATAGATGAGTTCCATGACCTCTTGTCGGCATCTATGACTATATGAGTATGAGAGTTGATTTCTAGACCTACTCTAGTATGTCGACTATATGCAAGGATGAGAAGGTATAGATTCACAAGGTTCATCAGGGGCTTGAATTTAGATTTGGGAGGTGGTGTGCATCCACATTCCAGAGACTTAGCAGAGGTCATGGAGAAGGCCTATATTATAGAGGAGACACGAGGAAGATGTAGTAGAGGCTAGGGACAAAGTTTGGAGCTGCATCAGCAGATGTAGGATAGTAGATCAAGGGGTCATCTCCTCCTCCTCGTGGTGGATAGGGTTGATATAGTCTTCATTTAAGCCCACAGTAGCCACCTTAGCAGCAGCAAAACAACAATGCAGCGAGATCCTCCCACCTTACAGACCTCCTTAGAGATTCGACGCACAGAGGGGATGGAGTATGGGGCCTCCTCCTAGGGGTCCCATTAGGACACATAGGGTGCACTGAGAGCTCAGTCCATAGGAGCTCATTAGCAGAGACCTCAAAGCAATCCATATATGGATCATAGGATCCACACACAAAACCTCTAGAGTACCGGTTAGAGCTACATCTCATTGGAGAGGACCGGAAGTTGTTATGGTTGTGGTGTTGTTGGACATCATTGAGAGAGAGTGCCCATAAAACCCTAGTAACAAGGGTAAGACATGTAATTTTAGAGCCTATTATTGGTGACATGGGGCGCACCATCGGATCTATGCAGTGGTCGAGAACTACCAGGTTGAGCACGAGTTCCGTGATAGAGACAACATGTAGCATTGGTGGTATTCTACCTCCATTTGTTTGATTCGGTTCATCGATTCTTTTATTGCACCATCATTTAGTAGAGCATTGTAGGCTGGTGGTAGTTAGGAAGGGTCTTAGTTGGGATGTTGAGATGGCTTTTGGAGCCAAAATTTTGTAGACTCCTTAGTTAAGGAGTGTGTAGTGGATTTGGGACCCTTCACCACTACCTCGGATCTTCGTATCCTTCCATTGGGTTCATATGGAGTCATCTTGGGCATGGAATGGTTGTTCTACACATAGAGCCTAGAGTGGATTATTACCATAAGACTATATCATGTATAGATGATCTAGGAGTTGAGTTATGATAGGGAGTTAGGAGGCCCATTTCCATTCGCACCATCTCTATGCTATGCTTAAGCGGTGTGTGTGATGAGGTTGTCTAGATGTATGTTGTTATGGTTAGTGAAAGATCAGAGGATGAGTCTAGTGGGCCATCCCTTGATGACCATCACATCTTGAGAGAGTTTTTTGATGTTTTTCCAGGGGAGCTACCAGGGTTACCACCCCCACGTGAGATAGATTTTCACATAGATTTGGTTCCAAGTGCATAGAGCCTATCTCACGAGCACCTTATCGAGATGACTACCCTGAGCTCTATGAGCTCAAGTTATAGCTTGAGGGCCTTCTTAGAGAAAGGCCTAATCCATCCTAGTGTATCCCCTTGGGGGGTGCATCTGGTGATTTTTAAAGAAGAAGGATGGATCTCTGGTTGTGTATTGATTACCGCTAGTTGAACAAAGTAACGATCAAGAATCATTACCCCCTTCCACGCATTGATGATTTATTTGATCAGATGAAGGGGCCATAGTTTTTCAAGATAGATCTTAAGTCGAGGATATCATCATTGAGGATCACGGAGGTAGATATTCATAAGACCACCTTCCATACGAGATATGGCCACTATGAGTTCACAGTAGTGCCTTTTGGTCTGACGAATGCCCCCATAGTGTTCATGAGCTTGATGAATGGGGTGTTCAGGAAATTTTGGATCACTTCATGCTCATTTTCCTTGATGACATTTTGATTTACTCACATATGCATGAGGAGCACGAGGAGCACCTTTCCATGTTCTTCAATGTCTTCATGAGTAGCATCTTTACAAGAACCTAGAGAAGTGTGCATTCTTTCAAATAGAGGTGTAATATTTGGGCCACATCATTTTTGGGGAAGGTATCATAGTCGATCCTTCCAATATTCAAGCTATTATGGATTGGCCAGCACCCACTAGTGTGACCAAGAGTGTGGTAGCTTCATGGGTTTGGTAGGATATTATAGGAGATTTGTATAGGACTTCTCTCGGGTTACGCACCCCATCACTTCCCTTCAGTGGAAAGGAAGAGTTTTTATGGTAGATAAGATGTGAGCAAGGCCTTAGGAACTTGAAGGAATGCCTCATGATAGTGCCTATTCTTGTAGTTCCTAGATCCCTTAGGGTGAGTTCTTCATTTACAAAGATGCTTCTTTGGCGGGACTTGGAGGTGTGTTGATGCAGGAGGGAAGAGTAGTTGCTTTTGAGTCTCGCAAACTCAAGGATTATGAGCTCAATTATCGACTCATGACCTTGAGCTTGCAGCAGTAGTTTTCACATGCCTTAGTTGGTGGAGACACTTCCTTCTTGGCCAGATATTTACACTCAGGATTGATCACTTGAGTCTTCGCCACCTCTTCACGTAGCCCAATCTCAACGCTCATTAAGTAGTGTTGGATGGAGTTGCTTTGTGAGTATGACATGGAGATAGAGCATGTGAAGGGGAAGGAGAACATGGTTGTAGATGCCTTGAGTAGATGAAGACATGTGGTTATGGCCACTTTAGTGGGTATAGATTTGTGGAGTAGGATTTTGCAACAGCTTCCTCACGATAACTTCTACCTTGCATCCAGAGTAGAGATTGAGTCTCAGAGACCCTTGAGGGAAGTTTGATGGATTTTCATTGGAGGTAGATGGCCTTCTTAGGCACAGAGGTCGGATATATGTTCTAGAGATGGAGGCTTGAGACAGGACATTTTGATAGAGGCTCATCATGCACCTTATTCATCCCATCCCGGGGTGAAGAAGATGCATGCCACCTTGAGACAGTTGTACCATTGGAGGGGACTTTGAGAGAGATGTGGCTCAGTTTGTGTCACGTTGTTAGAGTGTTAGAAGGTGAAGGCCGAGCATCAACATCCAGCTGGCCTTCTCTTTCCTCATGCTATACCGGAGTGGAAATGGGACACCATTTCCATGGACTTCATTGTTGGGTTACCGACGTCGAGATACCACCATGACACCATCATGGTCACGGTGGATAAATTGATGAAAGTGGCTCATTTTTCTCTAGTGAAGACCACCTACACAAACTAGTGCAGTGGCATGGGTATATCTAGATGAGATTTTAGATTACATGGGATTCCGTGGAAGATCATTTGTGACCATGATCCTTTGTACACTTCTCACTTCTAGACTACCATGTAGTATATGCCTCGGGATGAAGATCAATTTCAGCACAACTTATCACCCTGAGACAGATGGACAGACTGAGTGGGTGAATAGATCTTGGAGGACATGCTTAGATGTATGTCATGGATCATCAGTCGAGATGGGAGGAGTATTTGTACTTGGTGGAGTTTTCCTACAATAATAGTTTTTTAGATTTTGATAGGCATGGCTCCTTTTCAGGCACTATATGGCAGAGAGTGCAGGGACACCTCTTGAGTTGGGAAGTTAGAGGATAGGGGTTTCTCTTGGGCCAGCTTTATTATAGGACATGGAGCAGTAGGTTGTTATGATCAGGAAGAGATTACAGGAGGCTCAGGACAAGAAGAAGAAGTATGCGGATCAGCATAGGACAGATCATAGTTTTGAGGTGGGCATGAAGGTGTTTCTTCGTGTCAGGCCACATAAGATCCTATCCATTATTATGAAAAAGGTTTAAGATTTCTCCTAGGTTTGTGGGTCCTTTGAGATCTTGGAGTGTATTGGTCCTTTGGCCTATCGTCTAGCATTGCCACCCATCTTGTCTCGCATCCACGATGTATTTCATGTTTTTGTACTTAGGAGATATATTGCAGATCCTTCTCATGTGCTAGATTGGACCTCATTTGCAGGTGTAGGATCAGGGGAAGGTGATGGTGGAGCCCATCCATATTCTAGAGCACAGGACCCGGGCCTTCGAGGTAGAGAGATTGACCAGGTTCGAGTCAATGGGATAGGTATGATGAGACTGTTGCTACATGGGAGGATGCTATAGTGCTATGAGTCCAGTTTCCACACCTATTCAGTGACTTCCAAGAGGAAGTCAAGTCTAAGGGGAGGGGATGTAGTGCCCACTTCCCTTGACACCTATTACTTTTGATTTTGATATTGTTGGCTATACGTATGGACATTATAGTATCATTTTGACTTAGCTTGATGTTAGATGATTGAGATACTTGGATTATGGTTGGATTTTGATTTATAGTATTATGTGTGTGGATTATTAGAGATATGTTATATTGATGATGATGGATTTTTGACATGGTTATATATTCTGACATTCATGATTTTTTTTATATTGAGTAGACCTTAGTAGTTGAACTAATCTTGTGATCCTATTGATATTGATGAAATGTAGAATTGAGATGTGTTAGAAATTGAAATTAGTAACATTACTTATCTAGATGATAATTTAATTTAATTTATATATGGATGATTGTTGATTTATATTGTATATTTTATCTTGGATGTTTTGATGTGGCCATGAGGCCGAAGGAGGTATTGTATGTTTTGCAGGTAAAATATAACACAACAACCAATGGGGATTGGAGACCAACCACATCGGAATACCGGATGAATTCAACAAGGGTCACCATGGAAACTTGTGTTTGTTGTGTGTGTCTTGTTTTTGTTAGGGGGTCCCCATGGGGGGATAACCTCCAAATGTGACCAAGGGGTTTGTGTGTTCTTTTATTTTGTTTCCTTTATTTAATTTTAGTATGTGATTTTATAGTGATGTATTTTCCCTTTTATTAATTAATTAATTTGTGTCTAGATTAGTAAATTAATCATGTTGCTAAACTAATCATGGATGGGACAAAAGAATTCATTTATTAGATTTGATGGCTCTTTGGTTTATGTGTTTTAAGTTGAGTGCTTGAGATCTTGAGTGTTGTACACTCCACCTCTCCTTAGAAATTCGGATTTGTCCTTAAGGGTCAATTTTGGAGGCTTGTGGGACAAGTTAAACTTGTCCCACACCTCTTAAATTACTATACCAACCCTACCTATGGGTTGGGGGTCAAAAAATAGACCCCATTATGTGTTTTGGGAAGACAAATTGTAAATTTTTATTGCACTTTCTTACATGTATTTATTTTTAGTCCTTAAGGGGTGTGGGTTTAGATTGTGTGTGTAAGTAAATTGTCATTTCTTCAACCACTTATTAATTATGATTTGGAGTATGGGTTTGACTTGGGTGATGTGGAGTGGAGAGGAAATGATGTGGCATCCTACTTGGAGCCACATCATCTTCCTCCTCCTTCTTTCTATTTATTCAAAAATTTTGAGAGGAATTTGGGGTTACTCACTTATTTTTGGAGCTCTTTCTCTTGGGTGCTTGCTTGTGGGAGTTTGAAGATTGCTTGGAAAATTTCTTGTGTTGAATATTTTGGATCTAGTTTTCAAAGAGGAGCTTACCATGGAAAGGTAGGATCTTTCTCTTTTATTTTCTCTTTAATTCTTGCATGTTATGTGATTGTGTGAAATGGTGTTCTTGTTTGAAGTGTTGGGTAGAATGTTGACCTTAGGTTGTGTTGAGATTTTGATATGGGGATGAAATATGTAGGGAGGCATAAGAGATTCTTGTTGGGTTTAGGAGGGAGTGGGTTTTGGATGCCCCACCTTCTTTTATTCTATTATGTTATATTATGGATCTATAAGAGAGAGGGAGGCATAAGAGTGAGGGAGACATAAGAGACATAGTTTTGTTGTGAAGGAGGCATAAGAGACTTGGGATTGAATGTGTGTTGGAGGTTTTTAGAGGTGGGCATCAAACCCTTGGGAGGTACAAGGGCACCCCCAATTTTCCTATCTCTTTTTGGCTATTTTAGAAGTCTTTGTTTGGGAATTCTTTGTGTTTAAAAATAATGTTTTTTTATTATATTTCTTTTGAGTTTGGTTGTTTGAAAGTGAATGTTGAAGCATTGTTTTAGTTTCCATGTTTGAAACATATCTTATTGCCTTGTGGTTGGGGCTCGGGGGCCAATGAGAAGAATTGCTTCTTCTTCTCATTGGAATTTTGGTTGGGTGGAGAGTGTTGCCTCTCCCCATTTTTGGTTGTTGTGGTCAAGTGATGAGAAGATGGAGCTTGGTTGGAGATTTGATCTTGGAGCTATGCTTGAAGACAAATTGAAGTTCATTTTAGCTTTCATTCTTGTAAAAATTTCCCACTTTAAGTGGAAGACATTGTATTAGTATTTGTGAAGAAAATTTGTTTTGATTGTTGGATATTAAAGTTGTATTGTATGTGGAAAAGGGAAAGAAATATTTGTCCTTGTAAAGCTAGTTTTTTTGAAGTTATGAAGGGAAATATCTTATTTCATTGTAGTTGATTTATTTTCCACAAAAGTGTGTGGATCTCATTGGAAAAATAGTAGTTCTCATTTTAAAAATTATTGGAAATCTTGTAAAATTTGGTTGTGAGAATGGTTATAAAAATAAAGGAAATTTCTTATGTTGTAAGAAGTCAAGGAATAGTAAATTTGATTGTATTGCTTAGAAAGGTATTGGAAAAGTTAGACTATTTGTGCATTTTCTTGTATTATGGATAGAAAAGAGCTTATATTATAATTGTATTTTATTTGGTAAATGAAGTAATCTAAGTTCTAACTCTAGTATGTTATCCTCATTTAAAAATTTATTGCAAATCCATTTCAAATTATTAAGGGAAATGAAATGAAATCTATTTTACCTCCTATACAATATTTATTAAATTGTTAAAGAAGAAAACAAGCACTAGTATTTTACTTTTCTTAACTATATTCCATTATTACTTTTGAAAGTAGGGTTAATATTTTTTTATATATTAGTAATAATTAAATATTTTAATATTAAGGACTTATTAATATGAAAATATAATAATATTAATTTATCATTAATATTATTATAATAATAAAAGTATGTTATTGTAATCTATAGCCAAAGAAATGATATAAAACATGATATATATATATATATATAAACCATATGTAATCAATAACAATTTTTTATAAACGTAAAACCTTTTAGAAAAAGGAATGCATGGAAAGACCTAGGCCGCGGGCTATGTGAAAAGGCTAAAGGAATAAGGTGGAGTGGGTGGGGTTGATTACCCCACCCCCAATAGTTTAATTTACCCAACCACAAATAATGCCACATATTCCTTTAACCACCTTGGGTTTTCCAAACCCTGCGCATTTCCTACTTCAAAGAACCTATGCACTCCTTTAGCCACAAACTTATGCCCTAAAACCTATGCTTCTTTTTGTACAAAGTGGCTATGGATTCTCCAAACTTGGTTGGCCGAACTTTTCTTTGAGATTATATATATATATGATTTTGTTAAGTTTTTATATATATAGATATATATATATATATATGATTTTGTTAAGTTTGATTATATATTTCATATATATATATATATATACCCAAATGAAAATATGAATCAAACTTAACTAAATCACAAAATGGGACAAACCATTTGTCTACTTGGGCAAATATTATTGAAAGGAAATAAATAAATACATTTAAAACCCTAATGAGGGTATAAACAAATAAGAAAAATAATGGAGCTTGTATGCCTCCCCAAAAGCTTAAAGGGCCTCCAATGGCTTCTCATCCTCCTCCAACAACCTGCAAAACAAAAGGGAAATAATGAGCCAAAAGAAAATGAGAAATTAGTTTTCTTAAGCATGCTTTAGGGTTAGTTGTCTTTTCTCCTCATCAAGGGTCCTAAATGAATCCATCCAAGGGATGAGATTTATTCCTACAAAAGTAGGTGGGGAGTAGGTGAGTGGAATTTGAATTTAAATTTAATTGTTTTAATTCCAAATTGCATGGGTTGACTTTTTAAGGGGTCATTTTATGGGGTAGAGGTTTGTTTATTATTCTATCCCCATGTGAAATGGGGGCCTTGTTAATCGCCTCAACCTTGTAGAAATTAAATAACTTTGGTATTTATCTCTATCGCTATTGGCCCCTTTTACCCTTGAGATTTAAATATGGGTTTTAATATTGTGTTATAATGGGGAAAATTTTATTATTAAATATAATTGACTTAGAAACATTAATGTGACAACTGTTGTTTTTGAAACCTTTTTGTGGGCACGTTTTTCAAAAAAAATCATAATTTTCTAGTTATCTTAGGTTGTCCTCAAGTTTCGTGTGGGCGTTACATGATTGTATATGTATTATATTTATTTTAAATTTATGTATGAATGACCAAGATCATTTACACCAGTTCCAAAACTTTCACCATCATCTCATCTAGAGGAAAAAAAAATCATGTGATCCATATAATGATGTCTCATCGTAAGTGCATATTAAAGCACATGATCTATAGTGGGGTGATGCACTAGAACCGACGCCTCCAACAACATCACCACATGAAATCTAGCCACTATGTTGGGTCAGAGTGTCAATGAGCTTCCTCAATGCATGTAATGTGTCAATCTCCACAACCTCCTTCACTGTAGGAGGGATAATTGAAGACAATGGAGGTTTTGGCGCATGTGGGATCCTAGGTTGACCAATGTGTGCACCTAGTCTATCCTGTGAAGAGCCACCTCCTCACCCATAAAACTTAGAAAATTCAAAATAATTTGGAACCTCATTAAGCACGAACTTGCAATATAATTTCTTCAAAGAATAGAGAGGAAATTCATTGTTGTTGCATGATGGATAATCAAAACCATCCTCCATTGGTCCCAAAAATTGTCCTCAATTTGGTTGTCATGGCACTAATGGATTGGGAACCATTTGTAAGTAGTTAGGGTGGGGCATTAGTTCTCGTGTAAGTAAATAATGCACAAATGCGCCTTTTACATTTTTTTTTTTTACGGTTGCATGGGATAATTTATCTACATACCATCGCCTATAATCAACTTTAAAGGTATTCCATCTCGTCATGTTGTTGGTTAGAGTCAAATTCATCACTCAATGTTTATAGTGTGTTGGCTAAAGTCATGCGCAGATTGATTTATGGTATGATTTTATCTTATTGTTTGAATAAGGTTTTCAATGGCAATTTTATTTTGTCAAATTCTTCCAACAATATCAGCTTATGTTCCTACCGGTTCCATGAGGATAAGGAGTCACAAGAGGCATATCTACATTTGGAGGAGGTTTTGAGGAATATTTGGACGGTTTTGATGATTACGAGCTTGTCGAACAATTGACAAAACAAATAAATTGTATACATAAATAAAAATTTGAAAAACCCATGAAAATCACAAAAAAACCTAAAATGCAAGAAATTTGATCAAAATTGAGGGCTTACCTCTTCATCTTGGTGGCATCGTTGAAAATTTTGTGATCCAAGTCCAAAGAGCAATTTGCAAGGGGTATTAAAAGTGTGAGTGCCAATAGTGGGGGAAAATTTACGGTTCGCAGGGAAAATGAAGGGTAGTGGGTCTATTATTTTTATCTCGAGAATCGTGATCACAGCTTATAAACCGCATTTATGGTTTATAACCATGATTATGGTATATAAACTATGATCATGGTTTTACGCTCGAAATTCCCAAACCTATAGAAAATAACCCATGATCGCGGTTTTCAAACCGTGATTTGAGTTTAAAAACTACGATCGTGGTACATGAATTTCAGGTTTTCATGTCAATTTTTTGGCCCCTCAACTTACTACACTTACCCAAAATGTAATTTACATGAGTGGATCTAATCTCCACAATCCTTTCTAAATATTCCTTACCGTGCACTTAATGTTGTGGCAATAGGATTAGCAGTGGATGGAAATTATATTGCATTGTTGGTATTACTCTATGTGAGGGATTAACAATGCTTTTTCCTTGGGACCACTCAAGCTTATGTTTATCTTGCTCATGTGGGTACTATGGTATGTTAAATATGCTTGGCCTCTCCACACAACAATGACAATGAGGGGTGTGTGGTAATAAGAATGTGTAGCACTTCCTTCAGATTCCCCTCTCCACATCATGTTGTGAGTTTTAGACAGTGTTTGAGTTTGGAAAGGGCTTTGTTGTAGAACATGTGCAAAATGGAGCTTGTGGAAGACACTAGGCTAGTTTTATTTTAAAGAAAACTTCGTAGCCTTTGCTAGTTTCCTCCCAAATCGTACTCAAGGAGAAATATTGTGAGCCGCTTTTCTTCATCTCGCTAGTGCAAGAGATAGGGATCCTTGTTAGAGGTTGTGTTTGCAATGTCTTGGAGGACAAAAATGCAAAACATTGAAGATTGTGCAAAGCTCATGATTTGTTTGATGAAATGCTAAGGAAACGCAGTCCCATCAAATGTGATGTTTGTAATTCTACATAATTAAGGCATGGTCTCCTTACCTTTATCTCTTATAATTTTCGTATAATTTGGTTATTCATTTACAATAAAGTAAAAATAGTAAACTATTAGATACTCAAAAATTAGACATTTTAACCTGATGGCTAGTGTAATCAATAAAAAAACACCTCATGATTTTGCCACTGACTTACAAATTTACCCTCAACTGTGTCACGACCACAACATTATCCATTACCAAACCTAGGGTGTCACAACTTGGTGCTCATGTTCGTTGGTATCGATGACACCTAGGCGAGTCGTCAACTAAAACAACCATTTTTGTTTACCTTGCAAAGTTAGAAAAACATAATTTCCAGAGACTTGTAAAACAACACTCTGAGCCCGTAAAGGAGTTGTCAAACATGTATGTGTTCCTTGTTGTGTAGAGAGTCACAAATAGCATTAGCTCAACCTCGTTTGACCATTTGCGCTCTCTTCACTGGTCCTCTAGGAGCCATGTTACACTATTTTGCACTTTTAGGAAGCTGCCAAACTGAAAAGTTGGCATTCTGCTTTTAAACCACCGATTGAACCCCGAGTAACGAAATACCTTTCAAGATGCGCATGAAACCTCTAGTATTTTTACTAGAAAATCATTTACAACCCTCATTTTGGATAAAAATACTTTTTGGATAGTTTTTCAAAGGGTTTTACACGCCTTTGGATGCTAATTGACTAGGTCAAACTAGACCACCATGACCGGTAGTTTCAAAACCCATCACCGCTTTGTTTGAAAACCATTCGCCGCTTATGAATTCTATTAGTCCTGTGGATTTTTTTATATAGGTGGACACGTATGAATTCACCCATCATTTATTTTCTTATCAGAAGACATTTTTTGAATGCACCTTCTTAGCTTCCGAGCCAAATTTTAGGCATCTTTGTAACTAGTAGGAAAATGTAAAAGAAAGTTGTAGGACCCTAGTCAAGTTAGCAAACCATCATGAAAACTTATTAACACTTGTAAATAACTGTTTGAAACTCTATCTTGTGACTTTTTTGTGAAATTTGACTTTTGGAAAAATAGTGTTTCCTCTATCTCTTCCCTATCTCTCTCTCTCTCTCCTTAGTTACAAAATGAAGTAAAATGAAATGAAATAAATATATGTCTCTAACCCTCTTCTTTCAAATGCAAATTATTATAATTAGTATGTAAATATGAAAATAAAAATGTTAATTATGCTAGATCTATGTGGATGTCATGCCAACGATTTATCACTAATTTCATGCTCACATGGTTTTTCCAGGATGCAAGTAGGATGGTGAAATGACGTGGTTATAACTCATTGTGTATTATTGTAATTTATGTAATGAAATATATATATATATATATATATATATACATTGTTATGTTACGTAAACACTTGTTATTAAAATTTGGTAATATGTATGAGATGCTAGTTTTAGGGGTGTTTAGGAAATGTGCATTAAAATATAGGCTCTCTTTGATTCAAATTTACATATGGTAGAAATGGGGTTGGATATATATGTTAAGTGAAATTGTAGAGGATAGTTCAATATTTTGTGAAGTATTGAAAGGTTTATTGGTGAAGTTTTGTAACATTTTTAAGATGTTAGTGTTTAAGGGAAATGTTCATCTAAACATGGGTGTTATTTGATTCCAAAATTATATTGTAAAAGTTGGATAAATGTGTTAAATGAAATTGAATTTAATAGACTATAGTGCAATTCCACTGTGCAATTGATGATTAAATAATTGGTGTGTGGTGTTTCTTACTTTGAAAATGTAATAAAGAAATCTAACCAAAACAATTAACCCTAGTATAAAATTCGTGCATAACTACCCTTCCTGTGTGTTTCCTTTCAACATAGAAAACTAAGACCTTAGAATGAACTTAATCTTTACACTCAATGACACCTTCTAGCTTAGGTAAATAAGAGCCCAAGTATGAGTTTGTCGTCATAGCCTATATGCTTAGCGACGTCGTTGTGAACCCAACGGTTAGGAACAACATGGTCAAACATTATCTTGAGTATGTGGTCCCCTTCTAGGATTGGTAATCATGTGTGTAGTAAGGAGAATATGTTCTCTTAAGTAGTACTCCTTGGGAAACCTACATTAAACATAGTGTAAAATCCTCTTGGACCAACATACATGTTGAGTGGTGAAGATTGCCAACTAACCTTGAAAGTCACCTTTAAGAGTTGGGATCATAAATGAACTCAATACTCAATCTCATTTATCATTTGGGTTTTATGGTGCAATACTAAGAGTTAGTTATGAAACTTAACAACATTTTAGTGTATGATTAGTTTTTGAAAATGTAACCAAAGGATGATGTGTTTGGAGAAAGGTGAAATATTTGGGTTGTTCTCATATCATTTTTAAACCATCTTATGGTGAGAAATGAGACCCACGTTGTGTAAACTTTCATGTGAACCTTAACCCCTTAAGATGATGAACTACTCCATATTTCTCGCTACTAGTCCTATTAGGCAATGGGTGACCAATGTGAAACTAGGTGATCATGTTCATAGAGATAAGGACTAATATTCTCATGAGGATACAAATGACCTTATTAAAAAATAGGTTACAAAATATATTATAAAGGCATATGAACCCAGCTTAAGGAAAAAAAAAAAACCTCTTAAGTTAGACGTAAAATGATACTCATGAAACCTAATCTAGAAACAAGAAAATAAGGAAGTATGTTGTCATGTTTAGAGCCTTCAATCCTTAACTAATTGTTGGAGCATAACTATAGTAAACTTATAATTGATGCTTGGCCTTAGGAAGTATAATCGTGGGATATTATTCCACAGGAAACTGAAACATGACCTTCCTTGTAATGTGATTAAACCCTCTTGCTTTGGATGAAGAACCTAATTCCTATAATGTTTATTGTGTACTAACTCAATTATCAATTTATAAATAAATGAAAGAAACTTGACCCTAAATCCTTGAACAAAAATGTGAGCTTCACATCCTTTGGACTCACACTTGTTCCATTGTGTAATGGAGGTATGTTATAAGACCAAGAGGCATGCCCTTAGGAGTGAATCCTAGGGATAAGACCTTGTAGCCTTGTGTGTATGTAAATAGCCTTGCGTGAAAATAAATACCCCATTAACAAACAAGCGAATTAAACAAGAAATTGAAATAAGGTAGATGATCCTTATTAATGACATACACCGAAAGTTAAATGTTAAACAACATAAAAAAAGTCCTGGTTAAAGGAAAAGGAATGTATGAATCATATATTATGAGTCTTTCTAGAACTTAAGTTAAGATTGAAACATTTGTAATAAATGTGGGAAGGACCATATCTACAATTTTATTTTGTAGTTGAATCATTATGTTGTGCCTTGTCGTAAAAAAATGATGGCCTTGATGTGCATCACGTGTATTCATGTTGTCTATGTGGGTTAATGCTTGTGCAAACATATCATGTGTTGTGTGTTGTCCTAAGTGATCTCTTGTAGTGTCTTGTGTACTACAATGTAAGTAAAAAAATCAGGTTTTTTTGTTGTAATTGTGTGTGTAAAGTGTGAGCATTATATGGTCATTCCATTTCAAACCTTGGGAATATCAATTGAACAAAGGTTCAATTTTTTTCGGACCCGACAAGTTTGATGCACCTAAACATCCATAATCATACTCAATCCTATCTTACCCAGTAAATACTTAGTCTTGGAAAATAAATATTTGTGTAATGTTGATGTATAATACCATGCTACTCCTAAGCATATCATGGAAAATATCCTTGCCTTAATGATTCTCAGAAACATAGAATCGCAAATGTCATGCAAGCATGCCCGAGAACGTAAGACTATATATCTTATAATGACTATGTGACATTGTGAAAGCTATGAAATATTAAACCTTTCCACAAACCCTTGACCCTTTTCCCAAATTTCTTGAGAATATAAATCATCTTATATAGATGAATTGTGTACACCTTGCAAAATTCATGCCACACACTACTTGCGTAGATAATACATGCTTGACCAAAGTTGTTAATCCTTGTTTGATGTTATGGAATCCTTCACCAAGTCGTGACATAATAGTAAAAGCCTTTGAACATTTATGAATTTGTAAGACATTGCATTCTTGTGAGACCACTTCCATGATGAGATCTAGAAGTGGCATTGTCACCTGTCAAAATTAAGACAATCAGCATATGCTACACACAGTCATTGATCTGTCTATTTATCTGTCTATTTTCAGCTAGGTGAGCGCCTTGAATTACAGCAATGCCTCCGTATCATTTACATAAACTGAATACACTGAAACAATAGTAATGTTAAGTCATAGCAGTACACATGTCAGAAAATAAAGGGTGTATACATTAGTTTGTACATGCGTTGAAATCTGTTGGTTAAAAATGCTCAACGTCGCCAACTAAGTTTTGACATGTTTCCCTGTGATAAATTCCCGACGGCTATCTTATGCTTCGTCAGATTTTCCGCTAGTAATGCATGTGGGCCACCTCCATGCACTTTTCCGCAGCAGAGATATCATGATGGTATACCTCCCGAACCTTCCGAATTTTTCTTTATTTTACAGCAGAGCTCTGCAGGTGTCTTTCTCCAAAATTCTAGAATATTCGAGATGACGAACTTCTAAAATATTTCTCTAAACTCTCCGGAAGTAGGGTTTTTCTTGTATAGATTTAAGTGATTCTGAATGATATTCTCTGAACCAAATCCCTGGCGGCTCCTCAGTTCTACTTTCGAAATTTGGTCCCTTCTGAAATAAGATGACAGTAGACTTCTGGTTTTTTTGGCTGAAAGAAATAAGTATACGCTGAACATCAACCAGATGGAGGAATAATTTTGCTTCCTTTTTGCTTTTGAATTATTTTTCCCCGGTTTTGCTTTTGAATTATACAGTGCCTTGGGCTTTAGCTTTAGCTCTGACTGTGTTGTGCAAGGCACCTGTAAAAAGCAAAAGTGAGATGAGCCCGACATAAATTTTGCCCTTTGTCGGTGGCAAGTGCTGACAATATGCTTGTGTGGTGCCTCATATGCCATGTATTGATTTAGACAAGTGATTTGACAGGCACCTATGCCTATCAAACATTTTTAGGAGATGGTAATTTTTAAATATTGCCCTTAAAAATGTAAAATAGAGTTATTTCTACACTCTTAATAAAATATACAAAAGATTATTCTATATATATTTAATCATTTTATATATATATAAACCTATACAAAAATAATGGTCATTCTTAAAATTTGCAAGTTACATGCGACGGTTAATGCAAATATTTGCAAGTATTTTATGGCTAAAATAATGAAAAACGTCTAAATGGCCATTAAATATAACCTATGGCTGGCTGGATCCAATTTGGATACGACCACGTGTAAAATGGATACATTGATAGTGTAGACAGATTTCCTAGCCGGAAGAGGGTGCCTTTCAATGGTTTCTCGGTTGGATGACACCATTAAAAACAAAGTTTCTTATTGCTTACGATCTGCAGAGGTCTTTTCCTCAGAAAAAAGACCCCTTTATTGCTTGGAGATGATGTTCTACATGGCTCTGCATCCAAATTCAGTTCTACTCCTTTTCCGAAATCAATTATCAAAGTTATTACTATATTCGGTTTCAAGGAATCTATGTTGAGTGTGGAAATAATATTTCAGCTGTTTGTAATTGCAATTGGAATATCACTAAATCGTTGACGATTCAAGGATATTTTTAATGCACTATCACACCCAACTATATATTTTTGTATATATTTTGTATTTTTCTCAACAGTGTAATCCATAATAAAAATTATATATTTCAAATGATTACAAGTATGTTACAAATTTAAGATAAGGTGCTTTCACATTATTTTAACGTCTTTTACAAAAATGATTTATATAGTTTCACATTCATTCATATTTATATTGAACGTGTGCTCTCAGGAACATGAGCTCGAGCTTTGAGTCTTCAAAAATTGCAGGCCCAAATAACATGGGTATGACTACCTAATGCTCAAATAAAACTAAATTCTTCTCGCAACATAGTAACTCCAAATTCAAAGAAAAATGATATAAAAAAATTGAGGGTGAAAATCGCCGCATTGGAGCCCTTAGAACTGCAAAACGATATAACAACAAGATTGATTGACAAATAAAATCTATCTTTCACTATTCCAAAACCTTGATTCCATTAAATAAAAATATACCATAGATTGATTACAAGATATAATTAACTTGGTGCTTGCGCTTTGACATATTTGTTTTATCATTGTTGGACGGTGTACATTTTAAAATTGTTTCCCTTTCCATTTTTTCCACCCTCTCACTTCTCCACCATGTAACCCCTTTTTCTTCACCCCTCTTCCTCTCTTATTGTTTCTCTCCCTCAAATTTGACTCCTTCAAAAGATCCCCTTTCATGCGTTTCCATTGTAAATTTCATGTAAGATTTCTAGTTTAACTACTTTTTTAATCCTATTATGGGAAATTATTGGATTGATAAATGACTTTGAGATGCCACATGATTAATATTCTAAAAACCTTTGCTTGTTGTAGGCATCATGATTTTTATAAGGGAATTACATACTTGTAGAGGTATCCTGGACCTTGATCTATGTCTTGATTTAGAATTGGTTTTAATATAAGGTTGAGTGTCCCTATAAATGTGAACTAGAGGTTAGTTTTGTAAAATGTTAACGAGGTCTATAAGCTTAGGATAAGTTCAATATTGAAATTCTTAGTAGAATTTTTATAGTCTCATTTCATATTTTAATTAGAGGGAATTGGTGATATGTCTAAAGTTATATTATATTTCATTGAATTAATAGAAATAGTTATCATTACTTGTGTTCAAGAGTTACGCTTGAGATCTTGCCTCGGTGAAATCTACTGATCACAAGGGTTGCATATTGTAAGGAATACCTTCATTATGAACACTAAAAATGACTACATTAATATCATAGTTTGTGAGAGTTATTTATTTACTTTTTAGCATAGCTTAATAACACTTCATGGGCTCCCATGATGACCACCAAATATGCGAAATCACTACTTTCTCTTTCCTTGTAAAAATCCCTTTGGGGAACAACCAAAATCTAATTTGAAAAAAATATAATTATCCTTTTAAATGTTTCTTAACTAATACACATCCCACCATGCTTTAAAAATGACTATTGTAATTGATAAGAAGTGCAAGTCATTTTACTAATGCTAAATTTGATTAGAATGATTCATTTTGAAATCATGTACACATTCACATAATTGGTAATTAATAATCCATCCATGTAAATAGTGTAAAAGACAACCATTCTTTTTAGTTTTACCCAATGTAAATTCAAATGGATTTAATTTTAGGACCGATAAATTTAATATTAAGACCGAGGTATGGAATTTTAATTTCTATAGACATCAATGTAATTAGATTGACATTACTTTCCATCATTAGTGATTTTTTAAGAACATAATAAAATTTATTAAGGGCCATGATATTTATATAACTCAATGTATTTATCAACATATATAATTAAGATAGTTTTACTAGCTATAAATAATAAGAATTATTTTTATAAGACTCGTTTAGCAATAATATTCTCGTAAAAAGTTAAAAATAAAGAATACACAAGTGTTAAGGAAGAAAGTGCCTATACAAAAACTATATAATTTGAACTGAAATTATGTACAAATAGGATAATCTAAAGTGGATGTACATTCTATAAATACACAATTTGACCTCTACGGTTTTATTAGTTGTTAAATTGCATGTTTATGTTTTGTTTATTGATTTATTAGTTATCATTAATTCATCCAAATTATATGTGTTTGATGTATTTTTTTCTCATCATGTCCCCCTCTTTTTAAATTTTCCTTTCTATCTCTCACCTATTTGTCTTAAATTCACACACATTTTATCTAGAGTGGTGGTGACATTCCTCAACCTACCTTTTGGGTTTTTATAAAGTTAGGGTTCTCTCATCCCTTATAGAGTCAACAAATATGGTAATGATGTCTTATTTGGACCAATAATTAACATCATGTCAACACCATTTGCATCATCACCAAGGTGTGGAATCTTAAAGTTCTACATCCTTTATATTCCAATAATTAGATTGAGTGGTGGAATGATGTGATCAAGCATACCTCCTCCTTCCTCTATCATGATGTATATTTTTCTCATCATCTCCCCACTTTTTAAAGTTTCTTGTCTATTTTTCTAAATGTACACACATTTTGTCTAAAAAGTGCTAACGACATTCCTCAACTTGCCTTTTGGGTTTTTATAAATTTAGGTTCACTCATCCTGTTTTCTCCTTTTTAACGTTTTGACCATCAGTAGGTTAATTTGGCACAAAAATGGTCCTAATTTAAAATAAATTATTATGAGAGTATTAACGAGAAATTGGAGTTGATGAAAGTGGTTTTCCACTAGGCGAAGAAGAAAAGACATGCAAAAATCCCTAATGTACACTAATAGTAAAATTTTCTTCACATTTTTCAAAAAAATTATTGCCACATACATAAAAATTAGGCGTTCACATACTAATACAATGAACATGTGTAATGAGAAAGACCTTTTAGGTTTTTTTATTGAAAATCAAACCTTTCTTAACAATACATAATAGTGAAATGTTTAACGTACTCAAAATGAGTGGAAGAAATCAAATCTAGAAATGAAAGGCACCTTGAACCATTTTAGCATCGAGAATATATTAAAATTTTCCACAATCAAGACAACATCAAGAAAAAGGTTATTGTGATTTGAAATACTTATAAAATATTATTTCAATCAAAAATGGCAAAAACAAAAGTGTAATCAACCAAATACCACAAACCGAGAAAATAATAAGAAACTTGGGAACCAATAACAAACACGTTACTTAGAAGAGGGTAAGTAGAGGAGGCTTGACAACATTTCCCATAGAAAATGGTGGTTGGAAGGTCCACAATGTCAAGGTATGGGATCTCAGTCCTCATTACACTACTTTTATTTGTTACCTCATCCTTTTTGGAAGGAGAAATGAAAAGAGCTAACCTTGAAAACTTGTCCTCTGGAGAAAATCACAAACATCCACAAGTATTTCCTTTTCTTCGGTCATGATCACCATTCATTTTCATCATATTTCTACCTTAGTACTTTTTATTCCTCATTTTCCACCATATATTTATACATGGGGCACCTTGGGGAAAACTTATATATTTCCTCACTCACTACCATCCCTTATACTAAGGTCATTTTTATTGTTTATCATTTTACATTTTTAATCCCATACTATGCTAGGGAAGCCTAGTGCATAAAATGGCAATTGAGTGGGGAAAATTTAACAATATCCTTCACCTCTTAACCTTGTGACAATCAATCTATCTAAAAATCACTCTCACCAATCAAATAGAATTTTCCTTAAATTTGGCCTATTTTTTGTCAAATTGTATTAAAGTGGCCCATTTATCAACATTTCTAATCTCTTGTCTTTCAAGTCAACCACATAATCTTGAAAGTGTGGAAAATTTTGTAATAAAGTTAAGAAGGTATTTTTTTAGTGGTGAATATCTGTAGTTTGTCAAAAATTCCATTTTAGGAAAATTTGAAAAGGTGAATTTTTAGAAGAGTCGGTTCTTTTGTTCATCTAAAATTTTCAAGTATAAATTTTTTTAGGATTATAATTAAACCGCATACCATTGGAAATTACTCCTATATAAACCTAGGTAATTTTCCAAGTAGTATACTAGTAGCTTACTACTAACTTACTAAGGTATCGTTTGAATAATAATAAAAGTACCATGAAGTTGCAAAGTACCGGCACACGAAGTGTAGATCAAACAACAAAGTGGTTATTGTAGGCACACGAAAAAATAAAGTGTCATTGATGCGCAAAAGAAATTTTATAGTCGGGTGACAAACCTAGACTTAGTGATGGGAAACAAGGAAGATTTGCAATCGGGTGATAAGCCTAAACTTACTTTGATGCACGAAAAAGAAGATTTGTAGATGAGCAACAAGCTTGTGTTGCTAACGTGCAACAAGAGAAGGTGTTCAAGCGTGAAAATCTTGTGTTTCGACATGCGGAAATATAAAAGTGTTGTCACGTGACAAAAGGAGGTTTGAAAAGAGGTGAACATAAAGTATTTTTGACATGCATCAAGGAGGGTTTTTAATGCATGAAAAAGGGGATTCTTGAGCATGTGTCAAGGAGGGTTGTTAACGCGTGAAAAGAGGGGATTGCTAATGTGAGACAAGAGATGTTTGTAGATGGGAAACAAAAGAGGTTGTTAACGCGTGACAAGAGGGGTTATTTCCATACGACACGAGAGGTTAGTAGATGATAGAAAAGAGGGGTTCTGATGCGTAACAAGGAGGCTTATTTTTGGGGTTAGCACATTGGTTGTACAGATAATATATCAGATCTAAACATACATGCAAATAAAAGTAGATATTCTACCAAAAGAAATATACAAAACAAGAGATATAAATCAACACCAAATTTAATGTGGTTCACCAGTGTGGGCTACGTCCACCAAGAAACAAGCCAATATATTATCCAAAGCTTTGACAAGATATACAATGAAGATTTAAAATCTTCCACACCTCTCAAATGTACAGTACTTTCTTTCACTCAAGCTTTTGCTTCTTCTCCAAGAATTCTCTCTCTCACAATTATTCTCACAATAATCATCAACTTTTGTAAGTTCTTCTTAATTCTTACTTCTAAACCCTAGCTTTCATGCTTATATATATGTATACAAACTTACGCCACTTAGCCATGAAATTACAATCAAGAGATCTCCATTAATATTAAAAATAGATCTAATTCCGAGAGTCAAATAAAACACTCCCTTGCATTGTGTAACCGATGATGGTTCCTCCTTGCCTAACCGATGTTATTCATAGGTGATTGATGTTAGTCCCTCAATAACCAATGACGGTTACTATGTTTTCTCGAAAGTTTCATATTGCATGCTAATCCGAAGTAATTGAGCTCCACAACTCAATAATCTCCCACTTGGAGATTAATTACTGCACCATACTTGTGCAACATCATTCTTGGATCCTTAGCTTTGTTTCTTCCTCTTCAAGTCTCAAACTTCAAGACCAACAAAAGTGGAGTGTAGCTTCAACTTCTCCTTTTCTAATGGCTTCGTTAGCATATCTGCAGGGTTCTCACTTGTATGAATATTTTCCAGATTCAACTGCCCATCCTCCAATACATGCCGTATGAAGTGATACCTCAACTGAATGTGTTTTCTTCTCAAATGAAATGTTGATTTATTTTCCAAATGAATTACACTTTGACTATCATTGAACAAATTGCATAATCATCTTGTTCCTTTCCAGCTCTTCCATGAACCTACTCATCCATATCATATCCTTGCTAGCCTCTGTAGTTGTAACATACTCTGCCTCCTGTAGTAGACAAAGCCACAACCTTCTAAAATATTGAAATCTAACTAATTGTCATCCCATCTACTTTGTGAAAATATATCTAGTTGTGCTCCTTCTACCATCTAAATCTCCAACCATATATGAATCAACATAGCCACATAATGAAATACCGAACCTCCATAGCATAACCGCATGCTAGACGTCCCTTTCAAATACTTGAGTACCCATTGGATGCTTTCCAATGCTCTTTACCTGGATTGACCATATATCTACTCACAACTCCCACTTTGCTATGCAATGTCTGATCGATACAAAACATAACATACATGAGACTCCCAATGAATTGCTAAAGCATATGACACTCATGTCATGTATTTGACCTCCTCATGTGATGATGGACACCGATATTTGCTCAATTTGAAGTTTCCAGCCATAGGTGTACTTACAAGTTTTGCATTTGCATCTTGAACCTTTTCTAACACTCTGTAGATATAATCCTCTCGAGATAAATAAAATTTCTTGTTCTTCCTATCTCGTGTATTTGCATGCCAAGGATTATTTTTGTAGCTCCTAAATCCTTCATAGAAAATTTGTGAGCTAGCTTTTCCTTAAGCTCACCAATGTCCTACATACTAGATCCCTGCAATAAGCATATCATCCACATACAAATAAAAAATAATATAGCACCCATTTTCAAGCTTCTTGAAATAAATACAATGGTTAGATTCATAACCCAAGAAACCATGCTCATGCATAAAACTATCAAACCTCATGTATCATTTCCTTGGAGCTTGCTTGAGCCCATATATGCTCTTTTTCAACATGTGCACTAATTTCTCCTTACCCTTGACTTCATACCCAAGTGGTCTTTGCGCATATAAATCTCTTCATCCAAATCACCATTAAGGAAAGCATATTCACATCTAGTTGCTCTAAATTCAAATATTCTACTGCAACTATACTCAATATAGTACAAATATAATTCATCTTTACTATAGGAGAAAATATTTCACCAAATTCAATACCTACTTTCTATGCAAATCCTTTTACTATAAGCCTTACCTTGTACCTTTTTGTTTACCATCTTCTTCCTTGATCCTATAAACCCACTTTTTCAGCAATGTCCTCTTACCTACTGGAAACTTAACCAAATCCCAAGTCTAGTTTTGTTCTAAGGAGTCCACCTTGTCATCCATTCCATGCTCCCACTAGATGTGGGTCTAAATATGCGGAATTATTCTTCAAAACTTCTCGGTTCACCATTATCGATCGATAATAGATAAAATAGAGGTGTAAATATTTCGTGGGTTTACTTACCCTTTGTGACCTTCTCAAATATTTTAGGGTACCCAGAGGCTCAATCTAGAACTCTGGACATTTGTATCTAAATTTTTCAGGTGACCGACGCTAGTCCCTATAACCGACATCGATTCTCTTGCTAACCGATGCTAGTTTGGGTCTTCAGAATCGATACTGGTTCTTACGGATGATGTTGGTCGGGGTGAACCAACACTAGTTCTTGTGTAACCTTATCATTATTACCTTTAAATCGAGAGTTTATTTTCATTCAAAAGCTTCTCAACCGGTTTGTCCTTGGGTACCAAAATTTGATCCCTATACATTCTCTTTTCATTCCATTCAACATCATAACTCCTAATAATTTTAGAATTTTCTAAATCCCAAAAAGAATCTGAAATCATCATATCCATAACCAATGAAAGTGCATCTCTTGGATTTTGCATCCAATTTTTTCTATTTTCCTTATCAACATGCATAAAAGCTTTTGAACCAAAAATTTTAAGAAAAGAAATATCTACCTCTTTTCTGGTCCAAGCTTCCTCTAGTATTCCTCCATCTAGTGAACTTGAAGGCCCACGGTTAATCAAATAAACTGTTGTATCAACTACTTCTACCCGTAACTGCAAAGGCGGTCCGAATGTATCCTCATACGCCTAAAGCACATTCCATGATTGTCCTATTCATTCTCTCTGTAACACCATTCTTCTGTGGTGTTCTTGGAAACGTTCTTTCTCTACGTATCCCCTTCATCGAAAAATAATCATTGAAATCCTTGCTACATTATTCACCACCATTGTCAAATCTAAGGCACTTTAGCGTGAATTTGATTCATTCTCAATAAGGGTTTTCCATCTTTTAAAAGTCTCAAAAACATCATATTTATGTTTAATACAATAAACCCATAACTTTCTTGTAGCATCATCAATGAAAGTAACATAATACTAGGATCCTCTATGAGAAGTTACCTGAGCTAGTCCCCACACATCTAAGTGTACAAGCTCCATTTTTTTCTCCTTCTTAGTTTCCCTAACTTTGACAAATCTCACTCTCTTTTTCTTTCCAAAGACACAATGCTCACAAAAATCAAGATCTAAATCTTTCAAATATGATAACTTACCATTAGACTTTAAGATATGCATTCCTTTTTTAATCATATGGCCCAACTGATTATGGCATATGCATGCATATGAATCTGAAGTGGATAATACAGAAAAGGAATTAGTAACACATGTAGATAAATATAATGTTCCTACCTTATTACCTCTTGCCACAACAAAATCACCCTTGGACCTTGGTGACTTTTTAAGAGTCTCTTGTAAAGGTACCATACAACCAGATTCACCTAGTTTCCTTGCAAAAATGAGATTCCTCTTGAGGTTTGACACATGCTTCACATCTTTTAATACCCATGTATTTCCATTACTGCAATTTTAGATGAACTTCCCTTTACCAAGATAATACTACAAGGTTCATCATCACCCAAATAAACATGCCCAAAATTTTCCTAGACATAATTTTGAACTAACCCTTATTAGGGGTTGCATGGAAAGAAGCTCCTGAATTTAAAACCCATGATTCAATTCTATTATCTAAAGAAAGAATAAGAGCATCCTACATTACCTCTACTAGAGAAATATTTTCTTCTTTACCTTTGTATGGTTGTTGGTTCTCTTTATCCTTTGACCAACAATCTTTCTTTGCATGTCCTTTCTTTCCACACTTCCAACAGGTAATTCCCTTACCTCTTGATATAGATCTACCATCCCTTGATTTTGATTTTCCATTACTCTTACTCTTGGATCTCTCCTTCGCCGCCCCTTCTTTCTACATTCAAAGCATTCACGGATGATGATTCCTATGTACTCTTCCTGCAAATTTCTTCATTCAAGATTATACTAACCACATTATCAAACTTCAAAATATTATTAGTAGATGTTGTATTACTAACAACCATTACCAAGTTATCCCAACTATCAGGCAAAGAACATAATAATAAAAGTTCTTTCACTTCATCATCAAATAGAATATCAACTCGATTTTAACTGAATTACAATAGATCTTAAATCATTCAAATGAGTAGATGCATAGAGATTTGATCTTATTAGACATGTGTGGACATTTAGGCGTATAGCGCCAATTTAGCTTAATTTCTATGTTGTCGCATTATCTTATGATGTCATGGATACTAATGGATATGATGTTGTTTTTTGGAACATAATTATATTGATGGATACTTAGTTGTTGCATGTTGGGATTCTATGGTTATATGTCACTTTATCATCTTGTCTAACTTTTGGAGAATTGAGTATAATTGTGCACGTTGTCACATTTTGATTTCAGTAGGATGTTAGGCTAGTTTAGAACTCATTGATATCTTACTGAGTCGTTGATTTATATTTTATCAGACATGTGTGGTTAATGTGTGCAATGAGTGTGCAGTGACAAGTTTACAAGAGAACGTGGGATTCAGGCCAGCTACACAATCTTGCACAAGCAGCCCACGGGCTAAGTCCTAGCCATGTTTATTGTGTGAGGCCTTAGTGTTAGAATTATTATTTTGGACACCATGGGTGACCCCTTTTGTAATGTAATATGTCTTGTAATTATTAACCTTGCTTAGGGTAATTGGTTGTGTTGTAAACTTGTTTTTGGGAGTTAATGATCCCACTTTCATTAAGTTTTGATTTTTGTTTAATGATGTACTTAATTTTGGGGGTTTAGGGTCACATGTGAACCCTTGGGTGGTCCCCACACCCTCTAACCATGTGCCTAATCTTTCCAAACCCGAAATTGGGTTATTTTGGGCATTTTTAGGGACCCCTTTTAGTTTGGGAGTTCCCTTAACATAAAAATGAGCCCTCGACCCTACCTAATGGGTAGGGGGCTTATTTCCAAGGCTAGAGGGAGTTTTCCCTCCCTTTTTGCCTCTTGTTTGGTCACATCCATGTAAGGGGTGTGGATTAGAGTGCTTGTTAAAAGTTGCACTAGTTTTGTCTTGTTAACATTTAGAGTAATTTGGGAGAAGAGGGCAAAAAGGCATTTTACCCTTTCTCTCTTTTGTTTTGGCATCTTTGACCTTGAAGGAGGAGAGGGGTGACACATGTCACCCCCTCATTTGTGAGGATTTTTGCTTGCTCCTCTTCAAATTCCCCTTCATGGGAAAAGAAGAGGACTTTTTTTGGGAGCTTTTGCTTGGATGCTTGGGTGATTTGGAGCTAGAGATTTGCTTGAGTCAAGGAGTGGAGAAATTTGAAGTTGGAAAGCTTTTTGGAGAGCTTTCTTTGAGGTAGGCTCTTATGTCTTATTGCATGTGTTGTATTCATCTTAGTTGTTAGATTGGCTACTTGAATTTGTTATTTTGCATGTGGATTTTGGTTTGTTGTTTTTTGTTTTACTCCCTCCATCATATGGCATGATGGAGTTTTGGAGTTTGTGGGGGAAGAGAGAGGGATTTTTTCCTCTCAATCCTCAAGGCTTGATGGACAAGCCTCAGTAGGTCTTAGTTTTTCCCCTCAAATGGTTGAGGTGGGGAAGTTGATTCATTTGGCTTGAATCTCCTTCCCCATTCTTGGTAAGGAAACCCCTTTGGGGTTTGAAAATCCTTCCAAGAAGGACTTGGAGAAAGGGGTGGGAATAAGGAGGGTTTAAATGATATAGGAGCAATAAGGAGGGTATGGAGGTCTTGTTATTGTGCTTATAATCTTGGTAACAATTTTTGGAGAACTCCTCTCCTCTCTTCCCCATTGTTTTTAGAGGTAGAACTTGGGTTCTTCTCTTTTCCTTGTAAAATTTTGAGTCTTGTTTAGATTTTTTTTCCTATTTTTGTGTGTTTGTATCATTGTTAGTTCACCCTCATCTTGTGCAAGTTGTGGATGGTAGTCCTCTTTCCCATGGGCTTGGGGGAGGCTAGCATGCATCCCAACCTTGGGAGAGGCATGTAATGATGCCTATGGTTGGGTGGCAAACAAGCTCTTTCTCCTTGTTGGTTTTTCTTGAAGGCATGAAGGTTGGAGCTCAAAGTTGGAAGTGGAGATTTTGTGACATCTTGGTCTCTCTTTGTTTCTCAAATTTTGTGAAACATTCACGTACTTTAACATCTTGTATGGGATGTATTTTGGAAACATTATTTGTTGTAAAATCTATTTTGTATTTGAATTCATTTTGTAAAACTTGAGCCATTTATTAAAGCTTGAAATCTTCTTTTCAATCTTTAGAAAATTTCTATGTGATAAATATGTATTAAAGTAGATATTTGATATTAATGTATATATGAACTTAAATCTTGAAAATGAAAGTGTATTTGTTAGATATTTTTTTAATGAAATATGAAATTGATTTGTAATTTTTTTGAAAAAAAATTTTTTTAAAAAAAATGTTTCTTGAAAAATATATTTCTTTATTTTGTTGGGTTATTTGTTGGAAAATATGAAATATATTTAGTTTTTATATTTTAAAAATTTGAAAAAAAAAGGAATTGTTTTATTTTCATGGTTTAAAATATCGTATGGAAATATCTCTTTTAAATGTATTTATTTTTGTAAACTTTTTTAATATTGAAAAATGAGATTTTCTTGACATTTCCAAATAAAAAAAATGATATTTTTTAATATATAAAGAAATAAATTATATTTTGAAATTTGTTTTATAATTCAAAAAATCAAATTATAAACTAATTCAAGCCTAATTATTTTTAATTTGTTTAAATCTTTATTTATTCATTTTAAATTATTATAAAATAAAAAAATTTTTAAATGCAATTTTTATTATTATATATATATATATTATGTATATTTTTTATATATTTTTTATATATAAATATATTATAAAATAAATATTATATATTATATTATATATTATATATATATATATATATATATATATATATATATATATATATATATATTATGCCTATATATATAAATATAAATATATATATATATTATATATATATATATATATATATATATATATATATATATATATATATATATATTATATATATATATATATATATAATATATATATATATATATATATATATATATATATATATATATAAATAAATTTAAAAAACTTAAAAAAAAAAAAAAAAAAAAAAAAATTTTTAAATGGGGGGGGGTTTCGCCCCCCCCCCCCACCCCCTGCAACACCTCCTTCGCCCCCATCCCCTGCCACACCCCCCCCGCACCCCCAGGGCCAACCCCCCCCCCCCCCCCCCCGCACCCCCCTTCCCACCCCCCACCGCCCCCCCACTCCCTTCCCATGCCTCCTCCTCGCCGCCCCACCCCCTCCCCCTCCTCCACCCTCCCCCGCCCTCCCCCCCAGCACCTCCCCCTCCACCCATCACCCTTTCCCCCATCCTCCCCACCCCCCAACCCATCCACCCCCCAAATCCCTGCCCCACCTAACAAAAAAATAAAAAAAAAAAAAAATATATATATATATAATATAATAATATATATAAATATATATATATAAAAAAATTAAAAAAAGAAATTACAAAACAATAATCAAAAAACAAAAAAACTACAGCTTTGGTTTCACAACCTTAAAAAAAAAGACCAAACAAAACAAAAAAAAGAAGAAAAATGAAAAGAAAGAGAAGAAAAAACAAAGATAAAGAAAGAGTTAGGAAAACTTTAGGGCAAAAATTCCAAATCTAGGGCCAAGATTGTTTGATCCTAGGGCTCAAATAAAACCCTACATACTTTAAGTTATAGGAAAATTTTGTGGAAATGGTAAATAAATTAAAAAAAGGGGAAAATGAAAATAAAATAAAGGAGGAGTGTGATGAGTTAAGTAAATAAGAAGAAGGGTGAATAATAAATTTAAAAGGGGTGTATTTTTATTTATGGCCCTAGTAAATTAAAAGATAAGTAAATAATTAAAATGGGTTTAGGATTAGTAATTAATTAAATTAGGTAAATTAAAAATTAAATTAGAATAAAATTAGTTATTATTAATGGGTTAAATGGATTAGTATTAATTAAGCACTTTTAAAAAAAAAATTTTACCCCAAATTTTTAGTAATATTTGGTTGTTTTTTCAGTGTCCCGAGGAGGGGCATTACATTTGGTATCAGAGCAGAGGTTCGCACACACGACACTCTGGGTAACTAATTAAGATAGTTAATGGTAATTTTAATAACATTAAATTAAATAAATGAATAAAAATAATTAGTTAAAAATCATCCGCAACCATTAAATTTTAAATTAATAACTTCTTCGCTCACCTCGTGCACAGGATGGCACCCAAGAGGGGATGATCAACTAGAGGTTTGGGGCATAGTGCACCTACGTGGGAGCAGCCAACACCCGAATTTGGGCCTCAGATATTAGAGGCCCTGCACCAGCTGATAGGCATTGTGGAGCAGCATCTACCACCACCGCAGGAGGTGAGAGAGGAGACACCATTGGGAGACGAGGAGCCGATAGGTGAGGACGCGCATTCAGAGCCACCAGAGCATGATACACCGAGGTGGGAGAGGTCACGTAGCCCTTCCATTCATCATGAGAGGGTAGCCTCATTCGTCGTAGCCACTCACAGTCTCGAGGGACCATTTGGGGATAGGCGACCCCCTTCGCCTGTTGGACTACATCGCCAGGATCGAGATACAGGCAGTGTGATCAGGGATCTTCTTCGCTTTGCACCACCCACCTACACCGGCTCTACAGATGGCTTTGGGGTTGAGTCATGGCTCCTTAGCTTGGATAGTTGCTTTGGCTTGCACTCTTACGAGAGCAACGTCAAGGCAAGGTTCGCTATACACCTCCTCCGAGACGCAAGCAGGCATTTGGTGGAGGAATGAGGAGCGGAAGCTCCATCTGACTCGAGAGACAAATGACCTGGGAGATGTTCGAGGAGTGATTCAGGGCTCGTTATATGTCAGAGCATTTTGTGGAAGAGGATTGATGAGTTTCATGACTTACGACAGGATCTTGCACATGAGAGCACAAAATGAGAGCAGGTTCCTGGATCTTCTACAGTATGTGGACTACCTACAAGATGAGAAATTATAGGTTAACAAGGTTTATTCGAGGCCTTAATGCAGATATAGTAGGAGCAAGTTAGGATGTTATCTCCTCCCACACTTGAGAAGGCCATTGAGAAGGCCTACTTAGCTGAGGAGAACAGGACCAAGGCACAGGAGCACCGAGATAGAAACAAGAGCAAGTTTCAGGAGAGGATACATGCCTTTCAGAGTCAGAGGTCATGGGTACTGCACCACCCCCTAGAGGAGGATTTTGGCCTCCGCCAGCAGCCACGAGGGCTCCACCACACCCGCAGCGACAACACAGAAGCAGGGCCACCCACACAGGGGCTAGACAGACACAAGGATTTTAGAGAGGTGGTTCTAGAGGTGGTTTTGGTGGAGCCAGGGATAGGAGGTAGGGTACTCAGCAGGCACAACCAGCTCACACGCAATAGTCTGCTAGGGTTGGACCTGGCAGATCGACACCGAGTACAGGAGGGACCCCATCTCAGAGGGGTACAGGAGGATGTTTTATTTGTGGATCTCCTGATCACTATGTGCATGTGCCCACACAAACCCAATACCATGGATGCACAGAGAGCTACTAGATCCGAGTAGATGGTGGGTGATGTAGGATGCGCTCATCGTGTATATGCAATGGTTGACAACCGCCAGGCCGAGCATCAGGCCACAATCATTGAGATGACAGGTATTATCAGGGGTATTTCTATCTCAATATTTTTTGATTCAAGTGCTTGATTCTTTTATATCACCTTCTATAGTGGACCAGTGTGGGCTAGTGGTGGCTAGGCAACCAGATAGTTGGTAGGTTGAGTTGGCCTCTGGGGCCAAACTCACCGTGGACTCGTATGTGGAGAGTTACGTACTTGATTTAGGAGCCTTCTCCACTACTCTTGACCTCCGAGTTATCCCTCTAGGTTCCTATCAGGTAGTTTTGGGTATGGATTGGCTCGAGGCTCATCGAGCTAAGGTGGATTGTAGAAATAAGGTCATTGAGTGTCAGGATGATCTTGGGAGTGTAGTTGTGATATCAGGGATGCAGAGGCCTATCTCCTTGCGCATGATATCGGCTAAGCAACTCAAGCGGAGCATGTGTAAGGGTTGTCAATTATTTGCTATCACCATCAAGTGATCGATCAGAGAGCACTCCAGAGCACTCACCCTTAGATGACCATGTAGTTTTGAGGGAGTATATAGATGTGTTTCTAGGTGAGCTTCCAGGGTTACCACCCCGCAGAGAGGTAGATTTCACCATTGATTTAGTACCTGGATCTGCACCAGTTTCTAGGGCACCTTATCGGATGACGACTCCAGAGCTTCATGAGCTCAAGATTCAAGTTAGAGGAGTTGTTAGATAAGGGTCTCATTCACCCTAGTGTATCTCCTTGGGGAGCGCCAGTCATATTTGTGAAGAAGAAGGATGGTTCTCTCTTAGACTTTGTGTAGACTTCAACTCAATAAGGTCACAATAAAGAACCATTATCCACTCCTAGGATTGATGACTTGTTTGATCAGATGCGGGAGTGAGAGTGTTCTCCAAAATCGATCTCAAGTCAGGGTACCATCAGTTGTGCATATCAGATGCAGACATTCATAAGACAACATTTCACACACGTTATGGGCATTATGAGTTCACAAAGTTGTTCCATTTGGTTTGACCAATGCCCCAACTATCTTCATGAGCCTCATGAATGGAGTATTCAGGACATTTCTGGATCACTTTGTTTTAGTGTTCCTTGATGACATATTGATTTATTCTCATTCCGAGGAGGAACACGAGGAGCATTTGAGGAGGTACTTCAGGTTTTGAGAGAGCAGAAGTTGTATGGGAACTTGGAAAAATGTAGCTTCTTTCAGACAGAGATTCAGTACTTGGGTCATATCATATCAAGTGAGGGTATCTCCGTAGATCCCTCTAAGATACAAGCTATCATGGACTGGCCAACACCCACATCAGTTACTGAGGTGAGGAGTTTCATGGGTTTAGCAGGGTATTACCGCAGGTTTGTACAGGACTTTTCTAGGATTGCTCACCCTATCACTTCTCTTCAGAGGAAAGGGAAGAAGTTTGATTGGTCAGAAAAGTGTGAGTAGGCCTTTCAGTTGCTTAAGGAAAGGTTAACCATGGCATGCCCATCTTAGTAGTTCCTAGACCCGACAGAGGATTTTGTTGTTTGTACTGATGCATCACTAGAGGGTTTGGGAGTAGTTCTTATGCAGGAGCATTGGGTTATTGCATTTGAGTCTCGTAAGCTCAAGGACTACGAGCTTAATTATCCTACTCATGACTTGGAGCTTGCAAAGCAGTTGTTCATGCTCTGTGTACGTTGGTGACATTTCCTTTTGGGTAGACCTTTCATTTTGAGGACAGATCATCGGAGTTTGCAACATATCTTCTCACAACCAAACCTCAACGCTCGTCAATGGCATTGGATGGAGTTCCTATGTGAGTATGACATGGAGGTTCAGTATATCAAAGGGAAGGAAAATGTTGTTACAGATGCACTTAGTAGATGATGACATGTGTGCTTTTTCGACACTTCAGTTAGATTTGAGAGGCAGGATTCTTGAGCACCTTCTGAGAGGAAATTTTATGAGGGAGCCAGATAGATGTTGGAGTCACAGGGTTCATTAGAGGGTAGATATTCTGGGTGTGTTTTAGAGATAGATGGTTTGCTTTGGTTCCACAGGTGCATCTACGTGCCTAAGTCAGGTGATCTACGTAGCTTCATCCTCACAGAGGCTCATCGAGCCCCATATGCGGCACATCCAGGAGTGAAGAAAATGCATGCCGATCTGAGAGAGTTATATTATTGGCCAGGTCTTCGATGGGACATAGCAGATTTTGTTGCATGATGCCTTGAGTGTTAGAGGGTCAAGGCAGAGCATTCTCATCCCGTAAGACTTTTACATCCTCATGATATTCCCGAGTGGAAATGGGATGTGATCTCCATGGATTTCATAGTTGGACTTCCTATGTCTTCTTATCATCATGATGCCATTATGGTCACCATGGATAAGTTGACCAAGGTTGCACACTTTTCGCCAACCAAGGTCACCTATAATGCACAAGCCATCGCCAAAGTATTTATGGAGGACATTGTTAGGTTGCATGGGATTCAAGACCATCATCAATGACAGGGATACCATCTACACTTCAGTTTTCTGGACTTCCTTTCAGACCGCTCTGGGTACTCAGATTAATTTCAGTTCAGCTTATCATCCAGAGACAGATGGGACAGACAGAGAGAGAGTTAATCAGGTGTTGGAGGACATGTTGAGAATGTATGTGATGGATCAGCAGAAGAAATGGGAAGATTATTTGCATTTAGTTGAGTTTTCTTACAACAACAACTATCATAGTTCCATTGGTATGGCTCCTTACTGGATTTGTATGGATGACCTTGCAGACACCTTTGAGTTGGGATAGACTAGATGACAGGATTATTCTAGGACCAGCCTATCTTTAGGATTTAGAGCAGCAGGTTGTTCTGATTAGACAACGTCTTGAGTAGGCTAGAGCACGCCAGAAGGTGTATGCAGACACCAAGAGGATTGATCGTCACTTCTCAGTGGGTGACAAAGTCTTCTTGAGAGTTCATCCGCATAAGAGTCCGATCCATTATGGAAAGGGTTCTAAGCTATCACCTCATTTTGTGGGGCCTTTTGATATTTTAGAGGTCATCGGTCCAGTTTCCTATCGCCTAGCTTTGCCACCACGCCTTGCATGGGCCCACGATGTATTTCATGTTTCTGTACTACGTAGATATGTACCTGATGTTTCTCATGTTTTGGATTGGTGGCATTATAGGTAGAGGATGGAGGACAGTGGAGACTGGAGCCCATACACATACTGGAGCACCGAGGTTGGCCCTTTGGGGTCGAGACTTGGACCAGGTTAGAGTACAGTGGGACCGATACGATGAGACAACAACTACCTGGGAGGATGCGACACCTTTGAGGGCTAGATATCCCTATCTCTTTCAGTGACTTCCAGGAGGAAGTCTAATTTTAGTAGAGGGGGATGTAGTGCCCACACTTTTATAGCTCAGTTACTTGTTGTTTCTTTGCTCATAGACATGTTTTGACAAGAGATTTGTTATATCTTGGACATTATATTAGAGATTTGATCTTATTAGACATGTGTGGACATTTAGGCGTATAACGCCAATTTAGCTTAATTTCTATGTTGTCGCATTATCTTATGATGTCATGGATACTAATGGATATGATGTTGTTTTTGGAACATAATTATATTGATGGATACTTAGTTGTTGCATGTTGGGATTCTATGGTTATATGTCACTTTATCATCTTGTCTAACTTTGGAGAATTGAGTATAATTGTGCACGTTGTCACATTTTGATTTCAGTAGGATGTTAGGCTAGTTTAGAACTCATTGATATCTTACTGAGTCATTGATTTATATTTTATCGAAGGTGTGGTTAATGTGTGCAATGAGTGTGCAGGTGACAGGTTTATAGGAGAACGTGGGATTCAGGCCAGCTACACAATCTTGCACAAGTAGCCCATGGGCTAAGCCCTAGCCATGTTTATTGCTTGAGGCCTTAGTGTTAGAATTATTGTTTTGGACACCATGGGTGATCCTCTTTTGTAATGTATTATGTCTTGTAATTATTAATCTTGCTTAGGGTAATTGGTTGTGTTGTAAACTTGTTTTTGGGAGTTAATGATCCCACTTTCATTAAGTTTTGATTTTGTTTAATGATGTACTTAATTTTGGGGGTTTAGGGTCACATGTGAACCCTTGGGTGGTCCCCACACCCTCTAACCATGTGCCTAATCTTGCCAAACCCGAAATTGGGTTATTTTGGGCATTTTTAGGGACCCCTTTTTAGTTTGGGAGTTCCCTTAACATAAAAATGAGCCCTTGGACCCTACCTAATGGGTAGGGGGCTTATTTCCAAGGCTAGAGGGAGTTTTCCCTCCTTTTTGCCTCTTGTTTGGTCACATCCATGTAAGGGGTGTGGATTAGAGTGCTTGTTAAAAGTTGCACTAGTTTTGTCTTGTTAACATTTGAGTAATTTGGGAGAAGAGGGCAAAAAGACATTTTTACCCTTTCTCTCTTTTGTTTTGGCATCTTTGACCTTGAAGGAGGAGAGGGGTGACACATGTCACCCCTCATTTGTGAGGATTCTTGCTTGCTCCTCTTCAAATTCCCCTTCATGGGAAAAGAGAGGGACTTTTTTGGGAACTTCTTGCTTGGATGCTTGGGTGATTTGGAGCTAGAGATTTGCTTGAGTCAAGGAGTGGAGAAATTTGAAGTTGGAAATATTTTTGGAGAGATTTCTTTGAGGTAGGCTCTTATGTCTTATTGCATGTGTTGTATTCATCTTAGTTGTTAGATGGCTACTTGAATTTGTTATTTTGCATGTGGATTTTGGTTGTTGTTTTTTTTTACTCCCTCCATCATATGGCATGATGGAGTTTTGGAGTTTGTGGGGGAAGAGAGAGGGATTTTTCCTCTCAATCCTCAAGGCTTGATGGACAAGCCTTGTAGGGTCTTATTGTTTTCCCTCAAATGGTTGAGGTGGGGAAGTTGATTCATTTGGCTTGAATCTCCTTCCCCATTCTTGGTAAGGAAACCCCTTTGGGGTTTGAAAATCCTTCCAAGAAGGACTTGGAGAAAGGGTGGAGGAATAAGGAGGGGTTAAATGATATAGGAGTAATAAGGAGGGTATGGAGGTCTAGTTATTGTGCTTATAATCTTGGTAACAACTTTGGAGAACTCCTCTCCTCTCTTCCCCATTGTTTTTAGAGGAAGAACTTGGGTTCTTCTCTTTGCCACCTTGGAAAATTTTGAGTCTTGTCTTGGATTTTGTCCTATTTTTGTGTGGTTGTATCATTGTTTCACCCTCCTTGTGCAAGTTGTGATTTGGGGAGGCTCCTCTTTCCCATGGGCTTAATGATGGGGAGGCTAGCATGCATCCCAACCTGTGGGAGAGGCATGTAATGATGTTTTTTCTCAAATTATTGTGAAGCATTACTTTCATTGTAACATCTTGGGTATGGCTATTTTGGAAGATTATTTGGCAAGCAAAAGTTCTCATTTTGTGAATTGGAATCACTTGTAAGATTAGTATTCCATTAGTATGTGAAAGATTTCTTTCAATCTTAGAAGGGAGATTTGTTATGTCATTTTTCTTATGTATTTTAGCATTTTGAATTATGATGTAATTATGAACTTAAGATCCTTGTAAAATGAGTCTTGTAAAATGGTTATATTCCTTTAATATGCATTGATTTGAATATCATTTTGAAAAGGAAGATTGCTTGATGGAAGTATGTTTCTCCATAAGAAATGATGTTATTATTGTTGGGTATCCTTGTTGGAAAATCTGAAATATTCATTTAGCAATATATTTTAAAACAACATAAAAAAAAGGGTTAGTTCTACATGGAGCTTTAGGTTTAATATCGTATGGAAATATCTCTTTCTTGCCATGTATCTCTTCTTGTAAACTTTTTTATAATATTGAATGGGATGAGATTAGTCTTGACTCCTTCCAATGAGAGATTTAATGATATGTTCTTATTGGGAAATCAGATTTGTACATGTGTGTAGTCCTTGCAAATTATAAACTTACTTCAAGCCTCTTCTCCCTTTTGAATTACTTCACCACACTCTCTTATTTTATCACATAGAAAAGTAGATTATTAGTATATAAAAAAAAATAATAAGCATTGAGAAAAATCCATCTCTCTACAACTTGAAATATATATATATATATATATATATATATATATATATATATATATATATATATATATATATAATCGTTCTAATATAGTTATATTACATAACTATAACATAGTTCAACAAAATTACATATTAATTTCTAGAGTTACTATACTATGATCTAGTAGTATTTATATTATAATATATATTATGCCTCATGTATTGTAATATAACTGAATTATATTTTATATAATATAATATAAATATATTATGTTATATAATAAAGCCACATCCTAATCAAATATATTTTATTTTAATTATTATAATATAAATACATTCTATTATATAAATAGATTATATTCCATAAATATATATAAATAAATTTAGACTAAACTAAAGAAAAAACAAAGTTTTTGTTTTACAAAATAAAAAAATTAAATTGAAATTGGGTGGGAGGAACCTCCCAGCTTTCCAACACCTGCAGCTGCACCCCCGATGGCCTCCCCCGAGAAGAGTAAATCCACCGCTGCTCCCCATTCCCTCCTGAGTAGGGTCGCCCCCACACCACCCCTAACCTCCCTCTCGAACTCAAATCTAGGGCCCAAGTAAAACCCTACATACTTTTGGACATGGGAAATATTGTGGAAATGGTAAATAAATTTACAAGGGGATGTGTGTGCCAACTATTAAATAAAAGGGAGTGTGATGAGTTAAGAAAATAAGAAGAGGGTGAATAAAATAGAAGGGGTGCAGTTTTACTATTTATGGCCCTAGTAAATTTAAAAGATAAGTAAATAATTAAAGATGGGTTTAGGCTGGTAATTAATTAAATTAGGTAAATTAAATTAGAATAAAATTAGTTATTATCGAGAATGGGTTAAGTGATGGATTAGTATTAATTAAACACACACACAAAAATTTACCCCAATTTTTTTTTCTTCGCCATTGTCAGTAGCTCCCACTCAATCAAAAAACCCTCTCGTGAGTAAATATATCAACACACAAAATCCTCAAATAAATCTCTAATACCAGTTGTTGGGTTTTGCACACCAAAACTATACGAATTATATATCGATCTAAGCATACATACAAATAGAAGAGGATATTCTACCGTAAGAAATATACAAAACAAGATATATAAATTAACACTAGATTTAACGTGGTTCACCCAGTGTGGGCTACATCCACCAAGAAACAAGTCAATCTATTATCCAAAGATTTGACAAGATATACAATGAAGATTTACAATCTTCCACACCTCTCAGATGTACAATACTTTCTTTCACTCAAGCTTTTGCTTCTTCTCCAAGAATTCTCTCTCTCACAATTATTCTCACAATAATCATCAAATTTTGCAAGTTCTTCTTAATTATTACTTCTAAACCCTAGATTTCATGCTTATATAGGTGTATACAAACTTAGGGCACTTAGCCATGCAATTAAAATCAATAGATCTACTTTAATACTAAAAATAGATCTAATTCCCGAGAGTTAAATAAAACACTCCCACATAGGTAACCGATGCTAGTTAGCCCTAACCGATGATGGTTCCTCCTTGCCTAACCGATGTCGGTCATAGGTGACCAATGTCGGTCCCTCCATAACCGATGATGATTACTGTGTTTTCCAGCAAGTTTCATATTGCATGCTAATCCGAAGTAATTGAGCTCCATAACTCACCATTATTGACACACGAAAAGGGTTGAGTGATGCACAAAAAGGGTTCACCATTCGTGAGAGCAATGGAAGCTATTAGTGCTCGAGAAGAACCAAAAGGTAACAAAAATTCTCAAAATTCCTTGTTCAAGTATTTTGGAAACTCTCGATACTACATATATAGCTAACATGAGCACCCATACTGCTTCCAATGGAATCAATCAGAGTACACATTGTGTGGAAGGTATTATTGAAGTAGACATGGCTTTAACACAAGATGCCCAAATGATACCTATGATAACATCATGTTAGAGCTTGAAGATATTCTTGTTGAGATGTCATAGCTTGAAGATACTCATGTTGAGGTGTAACCAACAAAGGCATCAAGATATCTCAAATACAAATACTCAAAAAAATGTAACACAAAAATCAAATGCAAATTCTAGTTCACTAAAGAGGAAATCAGATGATAGTGATATTCCTCAAAATTATGCTCATAAAACTAAAAATTTGAAACAAACAAGAATATGTGGACACATGGGAGGACATATAACTTTGAGTGGGATTCCAATTTTTTATCGAACTCCGTCTGTACTAACTTATTCAGAAGATATCCCATCTAAATGTACATGTACAATATGTAGGTGGAAATTGGGAAAGAAACAAAAAATGCAACTAAAAGGGAGTTTATTTATGTGTGATGTCACTTTTGGTTTATTTTGTGTGCCTAGATATCGTTATGGGATTATCATTTGATGGTTAGATTCAATGGGTGAAGATGATAGTGTAATTTTTCGAGTTTAAAGGGTGAAAAAGGAGGAAATCTGACTGTTACAGAGACCGGTGTCGGTTAGTATTAACTGTGGTCGGTGAAGAAGTGACCAAGGTCGGTTAGGGTAAACCATGGTTGGTTTGGTCACAAGTTTGACAACAATGTTTATTTACCATTTTTAGATGGTTCCTTTTTTTTTGCTTCCATCTTGGTTTGGTTTGTGCGAGTATGTTGATGACATGTATCTTTGGTATTTGCACTTAGTATTAGTTGCATGGTTGAGCATGGTAGTTTGTTATTGACATTGATGAGCACAAGATTCATATATTACTTTGGAGTTAGTCGGTGAGAGACTTGGTTTACGGAGAGCCCGATGATATGGATGAATGTATAGGTGAGTTTGTACATGTGGATAGATTCGGTTTTGTGAGTCTATGATGATGCGATGTTTGATTTGCACATGGATGCCTATGAGAATGGTTTAGATGCTTTGAGCATGAGTAGGGGATGTTTTTATTTCCTCTTATTAATATGTTACTCCTTGATAGGTATGTTATCTACAAATGAATGTCTTGGACATGCTAGTTGCTTATACAGGGTTGGATTTATAGATTGCAGTGTTTGGATTTCTTTGAGTTATACGCAGTGTTTATGGATTGATCACCCATCGTTACATGTAGATATCATTCAGGTTATTTTTACTGGGATCTTGTTTTGCTTTTGCATATTCCAGTTTGACTTGTCTTTGGACAGTTGTATTGGTGGTTACATGAAGACATGGATAGATGGATGGAGAACATGGTTGGTTTTATAGGTATGGCTATGGTTGTAGTTGAAGCTCAGTACTTCAGTTTGAGTGGGAGCTCTTACAGGTGTGTTAGTCATGATGGCTTGGTTGCATGAGAGGCTTGGTGTTATGATTCAGTGGGAGCTTGATGTATGGATAGCTCGGTTATCATGGATCAGTTGTAGCTTTGTAGTGGTTTGGTAAGTCATGTTTTTATCTTCTTGGTTTGAGAAGATGGTTTGATCTTCCTAGTTTTATTTTTTGAGAGAATTGTTGAAGGAAAGAATAGATGGTCTTCATGGTGTGTAGAGGACGGTGATGTATAGGTATAGGTATAGAGGTTCAGCAATTTATCTCCAAGTGGGAGATTGTTAGGTTGTGGAGATAAATATCTTCACTGGAGCATGCGTTACAAAGTTGCTAGAAAATACAAAGCAACCATCATCGGTCAAGGGGGAACCAACATCGGTCACCTAGGACTCGGCATCAGCCATAGCAAGTAGGAACTAGGCACGGTTAAGGTGAATCGACATTGGTTACTCGTAGTGGGAGTGTTTTAATTAACTCTTGGGAATTAGATCTATTTTTAGCATTAAAGTATATCTATTGATTGTAATTGCATGGCTAAGTTCCCTAAGTTTATATACTCCTATATAAGCATGAAAGCTAGGGTTTTAAAAGATAATTAAGAGAAGGATTGAATTAGATCCTTGATTCTCCTAGATTGAGAGGATGAAGACGAAGAAGAAGAAGAAGAGAAAGAAAGAATAGGTTACATGAAGACAGAGTCTCCATGGAGAGGACATGAATAGAAGGAAATAGTAGGTACATCTGAATGGTGAGAAGAGGGTAACATCTTCTACTATATTTTATTTGTATAAATATTGTGTCATTGTAATGGCTTGCATAGTATGCAAAGCACATAGAGTTTCTTCTTGTAGATCCACATGTTGGTGAGATATTGTATTGTAGATCCATGAGATCATATTGTATTATTGATCCATGTAGATCTAGATATTGTAGAGGAGGTTATCTTCATGTTTGCATAGGTTATGCATGCAGTGATGGAGAGACATACTTACTTCTTGGTGCATAGTCATGGTTACACATTGGTAGACCCATGTAAGAGGTCTTGTTTGCAGATCCATAGAGAACTTGGTAGTAGTTCAGAGATGCAGTAGTTCCTGGTTATGTGAGATCTGTTGGTGGTGTTTGGAGGCATAGTTGTAGTGCACTCATGGAGATCCATTTAGAGATCTGGAGGAGAGGAGATACTCTTGGAGAGATGCATTGTACTCTTGTATTGAAGAGTTGGTTTGTACTCTTGTTGTATTATATATATGAGATCTCTATCTTTGGTGGACGTAGCCACATTGGGTGAACCACGATACATGTTGTGTTATGTGTGTGTATTTTGTTTTGATTTGGATTATTCTAGTTTATACTTCCACTACTGTAGATTTTGGGGAATTGTTTAGATCTTGTGTGCATGATTTTGTTTTTTATTAAATCATAACACTATTCCACAGTCCCAAATTCCCAATAAGATCAATCTATATTGTTGATTTTATATGGCTAAGAAAGTGGGCATGTCAAAATCTTGATGTCTTGTACTTGTCACAAGAAAGTTTAGATAAACTTGTTTTTGATAACTGGAAAGTTTTATTAGATATTTAGAATCCCAAGTAATTATTTGAGATTTAATATCCATGATCACCTTTGTATCAATTTTAATGGGAGGGAGATACCACTACACATTTTGTAAAAACGTCAAGATATTATAGGATCGGAAAGAGAATTTCGTGACATGTGTTCTATTTGATTCTATTGCATAGTTTATACAAGAATAAAATTTAAAAAATTTCCCAATCCTTAGCATTTGAAATAAGAGAATGTTTCAGCAAAGATAAAATTCTTGAAGTTATGGGTGTGATGAATCCAATTTTTGGAATACTGAAGGTGGTCATGCAGATTTTGTAAGTAGGTATTTTCACAAATCCATGGTTATAATAATGAATCATTTCACCAATACGTTAGAGGCCAATGGTATCGAAATCAAAGGAATAATGAATATTGACTTAATAAAGTGCCAATCATCTAATTTTGTAATGATAATGACTAGCCAATATCTTTTTGGATGAACCTTCCGAGAGTAGTGTTATTACAAGGCTTTGGTGAAAAAAATATACCAAATTAGTGTGTTACAAGAATACATCGAGTGAATATTTTTTCTTATATGAGTTGTTTCAAACAATTATTTTGGATCTGTGTTAGATGAAAGGTTTTTGGGTGCTTTATCTTTTATTAAATCAAAACTTATAAACAGGTTGGATAAAAATATAGAAAGTTACATGAGGTTGTATGTTTCATGTTATTCATTGGAAACATTTCCTTTCGACTTGAGTAATTGCATATTAGAATTCCCTTGCTAAAAGAAGAGGTGTAAATAATACAGCTACAAGCACAAATTTTCTTAACAATGAGATTGGAATTGGTACGTCGTCAAACTCTACATATGTGAATATTGACAACGAAGAAGCTATTGAAAATGGATTGTTTCAAATTTAAATATGATTTCAAAACTTATAGATAATAGGTATCACCTTGACCTTACTTTTATTGTTTGTCACCTGACATTTTAAATTTTTTTATTTATTCAATTTCATAGTAATAGATTCAAATATAATTGTTTATAGTTAGACGTAATACAATTGTAATTATGCTTGAATGCAAATATCGACTATGAGGAGGATTTTGAAAATGGTTTGTTTCATCTCTAGTTATCATTGAAGATGTTACAAGTATATATATTTACATTTATTTAAATACAATTATTTATAATAATTATGTTTTATTTAATTAGGATTTTGAATTTTTCAAACTGATTTGATGTTGTGTTTGTGACATGCATTTTTGGAATACTAATTTGTAAGGCCTTCAAAGTTCATATATGAATATTATGTCACTCTTCTAGTCTTCCAGGTTTATTTTCTTGAGTTGCCATTAACTAGGTACTACATTCTTGACACTTGTGTCACCATCAACATGCACAAGTTCTGGTTTGCTTTAATTTTCTTAGATCAGATATGTATTTTACTTTATCTTCATTGCATTTATGTTTATATTTTTTCCTTCATCCGATCAATCAATATTTCATTTTATCTTTATCAAAAACATGGGTTGACATCCTTCTTAAGAAGATCTCACTTCTCAGGATTGACATTGTCATGCAACCTACCCATCTATATACTAATCCATTTTTCATATTGAGTTCTCTAGATTTTAAGGTCATCTAACTCGCTGCGAAGGATGATTTCTTATTTTGCTTCCATATACATTGTGACCCATCTAAAAGACTAGAGTTTTAATAAATCTTGCCTTATTTATTTTGGTATTTTCAAACTTATTTGATGTAGTGTTTATGACATGCATTTTTGGAATACTATTTTTCAATATCATAATTAGACGTAAATAATTAAACTTTCAACATTAAAGAAAATGCATTCCATGAGAAGAAACATGTAATTAAAGGTAATGTGAAGAAACATGTTATAGAGTTTGGAATTTATAAGTAGAGAGATGAGGATTTTGTTGTATTAAGTAGATTAGAATAATTACATGAAATATGAAGGTACTCAAGTCATGTGAAATGAGGTAGTCAATTAAATTATGTGTAAAAATTGATATTCCCAAAAACATCACATTGTAAATAACTAAACTTTCTTCATTAAAGAAAATGCATTCCAGACATATTTTGATATTAGAACATAAAAAAAACTGTAATGTGATTCTTCCTAAGGATTTTAAGAAGGGTTATAAAGTTTGAAATTTACAAGCGAAGATATAAGAAGATTTTTCAGTATTAAGTGGAAGAGAATCAATAATGTATAAAGCAATCTATCACATCTCATCGTAGTCATACCACATTCTAAATTTTCTAAAAACATAATCATTTAAATCCATTATCATCATCCATGACCATGCTACATCTATGTCCAAAAACAATTCATCATTGTCCATATCTACTCTAATGTCATCATCGACATCTAAATCTATCATCATTACAATCAGAGAGAAGAATATTTTTTTGTATTATGTGGAAGAGCATCAATAATGTCTAAAGAAATCTATCACATCTCGTTACAGTCATACCACATTCTATATATTTTTTAAAACATAATCATTTAAATCCATTATCATAATCCATGATCATGCTACATCTATGTCCAGAAGCGATTCATCATTATCCATATCTACTCTAATGTCATCATCCACATTTAAATCTATCATCATTACAATTAGAGAGAAGAATATTGTGATGTATTAAGTTCAAGAGAATCAATAATGTCTAAAGAAATCTATCACATCTTGTCATAGTTATACCACATTCTAAATTTTCTAAAAACATAATAATTTAAATCCATTGTTGTCATCCATGATTGTGTTATGTATATGTCTAAAAACATTCATCATCATCCATATCTACTCTAATGTCATCATCCACATCTAAATCTATCATCATTATATTCATAACCATCACATCCATATCATACATAAACACCATAAAAATAATAAATCAAAACATGTGACACAAAGCAAATCATAATATATACAATTTGGATCCCATTGTGTTAATAGAAAATCATAATATATACAATCAAGAAAGTTGGAGCCCATTGTGTTAATACCATTCAGGCTAATTTCTCTAATCACCCTCAAAAGAATACTATCTTTCATAATGAAACCAGATTTTCCTTAAAGTGGGGTTTAGGATCCTCATCTACTAGTACCCCTTCTCTCAACCCTAGACTCAAAGGATGGGTGAAACCTAGCAAGGAGTGTATTAAGTTTAACTTTGATGGCGCATCCAAAGGAAACCCTGACAGAGCTAGCTGCGATGGGGTGTTCCAAGATTCGAAAGAAGATTTATTCTTGGGTACCATCACAATCTTGGCACTCAAACAAACCATGTTACCAAAGCAGTGGGAGTCTTTTGGGGTGTATATAGCTCTTCAACACAATTTTACCAATTTGGAGGTGGAAGGAGACTCTTTGAACATAATTAACAACATTATTGGGAAAGGATCCATTTCTATTTCCATCCAAAACTCTATTAAGAGTATTAAGGAAATGTCAAATTTATTTGAAATTATTACCTTCAAGCATGTTTATAGGGAGGCTAACTTTGTGGTGGATTATTTTGCTAATATGGGGGTTAATTTTGATGATTTGACACTTATCAATGAAGTGGAAGCTCTTGATCCCAAGGTGTGAGCACACTTACATAATGACATAAATGGACATGTCACCAAATAATGTTAGTTCATGGTGTGTCAAATTCATCATGGTCATTTTCCGTAGGAATAGTGAGCATTTATTTCTAAATAATGTGAAGATCGGGAGGGGATCCACTCGTGTGTTTGGAAAGCTTTTGTTGCCTCTTGTGCCTAGAGAAATTTCATTTTGGGCATGCGTGTAATCCTTTGGCTACCTGGAATTCAGGATTTTTCGTGAGCATTCTTTTTGTGTGGCCAAATGGGTGGTGACCTGGTTAGAACTAAACCTACTGATCTCAAAGGGGTGATGCCTGAAGCCATGGCTCTATTTGATAGCAAGGGTTTTTTCTCCCTTCCTAAAAAAATTTGAAGGTCATTTTGAAAATCTTAGTAAAGATTTTCCAGCTCCTGGAAGACTATTAAAAATGTGTGGTGGTTGAAATGAAAGGGATTAGCATTGATATTACTATGGATTTGGTTGCCAAAGTGATGGGTATTCCTACAGTTGGGAGGGAGGTCTATAAACCCAAAAAAGAAGCCTCTCGAAGAGTTGAACTGTTTCTCAAAGGTAATGAAAATCTCACTTCCCACTTTATTGGTTATCTTCGTCTGTCTTTACCTAAACCATTTGACAATGTGGCTCTCACCCTTATCCAATTTCTCACTCTTAAGGGTTGTCACAAATGTATTTATGCCTACCACCTACCTATGCTTAATCATTTCAGACGTGGTCAAGATTTTAGCTTCCCCTACTTTCTTTTTCACTCCTTGAGTGCTTCTATCTCTCAGTTCAAAACCAGAAGGGTCTCTATCCCACTCCATCAAGGATTTATTCTTGCCCTTGTCAAAAGAGCTTCCTGGATATTGATAAGTCTGGCTCCGTAACTAAAAATCTAGAAGCTTATGTGGATGGAGTCGACTCGGACTCGGAGGAAGAAGACTCGAGTGAAGATTCTAATTCTCAGGAAGGTGACTTAGAAGAGGATAAAGATGAGGTTGAGATTTTGGCAGCCCAAAATCTTAGGGAGATGAAATCCAAGTAGGCTCCTAGTGTTCCTTTGAACACCAAAGGGGAGTCTAGTAAACAAGATTCTCCAGCTCCTATCAATGTGTAATTGGAACAACAATTTGAGGCTATGGGGCATGTTGGACCTATGAAAGGGGAGAACCATCTAGCTAAAATGGCAGCAAATATTGAGGAACTTAAGGGAGATATGAGGCTCACCAAGAGCTCGATGTAGTTTTTGTTCAATGATTGGCATAAGATGAAAGTGCAGGTTGAGGAAGCGGTCAACAATGGGCATGGCAGAGAGATTGAGGTTTTAAAAGCCAACTATGGTTTCATAACCAACGAGTTGGACCATTTTCATGCTATTCTCCACAGCTACATGGAGTGGAGTGTAGTCACGGTGAAATCTAATTTGTAGCATCTCCAAACTCTAGGTCAGCTCGTTAATGCCTATAGTGTTGTGGATAGTTAGGGAAGGAAAATAAAGGTGACTCCCGATGGTCTCGACTTGGTGTCTTTGGCTAGTAACATAGATGCTCTGGATAAGGAATGGGCTAAGGTGTTGGAGGGGCTTGAAAAATCCTATAAATGATCTGGGGAGGGGTGTTTTGTTTTATTTATTGTCTCTGTAGCTTTTTGGCTGTTAGTTTCTTCGTTGTTGTTAGTTCCTCTGTGTTTTTTTGTTTGTGTTTCACTACTATGCTTTCTGGGGCATTTTATTATGGATTGTTATATTATCATTTTTTTGATGGTTTTGTAATGTAATTATCTTCTCTCATGGAGATGTGACTGTGTTTGGGGTAGGGTCCCCTCAACCCTTTTTTACCTCTAATCAAAAAAATAATTATATATAATTTAGAATTTATATATATATATATATATATATATATATATATATATATATATATATATATATATATATAACAAAATATGAATTTCAAATTGCAACATAATACATGTAAACAAATGAGATTCCATTATATATATATAACAAAATATAAATTTCAGATTGCAACATAATACATGTAAACAAATGAGATTCCATGAAAAGTAAAAAAATTGCAACATATATTCAACTTTAAACATTCTTGAATTAAACAAATATTCAAATTTCATAATTCAAACTTCCAAAATTTTGAAGTTTCAAGTTTTGTAAAAAAATTCAAGTTTTCAACAAATACATTTACACTTAGACTATTTTCTCAAACATTAACATATTTCCCACACCCACTAGAACTTTCCCTGTTCGGTTTCGTAGTGAATTTTGTGACACTTTTCTCAATGGGTGGCAATGTTTAAATTATTTACAATTGTTTCATATTCCTTTGAAGCATCTCCATGGGACAACAAAGAAGGATCTACAATTTTCTTTTCCTTGAACAAAATCTTTATATCCATGCCATTCTCTTTAATAATCTGCTTAAGAGTATGGTTTTTTCTTAACCAAAACATTAGATTTCTTAAGCTACATTGCTTCACATAAAATTTTCTTATTGGTTTCAAGTGAACTTTGAACACCTTTGCTTGAATTTTTAAGTTTTCATATTTCAACTACAACAAAAACATTGAGCTCAATTAAAACATATTATTAAAATAAGAAAGCAATAAAAGTATGGTTTCAAATTGATAATACTTACAATAGCTCTATCTCTTTCCACATTTTCAATTGCCACCAAATATTTTAACTTTGACCATTTGTTGAAATAGGCCCGGGCTTCAGCGTTAATATTTTCTAATTTATTCAAAATTTTATCTAAAACATTGTCGTTATAACTATTGTTATATGTGACAGTCCCACCTTGTGCTTGGTTGAGTAAGACATCTATCTTGGCTGGTTAATTTTGGACTACAGCATATAAATTGTACCTTTGGCTATGGTTATCATAATGATTTTTAATCTCTTTGATTAACACTTTATCCCTTCTCTCTCGTTCTATGAGCTGATGTATATGAGTTATAAGTAACTCTTTGACATGGGATTCAAAATCATAACCAATCAAGCTATCCAAAGAAAATAATGTCAATCGGTCACTATATATATCTCGAAGAGGATGATGCCGATTGAGAGGTATGAGGTCTTGAGGCTTGAGGAACCTATGCTGCCTCTTTTTCCTCTCGTGTTCCCGATACTATTTGTGATCAAAGAAATTAATATTAAAATTTTATGTGATAAAAATTAAAAAGAGAAGAAAATTTGATATGTATCAATGTTAAACAAATTACATCAAAATATAAATATACCTACAGCCTTAAATCATATCGCGTGTGCGAAAAAAAAAAACTATTGGGTCATTGCTATCAATTCCCAAAAAATCTTCATCTAAATTTATTTGATTTAAAACTAATTTTCCCAATGTGTTATGAAAGCCACCGAAAGAGATATTTGGAAATTCGGAAGGAATGGCGAGTGTCCCGCCAAGGAACGAAAGTGGCATCATGTGTTTACTAGTGGTATTTTTACCTCTTGTTGGAACTTTGAATCATAATGATGTTATTGGTGGAGGACGTGGTGGTGGAATTGTTTGAATAGACGGTGATGGAATGGAATGCATTGTCAAGTCCAAGAACAAAATCATTACTAACTTGTATAAAAAATTGTTAAAAATTACACAAAAGCAAAAATTTATACCTTGTTGAGATGAAACTTGTGGCATTTGTACCAATGGTAGCCACATCTTATTTTGAAATTATTATGTTTGACCAATGGGTGATAGGTATGGTGGAGCAGGGTGTTGCACTTTTTACGATTGAACATCAACAAATGCACGTGACTGGATTGAGTGAGTGGGTGATGCTTGTTTTAAAACTGGCAGATAGTCCAAAGTCCTTATAGCATCTGCATGTTAAATCAAAATGGTAAATGGTAAATAATAAATGGTAAAATGTAAAAAAACCATATTAAATGTTAAGGGTATTACATCTCGGTCATTTAACTAATGAAAACACTTGAGGGTTAGGTGATGAGTGAGCTTCGTTTCAGTGACCGGGATTCTCCGATGCCTCAAAGCATGTTGTTGGCCTCTTCCTCTTACTACTCCTTTTTTTCATGGAAGGCCCTCCAAAAAAAATTCTGCATAAGTTAAAACTGCAAACAAAATCACATAATGTTAGTAACATCCATATATAATTTGTAATGTAGTGAAAAATCAAGAAAATAGCCTTACTAACATAGAAATATAAACTATTAGCTTGTTGTTATTCAATTGGAATTGACAATTTCTTCATCACGTTGCTCATGCAAGTGGGAGTTGGTTCACCTTTTTAAATAATATGCCTCGTAACAAAGACCAAAGAGATAGATAGTGGTATGAACAATTGGTTTTTCGAAACTCTAGCATTTGCAATCTCAAATTTTATCTTATTCAACAAGAATGTACACCAATCAAATATTTTCTTTTGGATATTTGCGAGAATGTAGGCAATCAGCCAATGGGGAATATTAGTCTCTTGACCCTACAAAACAATTCTGGCTTGAAAAAAAAATATCATGGCAGCAAGAAAACTGTGTGTAATTCTTTGTGTATCTACTCCTCGTCTTGATTTGTTGACATTAGCTGGAAAAAGTCATTGGATGTTGAATTAATCAAAATTTATATCAAAATTAAAATATTAAAAAATGAAAACACGTTACAAATACAATCAACATGGAAATTGTAATAATATTCAAGGAAAATATAATCATCTTTAATCGAGTTGATTTGGTTGTCATAATGGGGGAATATTTAAAAGGAAGGCCTGTCAATCGATGGATATCAGTTGGATCAACACTGAACCTAAATGTACATCCATCGAGGTAAAGTAAAAGGAATTGTTTGTATTGTGTATTAAACGATGAAAGGTAGTTAATAATTTCATAAGGGTAAGTGCACTAATCTAGGGGGCGAAAAAAATAGGCAAAAATCTAAACACATGCAAAAACGTGTGCGCGTTCTATTTTTTCTTGGTTTGGTATTGTTGGTCCGAAAATCTGTTGCTTGGGCGGACCTATGGATAAACGAGCCAACGGTGTGTAGGGCATAGCCCCTCTTTGAGTCGTGTGGCGGTTTATTGCTTTATTCTACCGGCAGGAATCTATGCAAGTCTCATGATTACGCCTTCTGGGATTTGGGATCTCATCCCGAGGGGTGTTTCTAAGCTGTGAAAAGAAAGGAAAGGAAGGCGGGATGAAGAAAGAGCAGGTCGAAGGAAGAAAAGAAATGAATTCCAAAGCAGAAAGGTCAGAAGGTTTATGTTTTGGGATTGGTAGTAAACAGAGCCAAACCTACTTGCATAAACGAGCAAAGCAATACTGATGATAAATAAATGACAATAAAACAGAAGCAGATCCAACAGAATAAACACACAGATCTAACTTAAGAAAGATCTAATGCACATAACACATGTATTCAGCACAAAGTCTAAATATTGTATTAATATTTTTCTTCTGTTACAAAAAGCTCAAAGTCTTTTTTCTTCACTTCTATTTTTCATCTGAAAGATATTCATCCATTGCACAATACAACAAGTATTGGGGTATTTATAGAAGAAGAAGAGAAAAGAAGGCAAAAAGGAGCCAACAACTTATTTACAAAGATATTTACAAAATATCTAAAAGTCATGTTGACTTTTTACAACTTGATGGATGACATCATCCCATGATGCAACATGGATGATGTCATCATTTGTATCAACATACTCCAGATATTTCCAAAAAGAAAGATGAAGAAGAGAAAGAGAAGAAGAAGAAGAAGAAGAAGAAGCTACTCGTCGTCGTCATCCTGCGGCCGAAAGGGGGTGGACTGCTTTTGTTGTTGCTCAGGTGACGAGATATGGAATTGAGAGCGGTATTCCATAAACTTGTTGATCATTGGCCCTAGCTGATCCTGGGAAGGATCCTTGTGCCTATCACTTATCGCCTCACAAGTCTCCCGCTCATCTATGAGTTTCTCGGGGAGCTTGGAATAGTCTTTTTCTGCCTCAATGAGTAGCCCAATGAAGTCTCGGCAGGCCAGCAGGTTGTTGATAGACTCTGCGTCAAAAGTGACCTCTGGCCCTATGCCTTGAGAAATGATCTCTTTGAAGATCTGAATGGTCTCCTCAGCTTTTCTTAAAGTAAAGGAAGGAGTAAGTAACCCTGGCGACATGTTAAGAATGATTCATTCCATTTGGTGCATCGCGTCCAGGGCTTCTTCCTTTACTTTGTCAATCTTTTCCAAGACAAATTCTAGCTGATCCACCCGGTAGTCCAGAGTGGACATGATTTTGTTAAGGGCCACAGGATGGCCGAAGACGCTGAACTTAACCAAATCTTGATGAACAAATCGAACATTTGTTCGAAGGTCTCGTCTTTGCGATCTAGCATGTTCAGCTCTTCCGATATGGGCCCCGCCAACGCTTGGAGCTCTTTATTCGCCTTATTGATGTTAAAATACAAGTTAGAGAACTCGGCGATTACTTTTCTTGTCTTTGATGATTTGGCTCCTCAAGCGGAAGCGGCCATACCTCGCTCACCGATTTTCACATACTCATTAATTTTCTCTGGTGAGAAGCTCGAAGTCTCGGAGCGATGATTGTGGGGCGCCACGACCCATCTTCTATAAGGCTTGGAGCAGATATTTGTTTTGCTCCTTCATTGCCTTTTCTCTTCTTTTGTCTTTTGAAGCTTCTTGCAGAGGGCGTCAACTGCAGAAAGGGCTTCCCCCTGAAGGCTTTCAGAAGATGTCCCCATTGTGACTTGGGTCACAGTAAAATCTGTCGGAGACAGATCCTTTTTCTCCTTGAGGGGATTGGGGTACGTGATCTCCATAACCCTCTCTCCTACAGCACTTTGAGAGAAGCTCGTAACGAGCTTCTGCTTCTTTGCTCCCTTAGATGGGATTACAGAAAAGTCCATCGAGCGATGGGAACTTTCCTCTTTTGTTGACTTAGCTGCTGGGAGATCCAGGCTAGACCTATGGGAGAAGGGCTGGAAATGGAAAAGGGGGCAGCTACAGTAGTGGAGGGGAAAAACGTGGAGACACGTGGGGGCGGCATGGAGAGAATAGCCGAAGAAGTGTCCATGGGAGGAAGGGAAACTGCAGCTATGGAAGACATAGGAAGGGAAGGGAGCTCAGAGATGAGGGAAGAAATAGAGGAGGAAAGATCCACAAGGGAAGAGAAGATAGACGAAGAAGCGGGGGGAGGAGTAGAAGAAGGGGGAGAGGACACGACCAAAGGAATGGCCGCCTGAGTCACTCGAGGAGGGGAAGGAAGAGAAGAGGAAGGGACAGAAAGGACCTCGGTTGTTGTAGCAATGCGACATCCTGAGTGGATGGGCCTATCGGAACATCCTCTTCTACTTCTTTCTCTGGCGAAGCCAGAGTTATAACCTATTCGGGTGCCGTGGAAGGAGGACTTGCTGGAGCTTCTTCCTGAGTGGTGCTGGGTTCACCCTCTATGCCTTTGCCCTTAGGCTGCTGTTTGGAGTGAGGAGGTGTGTTACCCAATGGGGAGGTTGTGAAATCAACCCTAAGGTAGATTAACCCGTTCATCCGGCACCAATGCTCTGTTCTGCGCAGAGTCTCCTTAACCCTCTCCTCAATCGTCTGAGGTGCCTTAGTTCTATCAATAGCTGGAAAAGGCCAATTGTCCCCATCCGTGTTAGTATATACTTGATCGACTTCGTCCTCGTGAGTCCGGGAAGCCTTTGGGAACAATTGCTTACCCCATATTGGATGATCTCTGCCAAGGCTAAGCGAGAGTGATCTTTTCTCCTGAGCTCAACCTCATGGATGACGTCGATGTAAATGTCCTCGATCTGAGGGACATGGATTGGATCAAGCTTTGCCCTTGGTAGACAATTCCTTGGGTCGAAGGTAGGCCTGGCCGGAAATCATGTCTTAAATTGAGCAGCTCCAGCTCTGCGAACATGTCCTTTGCCTTGTGGTGGGTAGTGCATGTATATCGGCCCACTGTGAGGGGGAAAGGAGTCCCACCCTTCTTTCTTTTCAGGCATTTCTCATGATAGGTGATCAGCTGCCTTGACAGCTCCAGCAGAATCAGTTTGGGTCCAGCATACCTTGGTAGCCTGGTTGGCTCTCCCAAAAAGTTGGCAGCCCTTAGATAGGTGAACGTGGAAGCGGGTGAACAGGCCCCCATTTCTCGGTGTGGTCTATTATGCTTTTGGTCATGCGACCATAAGTCATATTTGGCCTCAACAGAGCGAGATGATGTGATAGAAAAACACATCGTTAATTTTTGTGAATTGGGAGATACTATTCTCACCTCACCCAGGTAGTACTCATATATTTTGACATGTGGCCAAACTCCACTTTGCATCAGGCCTAGGTAGTCTCTCTCTGATGCTGCAGCGTAGACAACATAGGAGTTCATGTAGAAACATCCCGTTGTAAGAAATTGTTGAAGCTGTTCGGAGATTGTGCTGCTTATTATTTCTCCCCAGCAAAAGCGCTGATCGGGCACGTTCTTGTTCATGGTCTCCAAGTACCGCAGCATCCATTTATGGAAAAAGTGGGCGTCAGGAAGCCCAAACACTCTGCTCAGGAATGTGATAGTGTCGCTGAGCTCCTCTGAGAAGTCGCTGCGGTGGATGGTTTGAGGCCATCGGGTCACCACCTTTTTATTCTTCAAGTAGACCTCGTTCATCAGCTGCATACACTGATCTTCGTTATCATCCCAGGCCTTAATACAATCTTCTCGGCTGACGGCCACAAAGTGCCTGTGATGAGGGATGCCGAGTATTATTTCGAAATGGCGGGCAGTGAGGTTAATGACTACCTCGCCCTTGTCATTTACGACACACCTTGTCATTTAGTGACTACCTCGCCACGGGAGTCAGGCATTCTGACTCTCTGATACTTGTATTTCATCTCTTCTTCTGTAAGTTTGGCCTTACCTTTGGATTTGGTAGGTCTCCTGCTTGATGTAGACATGTATTCTTTCGAGCTTAGTTGCTGATCTGCACGAAGAAGAAGCGAGACCCAATCCAAAAAGGTTGTATTAGCCATTTGATCTTCCATTGAAGTGATATCAGAAGAAAGAGTTAGTGATTTGAGGCTCAGGGCGCAGGGCGCATGAAAGCTGCAGCTTACAGGGCTAAATAGGTAAGGCGCACAGAAAAGAGGTGTTGCAAAGGTTAAATCAGCGCCAAAGGCGCATGGCGCATAGAGACTGCAGGGTATATTTTGCAAAGGGCGCATGAAGATTTGGTGCTACAAAGAGACAGGATGCGCCACAGGCGCATAGATTGTTCATGTTGCATGGGAAATGGGTGCGCCAAAGGCGCATGTATCTTTTGTGTAACATGAACTTTTCGTGCGCCAAAGGCAACTTGGCACGGCGCATGGAGGGTTTACATGACATGATGTTTTTGCGACGAGGAAAGCGCCTGCGCCTTTATAACTTCATACTTAGCGCAGATTAAAGTGGTGTTGCACGAGATGCGGGATGCGCCAAAGGGCACATGTATATGCGATTTAATGCGGAAGGTTGGTGCACCAAAGAGGACGTAAGGTTAGCGCTTGCGGCATGTGATGGAAGTGCACCTTGAGGGTGCATAGGTTCTTGATGCAACATGCATCTTGGGTGTGCCATTGGCACGGATTATGATCATGTTGCAGTAAGCGGGACAGATGCGCCAAAGGGAAAAACGAGCTTCTTTTTCTCCATTCCTCTCTTCTTTTACAGGGTTATTTGGGAAATAAAATGGTTCAACCAAAGGGAATAAAACCATGCTTTGAGATAACTTCCCCTGGCAGATCGGACAGAGGGGAGGGATATGGATAGATAGCAAAAGGGGGAGGCTAGATCAACATTTCCATATTTCCAAACCACAACCAGACCACCAAGCACACAGAGAACCAAAAACGTAAAACGCACGAAAGAGATAAGAACCTCTTACCTGGATAAATAGTAAAAACTTGCACACGGGTCCACAACGCATCGACATTGACAGGCGGCAGGGGAGGTGTTGTGAGTGCTCGAGAACAGAAATCACATGTTTTGTGTCTGGAGATAATGACATTTGGCGACGCGCAAACATATATATATATATGAATCAGCAATAAATGCGCCACCAACTTTGTAAAGGGCGCACCAAAGTCTCTGTCGACATAGAAAAGCATGCGCCCTTTGGCGCACCAAAGTGTATGACAACACAGTGTTACACGTGCCCTTTGCGCACCGGAAGAGGTGTCGACACATGATTATGCGCGCCTTTGGCACACCGAAAAGAGGCGCAATGAAGAAGTTCTTTGACAAGAAGGCGCATGCGCCACGGCGCACGCAGGGAAGACTCAACATATCAAGGCGCACCAAAAGGAGTGTTGACACAATAAAATACGCGCAAAGGTTTTAGAGGGGGCGCACCAAAAATGATGTTACACAGCAATTCCATGTGCCCAACCAAAAAAGACCAAAAATACTAAGTTCGGAAAACCATATTTCCCGGAAAAGGGGTTTTGAAAGCGTTCGAACGAGGGTTCCCTAATGAGGGATCGAAACAAAATTTTCGGTATGGTTATCAGTAAAATTTCCCTTGTCAATTTTACGGGATAACGGTGGCTCTTTGGGGACTATCCTAAGTAAACTTGGGGTAGAGAATCCCGAGATCTCATGTGCCTATCCATTGGTAACAGAGTCAAAAACAAGGGTGATCGGAGGAGAGCAAAAGAAACACACAACAAACCGAAAGCAACCACACAACGAAAACAAACACACAACGAAAGCAAACTGTACAAAGAAGAGAGCAAGCTCTACTTCCTGAAAATTTTCAGATGCTGCCCGCTATAAGGAAGCGGGAGCTCGGTTCCATCCAGATACGAGAGATAGAAGCTATTCTCTCCATTGAGCTGCTTGATCTTGAAGGGCCCTTTCCACAGGGAATCAAACTTTCCGTGCATGCCCTTCGGCTCTCTTCGCTTGTCCCACAGAAGGACGAGGTCTCCCACTTGGAAATCCTTTTGCTTCACTTTTTTATCGAATAATCTCTTGACTTGATTCTGATGTTCGGTGATCCTGTCGACCACTCTTACTCTCTTTCTTTGAGCTCACAAATACATGATTCTCTTTTCAAGATAATTTTGGAAAGTTTCATCTTCGATAGCTCGTGCCAAGAGCAGAGCAGGAAGTTCCAGAAATGGGAAGCTCGGCATCAGTGCCATATAACACTTGAAAAGGTGACATGCCGAGAGACCTCTTGGGAGTAATACGATCGGCCCACAAAGCATCGTACAAAGACTTGTGCCACATTCGGCCGATTCTCATCCACTAACTTCCGTATGATGTTCACCAAGTTCTTGTTCTTTGGATTACTTTGACCATTTTTCCGAGGGTAATAATCGAGGCGTGAGCCAAAGTTATCCCATATTCATACAAAAAACTAATAACTTCCGTGAGGAGAAGTTAGAAGCATTATCAGCAACAATTTTGTTTGGGAACGCCAAACTTGACAATGATATTTTCTTTAATGAAATTGTAAACCACCTAAGAAGTGGCATGCTGGCTGACAGTATGGCTTCCACCCACTTGGTGAAGTAATCCATTCTTTGTAAGGACATAGCTATGTCCGCATTCGATTGAGATTGATTGCACCAATAAAATCAATTCCCCATTGCTCGAATGGTTCGTTGACAATGACAGCCTAAGGGGAAAAAGCAACCAACCGCAGCTTGACCGACGAATTGCTGGCAATGTTCACACTTTGCCACCCAGGTGGCTGTATCTTGGAAGAGCGTCGACCAATAGTACTTGGCTCGGATGATCTTATGTGCTATCACGAAGGAAGAGAAATGACCCCATAAAGGCTGAATTATGAAAATTTCGAGTAACTTTACTTGTTGTGGTTTGTCAACACATCGCAAAAAGACGCCATCTATCCCACGTTTATATAAACCGTCATCCCAGATGACATATTTAGCTGCTCTGAGCTTTATAGTGCACTTCTCCTTTGTAGTTAGGTGCGCACTGGGCATTCATTGTAGGTGAGGAAGAAAGCGATATCGTAATACCATTCATCACTAGTCGCAACAAATAGGACCGAGGAGAGGCAAAGGTGGGTTTTCCGGCCGGTCCTGTGCTTCATCGGTGTAGTCACTCCTTTCCTCGGGGTTTTCTAAATCTTTGTTTTCAGCCATAAGGCGACACAGGCCCTGCCCCTTATCAGCTTGGTTGGTTTAATATCCGAGTCATACTCCTTCTTTGCTAACCACATGCCCTAGCAAATTTCCTTCCGTGACTCCAAAAACAGAGACTTTTTTTGGGTTTAGGGAGATCCCATGTTCTCGGCTCTTGGCCAATACTTGCTCCAAATGATCACAATGATCATTTCGTTGTTTAGAGAACATGGTTAATTCATCTAGATAAACCAAAATTACTTTCCCCATCATACCTTTGAATCGCAAAGTCCATGGCCCATTTGAAAAGTGGTGCCAACATTAGTTAGGCCAAAAGGCATCTGTCAGTAGGAAAATGTACCCCGGGGAGTAGTGAATGTTGTTTTAAATTGATCTTGGTGAAACCTCAATCGATTGTAGCACGAAAAACCATCAAGCATGGACAAGATCTCTCGATCCGATTCACGCTTGCAGAACTTGATCCATTATCGGAAGTGGGTAGTTGTCTTTCGAGGAAGCCCGATTCAAATTGCGAAAGTCTACGCATATGCGTATCTCACCATTTTTCTTGCGCAAGACCGGCACAATATTGGCTACCCAAGTCTTGTGATGGATAGGAAAGATTATTCTCACATCCAACATCTTCGAATTTCGGCTGGATAGTACCCGAGATCTTAGGATTATAGTGCCTCTACTTACGCGCAAAAGGCTTTGACATCTTCTTTCAACGGGATGTCATGCTAAACGCGTCCTTTGGCTTAAAAGACTTTAGATCGGCATAGGACCATGCCAATACATCCATATATTTCTTCAGCAACTTGACAAATTTCCGCTTCTCTTCAGGCGTGCAACATTTTCCAATGTTCACAAATTGCGGGTGCTCTATCGAACCTATATTGACCGGTTCGGTTTCTGGGGATGAGTCAGGCTCATCTCGCCTCTTCTTTTTCAAAAAACGGTCATGTCTGTTGAACAACCGCTCCAGAGAAACCAGGCCCTTTGGGATTTTATTTCCTTTGAGCTGACATATGCCGTCATTCCCTTCAGATTCATCATCTTGATCGGTGATTGATTCACGGCAAGTGGAAGTAGATCCTTCAAAGTGTAATTCTTTAAAAATTTCACCTTCTCTAGAAAGGCAATGAGTTGATTATCATCGTTGAACACCTGCCAATGCTGAGAATTATCGGCACGCTCGGGCGGAAAACCACCTCAATGGTGTATTTTTTGTTCTCGAGAGGAATCTCCAGAGAAGGCTGGTTCCCGCTCCTAAACTACCTACCACAAGCTATTCCAAGTGCAGAAAGCTAATCTAATCCTAATCTAACAATGCCAAGGAGACAGAGAGAGAGAGAGAGAAAGAAAAGAACAAAAGCCTACACTAAAACGGTGATACACCAGAGAAGGAGAATGTTGGACATCTATCAAAACTGCCATGGGACAAAGAGAGGTGAGCAATGGGAAGGATGGACAGATGCATCATAGGCCCAAGGATAGATTTCACACAGAAAATGTCCCAAAACTCCATGAACACAGCTCCAAACCTGCAATGAACATTCAAACATGCACAAATACCTGCAATGAAGAGAGGCAAGAAGAGAAACAAGCAAAAACGAGCAAGGATGGACAGATGCATCACAAAACACGTTTTGTTGCTCCAGAAGTTTGCACAGAACATCATTTCAATAGTAAAAGGAAAAAAACGCCATTACAGAGCAAGGGAGGAGGTTCGAACTCCATTTTCAACCCTAGAGAAGAAAAGAAGGGAGGGCAGAGCATAAAAGATGAACAACTTGTTATCTCTTTTAAAATGAGCCAAATCTGGCTTTATACAATACATGGGTCGAGCCAGAGAGACGTAAAACATAGGAAAACGTGTAAGTAGCCCAACCATTGACCAAAACACATTCTTCATTAAAATCGGTGGTTGAGACATCACTTCTGGCCATGCTGAAGAAGAATGCGACCCATGTGCATTAAAACTGGTTGTTGAAACGTCGCTTCTGGCCATTATCACGCGTCAGAGCCGTTTCTCAATTTTCTCTCTCTAGACTGCACCAAAATTTGAGATTGATCCCAGAATCATGTAGAGAATTTCATAAGCTTTCCGTTGATATAAAGAACGTGCAAATCCGAGCTCTGGATCGAAAGTTATGGAGGTCTGAAGTTTTAGGGCACAAAACAGGCGAAAACGTGTTTTGAAATCTTTCCCGCGCTCTGCCACCTGGATGACACGTGGCACGCATTGATTGGTCACGTGATTCTCTCTCCTCTACCTTTCGGCGGGCTTTCTTTTGAAATTTCCTTGTGGGCCCCTTAAACTTGGACACGTGGCATGCATTGATTGGCCGACAGGGGCGCGGGGCAGACCTTGGCTTTTAGCTTTTCGGCCAAAACTCATGCCAAATTCTCTAACTCCTTCCCGAGCTCCGCATTCCCTGTTCCATAGGACACGTGTCCTCTTTTGATTGGCTCGGGCTGACCCCTCAAAATTCACCCTTTGACCTTTGGACTCTTTCCCCTGCGACACGTGTCGTGATTCGATTGGTTCTCGGCCCTTTCGGCATCCCTTCGCGCCCTTCGCCTTTTATGTTTATTCCGGATGTCTCAAATCGCTTGGGCAAAAACTTCCGATCCACCCGAAATGGGCTTCCTCATCCCTCATTTGGTCGATGACACGTGACACATGGCATTGTTTGATTGGCCTTGGCCCATTTCTCCCGGTGATCCGCGCCCCGCGCGCCCTTCGGTTCCCGGATGTCCCAAAGATGAACTTTTCTTTCGCGCCAAATCTCAAGCCTCGATCAAGGCCCATTTGTCCCAAATGTCCTGCTTGCTTCGTGGGATAAATTCTTCCGGTTCACCCGATCCGCCGATTTCGCCTTTTTGTCCCACCTGTCCCTTTGCTGCTTGGGCCGCCTGCAGGCTTTTCGGCCGATCCGCGCCTTGGCGTCCCAAATGTCCCACATTGTCCTAGGACAAGGACTTAGCCATTTTTCGTGATTTTTCTCGCCCGAGCCTCTTTTCGCAACTTTTTCACATTTTCTCAGAGCTTGCTCTTTCCTTCTTTGGTCAGGGGAGTTAGAAAAAATCTGAGGGAACCCCAGAAACATGATGTTTGCTCTGAATCAATTATCTGCCTGGGACTTGAGAATTCTGATGCATGTTATCAAATTAACCCTGGGGGGTGAATTTTGGATAACAATTTGGCGACTCAGCGGGGTCATCTGCCTGCTAGATGAAGTTACCAGTTGCCTGAAGCATCCATTGGGCATGGAGTCCCGAGTCAGTAACTCGCAATCGATCTCGAACTTTGAAAACTTCCTCCGAGCCACTTGAAACCCATTGAACCTGGAGTGTTCTCACCAAGATGCCACTGAAACGAACTGTGCAAGAGCAGAACCAACAACACCAAAACTATGTACAAAACTGAAAATCATACATGTCCCAAATGGAACATGCAGAGTGTGCACAAGCACTTCTTCTACTGAAAGCAAACCTACCTACTCTACTCTAACTGGAAGCAAAAGCAAGCTAAACAAACCCTGCAATTGGTTGTGAGAAATAGCTTCCCTTTCTCAAAAGTGGCAGCCATGCAATTGATTTGGCACTGATCATGGCTGTTTGGATGGATGGAAAATCAACAAGAAGCTGGTCTTCTATCCAAATCATCAAAGTATCAGCTGAAAACAAATCCAATACCTCTTTTAGTTGCTCTGCATTTGGATTGAAGAGGTATGGCAGCTGATCCTTGGTACTTTGTAGCTCACCCTCATGCTCAGAAGAAAGCATGACTGGTTGTGACTTCTCCTTTGGCTCCAATGAAGCCAAATACCTGATTGGGCAAGGTATGGTCCTTTGAGTATGCCCATTGCTGTGATTTTCAACCCCAAGAATGGAGTCTTCTTGTAGACCTTCTTGAATGGATGGTGTGGAAGAAATGGTGAAATTCCTCTGTCCTTTCTCTTCCTCCAATGAAGAACGTGAAAGATTAAAATCTTCCAATCTTGATTCCGAAGAGCTATTATAAGATGCTGGCTGTTGTAAATGAATGCCCTCCTTCATGACAGCAGACTCAAGTGTTTGGAGTGTGGATGATGAAAGAGAGAAAGGTGGAAACTCAACCGGCTCTTCTCCATCAAAACAGTTCTCCAAATCTGACAGATAAACTGCCTTATTGCTGTCCTGCTGCAAATATTCAACTTCCTCCATGGTGTCTTCTTGATCTGTAACTTGACCACCATGGTTTCTTTCTCCCTTCAACATTGAGTTTGAGAGGTCAAACTCCTCTTCAGCACTGGAACTTGAGAGAGGTGAAGTAGAAAGAAGAACTGAAGGTTCTCTTGTAGCCTGCTTTGTGCTCAGAGCTCTTGGATCTGCAATTTTCTCCCCCACAGCTGGAATGTGCTCCTCTTCTTTTGGATTTGGAGCAGCTTCTCCTTCCTCCAATGTTTGAAGACAATCTTGCTCTTGATTGAACTCTTCCTCCAGCATGAAGTTTGTCAAGTCAAACTCTTCAATCTGCTGCTCTAGAGGACAAGTTGGGACTGCAAGATCTTCTTCTTCTGCTGCAACAAAATCAGCCCTGGCCACCATTTGTTCAACCTTAGCCTCTTCTGTAGGTTTAACCATCAAGGGGATCTTTGTCATCCCAAATCTAAGAGCCCAACTCTTCAGACTTTGAATTTCTTCATCTTTGTTTGGCTTCTCTTTTTGCTGTTGTTTTCCTTGACTGGCATTCTGATTTTCATCCTCCCAACATGGATTTGGGAATGCAAGAGGAGGGATGGGTTGTAACTCAACTGATTTGACATTTTTTTGTGGTGGCGGAGGAGGTGAAACCTCTTGTTTCTTTGGAGTGGGAGGTATTTCATTTAGCTCTTGTGGAGAGGATGACTGTTTGGAAGGAAAAAGGAAAGAAGAATTGAGGTGTGGTGGAAGACTGAGAGGTGGAGACATGGGATCGACATTTGGGACAGCAGATGGAGAGTTTAAAGCTTGACACTGCTGAGATGAAACAGATTGGGAAAGAGGAAAAGAAAAGGCATGAGAAGGTGTGCTTACCCGTTGACAAGGTTGTTGAATACTCCTCTCATACACCTCTATTTCTTCAATCCACTTTGCAAGCAAAGGCAGCATTGCAATCATGAAGTCAAGCTTCTCCTGAGGGCTGTAATGCCTTGGAAAAGGTCCCACCCATGGACAAGGTGCTCTGCAACCGATTCCAAATGCTTTCATCTGTGCCTGAGCCCTGGACTGCACTATGTTTACCTCCATCTTTTGGATCTTCTCCAACAGACCAGCATCTTGCATCTGATGGTCTTCATTGTATGCATACTCTTGCTCTTGGAAGGCTCCATAGCCAAACTGACTTTGGCACTGCTGCTCATATGGGTATGCATACTGATCTTGAATCTGCTCAAAATGTTGATTTGGAGGATTTGTAAAACATGTTGGAGGTGGAATATACTGCTGTTGTTGATGTGAATTCCATGATGGAAATGAAGTCATGATTGCACAACTTCATAGAATGAGAGAATGATGGAAGAGATGGAAGGAAGAATGGATAGAAAAAGAATGAAAATGAATGGAAAGGAAGGTCTGCAACTTCAGAGATGGGTTGTTGACCAGATGGAGTCGCCAGATGTGTTTGCAAGTGCCTCCAAAGGCTGAAATCTTCACAGGAACACATCAACCTGCAAAAGATGAAGTGGAAGACCTCTAAGGTCCCACCGGGCGTGCCAAAACTATTAGTGCAAAATCACAGCACCCCTGGATGCAGATCAGGCTTCTAGGTTGATCACTCAGGCATCCAGTGTGATTGCACAACATGGAAACCTCTCTCCAAGCGTGGGACTTGTGAAACTGAGAGAGGAATCTCCAGAGAAGGCTGGTTCCTGCTCCTAAACTACCTGCCACAAGCTATTCCAGTGCAGGCAAGCTAATCTAATCCTAATCTAACAATGCCAAGGAGACAGAGAGAGAGAGAGAGAGAAAGGAAAAGAACAAAAGCCTACACTAAAACGGTGATACACCAGAGAAGGAGAATGTTGGACATCTATCAAAACTGCCATGGGACAAAGAGAGGTGAGCAATGGGAAGGATGGACAGATGCATCACAGGCCCAAGGATAGATTTCACATAGAAAATGTCCCAAAACTCCATGAACACAGCTCCAAACCTGCAATGAACATTCAAACATGCACAAATACCTGCAATGAAGAGAGGCAAGAAGAGAAACAAGCAAAAACGAGCAAGGATGGACAGATGCATCACAAAACACGTTTTGTTGCTCCAGAAGTTTGCACAGAACATCATTTCAATAGTAAAAGGCAAAAATGCCATTACAGAGCAAGGGAGGAGGTTCGAACTCCATTTTCAACCCTAGAGAAGAAAAGAAGGGAGGGCAGAGCAGAAAAGATGAACAACTTCTTATATCTCTTTTAAAATGAGCCAAATCTGGCTTTATACAATACATGGGTCGAGCCCAGGAGACAGAAAACATAGGAAAACGTGTAAGCAGCCCAACCATTGACCAAAACACATTCTTCATTAAAATCGGTGGTTGAGACATCACTTCTGGCCATGCTGAAGAAGAATGCGACCCATGTGCATTAAAACTGGTTGTTGAAACATCGCTTCTGGCATTACCACGCGTCAGATCTTTTCTCAATTTTCTCTCTCCAGACTACACCAAAATTTGAGATTGATCCCAGAATCATGTAGAGAATTTCATAAGCTTTCCGTTGATATAAAGAACGTGCAAATCCGAGCTCTGGATCGAAAGTTATGGAGGTCTGAAGTTTTAGGGCACAAAACAGGTGAAAACGTGTTTTGAAATCTTTCCCGCGCTCTGCCACTGGATGACACGTGGCACGCATTGATTGGTCACGTGATTCTCTCTCCTCTGCCTTTCGGCGGGATTTCTTTTGAAATTTCCTTGTGGGCCCCTTAAACTTGGACACGTGGCATGCATTGATTGGTTGGACAGGGGCAAGACCTTGGCTTTTAGCTTTTCGGCCAAAACTCATGCCAAATTCTCTAACTCCTTCCCGAGCTCCGCATTCCCTATTCCATAGGACACGTGTCCTCTTTTGATTGGCTCAGGCTGACCCCTCAAAATTCACCCTTTGACCTTTGGACTCTTTCCCCTGCGACACGTGTCGCGATTCGATTGGTTCTCGGCCCTTTCGGCACCTTCGCGCCCTTCGCGTCTTTATGTCCCGGATGTCTCAAACTGCTTGGGCCAAAAACTTCTGATCCACCCGAAATGGGCTTCCTCGTCCCTCATTTGGTCGATGACACGTGGCGTTGTTTGATTGGCCTTCGGCTCCTTCGGCGATCCGCGTCCCGCGCGTCCCTTCGTCCCGGATGTCCCAAAGTATGAACTTTCTCTGTTTTGGCCGAACCGGCGGTTCGCGTCCATTTGTCCCAAATGTCCCAGTGCTTCGTGGGACAAATTCTTCCGGTTCGCCCGATCCGGCCGATTCGCGTCTTTTTGTCCCACCTGTCCCTTTGCTGCTTGGGCCGCCTGCAGGCTTTTCGGCCGATCCGCGCCTTGGCGTCCCAAATGTCCCACATTGTCCTAGGACAAGGACTTAGCCATTTTTCATGATTTTTTCTGGCCTGAGCCTGTCTTCTGCAACTTTTTTCGCATTTTCTCAGAGCTTGCTCTTTCCTTCTTTGGTCAGGGGAGTTAGAAAAAATCTGAGGGAACCCCAGAAACATGATGTTTTCTCTGAATCAATTATCTGCCTGGGACTTGAGAATTCTGATGCATGTTATCAAATTAACCTTCCGTAGGTTGCGGAATGTCGCCAAGAATAGAAGGCGTCATCTTTACTCTCTTTTCGGGAATGTCTGCAAATGCAAATTACGCGTCTTTGATTTGGCCAATCAATGAGAACCTACTTGGTTTCAAGGAATAACATCTCGCCAAAATGCTTGGTAAGAGTGAGGCCCAAAGCATGGGTGACTTTTTCTGCATGACGCGTTATCGAAGCCCGGAATCAATTATGCGGTTACTCAACTTGTGACCATTGATTAGGAGGAGAGATAGAAAGGCCCTATCTTGCACGATGCCGATGTTGAAGGAACATTTATGTGGGATTCAGGGGAGTGGAAAGGATTCCTTTGGGGAAACTTGCTTAGATACAAACTTGACTTTGAATATACTTGGTCAATCTTACAAGCTGTTCAGGATTTGGTGAAGATACTCATCTTGAGACATTTGGATCTTAGTCTTTTTGCATGATCTATGATATCAAATGCAGCCAAGGGTTGCGTTGGTGAAAGAATGAGTCCCTCACTTCGCGATGGTGGAATAGGATTACTAGTCTGGTAGGAACATGAGAGGACTAATTTGGAGGAGAGATGGGGAAAGGATTTCCTTGTAAAAGATTTGACAGGAGTTGAGTAGGAAGAGGATTACCTCTTTCAGCAATGATCGGAGGTGCGTTTGACACGGCCTTCTCCTGCTGGACATGGGCAGCAACTTCCGCTTCTTTTTCCTTGCGGCGAGTAAAACAGTATGGTATGCCTTGCATATCACAGGTACCCTCTTCTTCATCGATTCTTCCTCATCAAATTCCATATACCCGATAGTAGAGTCGCGGTCGGTTCACCGAAATCTTGATCATCTTGGCCACGAGACTAAGGTTCTTCATAATACTGCTCTTCTTCTTGATTTCGCCAGGCGTTGATCGGAGGAGCCTCAAGTGCCAACCGCGGAAGCGATTGTAGGTAAGCGGCCTTTGTGAAACATTGTTAGGAACGAAATTCCTCCGCGGAATATCCGGTATGAGGAACTGGGGGAGGCCTGGGCCAACTACTTCTTTAATGCAAGCAAGTCATTTGCCATCTTTTGAAAGGCTGGATCAGACGAAGTAGTGGGCGAAGGGCCTAAAGATTTAGGCTTGGATGATTCCTTTTTCAATTCACCAGATATTATCAAATTATCTTCTATTCGAATGGCAGTGGCTTGGGCGAGAATCAAGGTGGCAACTCGTTCTTGAAGGAGCAAGAAACTAACTTTCGAGCTCATAGCATTTACGAAGAAACACTTTTGATTTTCGGTGTTGGAAGCATTCTGAACAGGATATGATTGATTAATGCATTGAACCTAGCTTGATGAAATCATGCATGGTTTCATTTGCCTCTTTCTTTAGGTGAGTGATCCGTGATAATAATGCAAATGCATCTTCTGAAGGTTTGTACCTGTCTTCAAAAGCATCTCGCAAGGTGGCCCAACTCGTAATAGATCCGGCCGGCAAATGCTGAAACCATTCAGCTGCGGGCCCTTGTAGAGTTTCCAGAAAAAGGTGAACCAACACATCCTCGTGAGTTACATCCAGGATACTGCATGACATAATGAATGTAGATATGTGGGAATCTGTGCTTTGATTTTCGCTCCCGTCGAATTTGGGAAAATTCTTTCAGTTTTCGTGAGGGAGCGCGTGAACTGGATGTGGTAAAGCCAAGGGACCCATAGCATTTCCCCATGGTACCGCCATTTGAAAAGCTGGAAAAAGAACACGAGCTGGAAGTGTGGTTCCACTGAGTAACAAGGCACTACAAAGGGATGTGGATGCCCCTTGCGAAAGATTCTTTCTTCGTGGAGGTGAAGCACTCTTGGATGACCGGTCAGCCGAGCTCAGCGTTGAAAAATGTGCCGGTGTTACGCTGAAATTGTGCCTTTGAAGCAGATCAAAAATAGGATCAGTTTCTCCACGAGCTCTCCTGCTTTACGCGTAAAGGGTTCACCGCCAATGTGTCTTTCGATCTGCAGTTTTGTGTAGCGTGGATTCAAACTTTCTTTTTGGCTGTCTTGGCTGATTTTACGGCTTTTCGATAAAAACCAGCAGCATGCAATTTTCTAAATATTTAAAACTATCCTCTCGGAAAACCGATTGCGGTTAATGATAAATAAAAACGAGGATAAGAAGGAAGAGAAGATTAGTAAGCTGATTTTTGGATCTAATTTTGACTTTTTTCAAAGGGTTTCAAACTTTTTAAAACAGTCAAAAACTTAGATCTATGGAAAAATACTGATTTTTATAAAAACTCAGTGAACTAAAGATCTGCAACTAGGCCAGATCTATGGATCTTAGAAGAAAATTTTCAATTGAGCACTTTTGCAAATTTTTTGGATTTTTAACAAAAATTTCAGATTTGCAAATAGATAGTGATTTTCTGATTTTCCTAATTTTCTATCCTACCACTATCATAGATCTCATAGATCACATTCGTTCCCAGTGAAGTTGCCAAAACCGTTGGTCCGAAAATCTGTTGCTAGGCAGACCTATGGATAAATGAGCCAACGATTAATGTGCGGGACATAGCCCCTCTTTGAGTCAAAGTGGCGGTTTATTGCTATTCTACCAAAGCGAGGAATCTATGCAAGTCTCACAGATTACGCCTTCGGGGTTTGGGATCTCATCCCGGTAGGGGTGTTTCCATTGCGAAAAGAAAGGAAAGGAAGAGGGGATGAAGAAAGAGCAGTCGAAGGAAGAAAAGAAATGAATTCTAAAGCGGAAAGGTCGAGAAGGTTTATGTTTTGGGATTGGTAGTAATGTGAGCCAAACCTACTTGCATAAACGAGCAAAGCAATACTGCGATAATAAATAAATGACAATAAAACAAGCGAGATCCAACAAGAATAAACACATAGATCTAACTTAAGAAATATCTAATGCACATAACACATGTATTCAACACAAAGTCTAAATATTGTATTAATATTTTCTTCTTCGTTATAAAAAGCTCAAAGTCTTTTTCTTCACTTCTATTTTCATCTTAAAAATATTCATCCATCCATACAACTACAAGTATTGGGGTATTTATAGAAGAAGGAGAGAAAAGAAGGCAAAAAGGAGCCAACAACTTATTTACAAAGATATTTACAAAATATCTAAAAGTCATGTTGACTTTTACAACTTGATGGATGACATCATCCCATGATGCAACATGGATGATGTCATCATTTGTATCAACATACTCAGATATTTCCAAAAAGAAAGATCGAAGAAGAAGAGAGAGAAGAAGAAGAAGAAGAAGAAGAACTACTCGTCGTCGTCATCCTACGGCCGAAAGGGGGTGGACTGCTTTTGTTGTTGCTCAGGTGACGAGATATGGAATTGAGAGTGGTATTCCATAAACTTGTTGATCATTGGCCCTAGCTGATCCTGGGAAGGATCCTTGTGCCTATCACTTATCGCTCACAAGTCTCCCGCTCATCTATGAGTTTCTCGGGGAGCTTGGAATAGTCTTTTTCCACCTCAATGAGTAGCCCAATGAAGTCTCGGCAGGCCAGCAGGTTGTTGATAGACTCTGCGTCAAAAGTGACCTCTGGCCCTACGCCTTGAGAAATGATCTCTTTGAAGATCTGAATGGTCTCCTCAGCTTTTCTTAAAGTAAAGGAAGGAGTAAGTAACCCTGGCGACATGTTAAGAATGATTCGTTCCATTTGGTGCATCGCGTCCAGGGCTTCTTCCTTTACTTTGTCAATCTTTTCCAAGACAAATTCTAGCTGATCCACCCGGTAGTCCAGAGTGGACATGATTTTGTTAAGGGCCCTGGGATGGCCGAAGACGCCGAACTTAACCAGATCTTCGACTGAACAGTCGAACATTTGTTGGAAGGTCTCGTGCTGCAGTCTAGCATGTTCCAGCTCTTCTGATATGGGCCCCGCCAATGCTTGGAGCTCTTTATTCACCTTATTGATGTTCAAATACAAGTTAGAGAACTCGGCGATTACTTTTTCACTGTCTTTGATGATTTGGCTCCTCCAAGCGGAAACGGCCATACCCTGCTCACCGATTTTCACGCATACTCATTAATTTTCTCCTGGCTGAGAAGCTCAGAAGTCTCGGCGGCAGTTGTGGGAGGCGCACTACCCATCTTCTGTAAGGCTTGGAGCAGATATTTGTTTTGCTCCTTCAGTTGCCTTTTCTCTTCTTTTGTCTTTTGAAGCTTCTTGCAGAGGGCGTCAACTGCAGAAAGGGCTTCCCCCTGAAGGCTTTCAGAAGATGTCCCCATTGTGACTTGGGTCATAGTAAAATCTGTCGGAGACAGATCCTTTTTCTCCTTGAGGGGATTGGGGTACGTGATCTCCATAACCCTCTCTCCCGCAGCACTTTGAGAGAAGTGCGTAACGGGCTTCTGCTTCTTTGCTCCCTTAGATGGGATTACAGAAAAGTCCATCGGAGCGATGGGAACTTTCCTCTTTTGCTGACTTAGCTGCTGGGAGATCCAGGCTGGACCTATGGGAGAAGGGCCGGAAATGGAAAAGGGGGCAGCTACAGTAGTGGAGGGGAAAAATGTGGAGACACGTGGGGGTGGCATGGAGAGAATAGCCGAAGAAGTGTCCACGGGAGGAAGGGAAACTGCAGCTGCGGAAGACATAGGAAGGGAAGGGAGCTCAGAGATGAGGGAAGAAATAGAGGAGGAAAGATCCACAAGGGAAGAGAAGATAGACGAAGAAGCGGGGGGAGGAGTAGAAGAAGGGGGAGAGGACATGACCAAAGGAATGGCCACCTGAGTCACTCGAGGAGGGGAAGGAAGAGAAGAGGAAGGGATAGAAAGGACCTCGGTTGTTGTAGCAATGCCGACATCCTGAGTGGATGGGCCTATCGGAACATCCTCTTCTACTTCTTTCTCTGGCGAAGCCAGAGTTATAACCTGTTCGGGTGCCGTGGAAGGAGGACTTGCTGGAGCTTCTTCCGAGTGGTTTGGGTTCACCTCTATGCCTTTGCCCTTGGGCTGCTTTATTTGGATCGAGGAGGTGCGTTACCCAGTGGGGAGGTTGTGAAATCAACCCCAAGGTAGATTAACCCGTTCATCCGGCACCAATGCTCTGTTCTGCGCAGAGTCTCCTTAACCCTCTCCTCAATCGTCTGAGGTGCCTTAGTTCTATCAATAGCTGGAAAAGGCCAATTGTCCCCATCCGTGTTAGTATATACTTGATCGACTTCGTCCTCAGTAGTCTGGAAGCCTTTGGGGACAATTGCTACCCCATATTGGATGATCTCTGCCAAGGCTAAGCGAGAGTGATCTTTTCTCCTGAGCTCAACCTCATGGATGACGTCGATGTAAATGTCCTCGATCTGAGGGACATGGATTGGATCAAGCTTTGCCCTTGGTAGACAATTCCTTGGGTCGAAGGTAGGCCTGGCCGGGAAATCATGTCTTAAATTGAGCAGCTCCAGCTCTGCGAACATGTCCTTTGCCTTGTGGTGGGTAGTGCATGTATATCATTGTTGTGAGGGGAAAGGAGTCCCACCCTTCTTTCTTTTTGAGGCATTTCTCATGATAGGTGATCAGCTACCTTGACAGCTCCAGCAGAATCAGTTTGGGTCCAGCATACCTTGGTAGCCTGGTTGGCTCTCCCAAAAAGTTGGCAGCCCTTAGATAGGTGAACGTGGGAAACTGGGTGAACAGGGCCCCCCATTTCTCGGTGGTTTACATTATGCTTTTTGGTCGTGCGACCATAAGTCATATTTGGCCTCAACAGGTAGATGATGTGATAGAAAAACACATCGTTAATTTTTGTGAATTGGGAGATACTATTCTCCAGCCTCAATTCTGGGTAGTACTCATATATTTTGACCTGTGGCCAAACTCCACTTCGCATCAGGCCTGGGTAGTCTCTCTCTGATGCTGCAGCGTAGACAACATAGGAGTTCATGTAGAAACATCCCGTTGTAAGAAATTGTTGAAGCTGTTCGGAGATTGTGCTGCTTATTATTTCTCCCCAGCAAAAGCGCTGATCGGGCACGTTCTTGTTCATGGTCTCCAAGTACCACAACATCCATTTATGGAAAAAGTGGGCATCAGGAAGCCCAAACACTCGCTCAGGAATGTGATAGTGTCGCCGAGCTCCTCTGAGAAGTCATTGCGGTGGATGGTTTGAGGCCATCGGGTCACCACCTTTTTATTCTTCAAGTAGACCTCGTTCATCAGCTGCATACACTGATCTTCGTTATCATCCCAGGCCTTAATACAATCTTCTCGGCTGACGGCCACAAAGTGCCTGTGATGAGGGATGCCGAGTATTATTTCGAAATGGCGGGCAGTGAGGTTAATGACTACCTCGCCCTTGTCATTTACGACACACCTTGTGTCCTTGTTATAGCACCGGGTGACCACCATCATGAATTCGTTGTTGACGGTGCTGACTGGGATACCTCCAGCAAAATGTAGGGCGCTGCCCATTAGTTTGTCCATCCACGGACTCCTTGTGACTTTCTGAGTTCTGGCCCAAAATTCCTCCATATCAATGTGACCCAATTCTGAGTCTCTGATGTCTAGGTCACATTCGGCCTGGGAGTCAGGCATTCTGACTCTCTGATACTTGTATTTCATCTCTTCTTCTGTAAGTTTGGCCTTGCCTTTGGATTTGGTAGGTCTCCTGCTTGATGTAGACATGTATTCTTTCGAGCTTAGTTGTTGATCTGCACGAAGAAGAAGCGAGACCCAATCCAAAAAGGTTGTATTAGCCATTTGATCTTCCATTGAAGTGATATCAGAAGAAAGAGTTAGTGATTTGAGGCTCGGGGCACGGGCGCATGAAAGCTGCAACTTACAGGGCTAAATAGGTAAGGCGCACAGAAAAGAGGTGTTGCAAAGGTTAAATCAGCGCCAAAGGCGCATGGCGCATAGAGACTGCAGGGTATATTTTGCAAAGGGCGCATGAAGATTTGGTGCTACAAAGAGACAGGATGCGCCACAGGCACATAGATTGTTCATGTTGCATGGGAAATGGGCGCGCCAAAGGTGCATGTATCTTTTGTGTAACATGAACTTTTCGTGCGCCAAAGGCAACTTGGCGCGGCGCATGGAGGGTTTACATGACATGATGTTTTTGCGACGAGGAAAGCACTGCGCCTTTATAACTTCATACTTGGCGCAGATTAAGCTGGTGTTGCGCAGATGCGGGGTGCGCCAAAGGGGCGCATGTATATGCGATGTAACACGGAAGGTTGGTGCGCCAAAGAGGGCGCAAGGTTAGCGCTTGCAGCATGTGAAGGAGGCGCGCCTTGAGGGCGCAAAGGTTCTTGATGCAACAGGCATGATGGGTGCGCCATTGGCGCGGATTATGATCATGTTGCAAGCGGGACAGATGCGCCAAAGGGAAAAACAGCTTCTTTTTCTCCATTCCTCTCTTCTTTTGCAGGGTTATTTGGGAAATAAAATGGTTCAACCAAAAGGGAATAAAACCATGCTTTTAGATAACTTCCCCTACCAGCAGATCTGGACAGAGGGGGAGGGATATGGATAGATAGCAAAAGGGGGAGGCTAGATCAACATTTCCATATTTCCAAACCACAACCAGACCACCAAGCACACAGAGAACCAAAAACGTAAAACGCATGAAAGAGATAAGAACCTCTTACCTGGATAAATAGTAAAAACTTGCACACGGGTCCACAACGCGTTGACAACGACAGGGCAGGTGCTGACAGGCTCAGAGAACAGAAATCACGTGTTTTACGTCTGGAGATAATGACATTTTAGCGCGCAAACATATATATATATATATATATATATATATATATATATATGAATCAGCAATAAATGTGCCACCAACTTTGTAAAGGGCGCACCAAAGTCTCTGTCGACATAGAAAAGCATGCGCCCTTTGGCGCACCAAAGTGTATGACAACACAGTGTTACACGCGCCCTTTGCGCACCGGAAGAGGTGTCGACACATGATTATGCGCGCCTTTGGCGCACCGAAAAGAGGCGCAACAAATGAGTTGCTGACAAGAAGGCGCATGCGCCACGGCGCACGCAGGGAAGACTCAACATATCAAGGCGCACCAAAAGGAGTGTTGACACAATAAAATACGTGCCAAAGGTTTTAGAGGGGCGCACCAAAAATGATGTTACACAGCAATTCCATGCGCCCAACCAAAAAGACCAAAAAGACTAAGTTCGGAAAACCAGATTTCCCGGAAAAGGGGTTTTGCAATGTTCCGAACGCAAGGGACCCCTAATGAGGGATCGAAACAAAATTTTCGGTATGGTTATCGGTAAAATTTCCTTGTCAATTTTACGGGATACAATGTATTTAACAAACCTAAAACATGTATGCATTATAACGTGTATGAATTTTATTTTATTCAAAATGCATTTGTGTTTTGTATAATATGGACTATATATGTGTTTGTGGGGGGCTTATAGTTACAAAAATAAATGTTTAAGTATAAGAAATAATAAAAGTATAAATAAATATTTCTTTTATTATTTCTTTATACTTTTATTATTTCTTTATACTATTATTATTTCTTATACTTTGTTTTTATTTTAGTAAATATAATAAATTAGATTCACTCTATACACGATGGAAGTGATCTAGTAGCTCCAACAATTATAATCCGAGAAGATAGTTTTCAAAATCCAATCTGGTCAAGTACTTACTAATTTTCAAGATTTTAGCAAGGACCTAAAACTTTTAGGTCATATATATTGTAGTCAGTCTTTGTTTCAAGAAAACATATTGTAATTTAGTAGGTTTTTTACCTTCTGGATTGGATTTTGGCCCTACCACTGCTCGAATTGGCACCAATTTTGAAATTTGGTCCATAATTCACTTTAGTGACCACAAATCAATTCTATGATGTTTGTCTACTTCTTATTGAAATGAGGTCCTCACTTTTTAGTAGAGTATTTCTCCTTAAATGGGATTTTTGTCCTATGACCAAAATGAGGTGATTATAGTGTTCCTCCTCCTCAAGGTGTTATCACACTACTAGGTCTTGAATGAGTTTTTAAGAACAATACACCAAGTGAACTGCATTAAGTTAACTAAGATGATTGGTCATTCTTGGACATAGGGTGCTCCTTATGAAGACCCCTCACCTTTCATGGATATAAAATCCTTCTTTGAAGAAATCAAATTCATTCTTCTCATACACATATTTTCTCATATGTCTCTCATGGAGATAAATGACACCTAATACTTAAATACGTGATGCTCAGGATACCTCGATAGCATGACTATCTCTTTTGAGCTTGTTCTTTGGAGAGATTAGAGTACAATGAAAGTTGTAAGATATGATGATCATCAAGTCACTTCTTGAGCTCCAAGGAAAATTTTAAGGAACACCCCCAAAAAACTTATAGAAATCATGGCGAATATCCCTATAACCAGTTTCATGGTTTTGGCGAATATACCTGTAACCTATTTCATTCTTTTGGTGAAAATGGTAAAAATATAAAAAAATAGTTAGAAATCCAACATTGAATCTCATGTAACTATTTTGCAAATACCCTCTAGAAATCATTTCACCATCAATGTCATATCCTCCCAAAATCAATAGCCTCGATCTAAAGTTTAATTGATATTGATTATTCATGTCTTAAAGTGTGCCACGGAGATTTAATCGGAACTCGCGTGGTTCATAAATGTCTTATCAAATTTAATTCTTGGCCACGTCATATTTTCTAGCATGAAGGAAACACAATATTTAATGAATATGGAAAATAATTTATTCATAAAAGTGACATAGTAATGATGAACCACTTTACTTTGCCTCACCTACATGTCACACCGTGACCTAAACTTTATTAAATCAATTCATTATGTGATCTTCAAGTCGGGGAATGCATTTTCTGGAGGAGGAATGAAATCTGCTACGTGGTCATCTAATAAATAATCTACATCATTCAATCGAAAGAAGAAAATGACACCTGACATATTTTGATTTCTCATTGCCACTCTTCCTTTCCTCATTGACACGTCACACTTTGTGGACTCAAAACTTTATTGAATTGTTTCATTCTATAGGCTTGGAGTCCATGGAATGCCTCTACCTTGATGAGGCCTAGAATCTTACTACGTGGCCATCTGAAAAATAATCTGCAGTGTTCCATATATTAAGATCAATGGTAAATAATCTATTCTGGGATGAAGGCCTGACACACTCATATTTCAAGTGGAAGTGCCTAGAATAGGCATAAGCGAAGTGACGATTTGTCATCCATTGAATGGAATTTGAAAAGAGACTAAATTTAACAATAACGTCTATAGTGAAATATGTTATCATTCACAGTGATGTGTTACTTCTTGCGAGGTGATATTTAAGTTTGACATCCATTGAAATTTTGTTTACGGAAAGCATCTTTACTGCAACATATTCAACAAAAGGAAAAATAGATTCATAGAAGTTGCGGACCATGTAAGACTCAAAATATATATTTTTCGAGTAAGTTTCATCTTGTATTTGATTCTTTAAATATTATCATTTTATAAGTAACATTGTATAAGCCTTTGCTTTGAAATATTTCAATATTAGGCTTGATGAATTATGGTTGAGGGTTTCTAGATTCTAGAATCCAAAATTCCAAGCATGTCTACTTCTAAAGGAGCCCAAATTAAAAGTAAAACCCAAATCCCATTTTCCAAACTATTTAAAACCCTTGGTTTTATTGATGAATATCATGATATTTATGATCATGTAATTGGCACAAGAACTTCACATATTAGATACATATATGAGAATAAGGCAAATTAAAGTAGATTTTCAGACCCATCAGGTAAATATAAAGGTTAGATAACATGGGGGGTTGGATTGGGATGCATGATGCTCCATGAGGTTTTACCCTACCCTGAATTTTTCATTCTATGTGCCCTGAATTATGATGGGAAAAAAATCAATTATTTGCAAATGGCACTTTGGAGAATAAATATTGTCCATTACGGAGGTAAATCTTAGCCATGTGTTGGGCTTTGAAAGTAAATATTTAGGAACCATCAGCATAAACCTAGAAAAAATTGCTAGCGATTATTATACCACCACTCAAAATGAAAGAAATTGGTTTTTGAGAAAATTAACAATTGATGGAATAGTACTTCAAAGGGAAGCCTCCATATGCAATTGAGATGTTTAAAAATTGGGTTAGGAGTACCATTTATATGCTAGTATTTTTTATTTGATTCGATAGTGATGAGAAAGTGGATGAAACCCTCCTGAAAATTGTATACAATATCAATTTTCTTTCTCCACCTTGTGCATATAGATTTTTATCACATTGCACAATCTATGCATAAACAAATTTTCTTATAAATCAAATAACGATCTAGCACTAAGACCTTTAAGTTCACTACCTACATGTGTTATTTAATTCTATGGTAGTTTGGTGAATGGTTTAGCAAAAACAAGCGTACAATTCAGCCTAATAATATTAAGGGCCAACCAAAAGTGTTACGTCCATTAATTGAGTGGAATTTCTAAGATAAGGATGTTTGATAATCGAAGGGACTACAATCAATTTGTTGATTATTTTTGGGCTCCAATTTATCAACAAATTTCAAAAAGTACATTACGGATTTCCTATGAAATGTAGAGATTGCATTCAAATGGGATCAGAAATATAGTTAGCTGATTGGTACTTCATGGAGGAATATAATGTGCTAAGGTTTTATGGATCAGAGTACAACCTTGCAAATAACCAATACATGTGATAGGGATATATTTCAATTTGGAATATATAAGTAAATGGAAATCATAGATAAAGCTGTATTTTGTTACTCAACAAAAGAGGATCATATTTCCTTCCTTACCATTTTCATGTGGAGGGTTCACATTTGAGAGAAAAGTATTCACTATGGCACATGAAATTTTACAAATTTTTAAGTTTGATGTTGACTCTCTTGGGTGTATGATCCATTAAGGTGATTAAAGCAAGGGTAGTAGCGAACAAGAACTCCGCCACTAAAATTCAACATGAAAGAAAATCCCTACCAAAAAATTTGAAAAATAAGAACTCTTGGGATGAAGTAAAAGAAGTAATGGATGAAATTGCAATTGAGAAAGGAATTAGTTTTCAAGAGTTTTAAACACTTTTTTTTTTTTTCCGAGCCTCCAAAACACTAAGCGAGAGGATTTTCAATCTACCAAATTTTATGCAAAATCTGATTTAAAAAACTCTAAAAGCATGCCAAAGCATATATCTCATGACTTGTAAGATAAAAATTAGACAAGGTAAAAATTACGCGCTTTTGGTCTATGAGGTAAGACCTAGGTGATCCAAAATCTATTTCAAAGTGTGAATCTATTCCAAAGATGCATATTTCATCAAATTGTGGAATTAAGCGCATCTTGTAGAGGCAAGTGGTGATGATGAGGCTGAATATGAGGAATTACACACTCTTATTGGCACATATAAACCAAGTCTTGATGAAATATTGAAACAAAAATATTCTACATGAGCAATTATATCTTAAAATATGGATTTTAGTGGTGGTTGTTTAGGTTCAACATGACAAGGAAATTGGCTTCCACCACAGGTACATCCTAGAAGAGTTTATGATAGGTCAAGCCTTAGAGCTTCACCTTTAGAGAAAGGACCACTGCATACAACAACTACAAGTGGTAATCCAATGCATTTTTCTCCGGAGTCAAATCCTTAGCAAACAGTTTAACCACACGTTGAAAATCCAAGAGGAGAAGTTGGCAATGAATCTATTAGTATTGTTATTGTTGGCAGTTCTAGTGATGATGGTAGTAGTGGTCAGAAAGTACCACAACAACAGATTATTCTAAAGAGGCCAATATCTGACAGACATGGTTAAACTTCTTATTTTCCAGCAAGGGGCGAGAAGAGGAAAAGACAGAGTTAGACACGAGATACAATTACTCAAGTGTCTCGGCATACCACCCCTCAAAAAAATTTCATTCCATAGGGAAATTCTCCCAAAACTTTAATTACTCCTCCATTCAAGGTGAAACAGTTCATTCCTACAAACTCCTTAGGTTTTGATTACTAATATGATTTTTCCAATAAATCGAAAGAGATAAAATAAACAAGAAGAAAATTATACAAGCTACTATAACTTTAGATCTTGCCACATATAACTTGATCCACGGATATAATGGAATACATGTATGTTGTGGCCAAAGTTGTAAAACCGAAGAATCAAATTTTTTCCAATGACTATGATGTAATCTTGCTTCAAATGGATTTTATGGGAATGAAACCTTCGACAAAATAAATTTGTCAAAAAGGAATAATGATGTGGTATACATGGAATTTCTAAAGGAAGAGAGGGATAACAATAATTTGAATAATAAGATTCAAAAGTTAGAGGCAAACACTGGAAAATGAGAAAGAAAAAATAAATGTGGCACTTAATAAGACAGTGAGTTAGAGAGGAAGATAAAAGCATACGCCTCTATGAATACAAATCTGCAAATGAATATGCGTAGGTATAACTATAAGAAGTGAAGAAAATTTACAATAAACGATGACAACAAATGAATAGGCACAAGTAGAACTAGAAGAAGAAGCGAAGAAAAATTTATAGGAAACAACGATTAAGAATAACATATTAGAAAAAACATTGGAAGAATTTAAAGAGGTTTTGAAGGAATAGAAAGAAAATGCCAAAAAATGGGAACAAAACCTAGATGAAGAGAGAAAACTCGGGGGCAGAATGCAGAAGGAAGAGAAAAAACAATATGAAATATTGCAATAGGAGTTAATTGAAAGAACAAAAGGAAATACATTCTTTCAACATAAAACTATTTGAATTTTATAAAAAGGAATTGATTAATATGATAGATAATTCTTGGGGCAAATGAACCAAAAAATTGATGATTTAATTAGATTATTTGAATTTATGGCTGATCTACAAAGAATCTATGATAAGCTCCATGAATACATAATTTGGTAGCATAAAAGTGTTGGCTTTAATAGAGGATACAATAAGGAAAAATTTGGATGCTATCTACAAATTCGAGTGACATAGAATTGGCATCCAAAGGAATTCGAGAACCAGTATGATGCCTCAATAAAGGTATCATATATCATTTGGAAGTGTGTAATGCTAGGTGAAGTATAGGAATTGTTGAATAAGTTTCAAACAATGTTACAGGAGTTGCATGGAAAGGTATAGGAGTTCACAAGACTTTGTTTGCCAATACCTTTTGAAAAAACACACCAATTCATTAAGAAGGATACATTCCAAAAGAACGTGAAATAAAAAATGATGCAAGAGAATAACCGAATTCCGATGTAGACACCCTAATTTCACATTTATCCTAAATCAATTAATTTCCCTTCCTCATTTCCCACAAAATACATTTCGAATTAATAAAATATAATTTGATTAATTATCCATTTTAAATCCAAAAAAACCAATCCTCACCACATGTCATTATTTTCCATGTTTTTATACTATTGAATTAAAAATTCAAAATCAAATCCTCACCCACTCTTCGTGGTCTCCACTCACCTAAAATCCTCCACTTATGAATTAAAAATTCAAAATCAAATCCTCACCCATTATTCGCAGTCCCCACTCACCTAATCTTTCCCACATTTTCAAACCATGATTACTTAAATTAATGTAAGTTAATCATTTCCCCAAGCTATAAATACAACCTTACCCATCCCCTCTAAACACATGGAGAATAAGCTTTAATGCCCTATCTAAGTTCTTGCATCCTTCTACCTTGTCCTAATGCCCAAATAACCTCATTTTGAAGCACCCCAAATCGATAATCCTTTTTCCCATCTAGTGCAAAGTAAGTGGATCATTGTTGCAGGAAGGCCTTGTTCCATCTTAAAGAAAAGCACTTATGCATCATGCAATTGGGGCTCAATCCATGTTTCCTACACCAATTTGAGGTTTACTACGAAACAAAAAGGAGGAGGTATGATCGTTGGTATTTTACTTCCTTGTTTGTAGTGCATTTTTCCTAGCATACATTATGGCATGCCCGGTTCCTTTTGATCTCTTCCCATTAATTTCCCAATTAGTGGTTTTATCATTCTTTATTTATTATTGTTCGTTATTATCTCGGTTTCTATGCCTTATGGCCTTCTTTGGCTAACCTTCATGCTATGGGTAGTGTTTTTGTTGTGTGGTGTCTTGTGGTGCATATGCAGGTTATAATAACAATGACATTACGACGCTCGTCATCTCTTTGATCTTCACAATGCTCGGTGTCTGGTAGAAAGAACATTCATCCCCTGCTCTAGCTACTCGTGGGTCACCGTGGATGACAACTTTTGGTATGGGAAACTGATCCGGAAAGTCATTTTAAAGTTGTCTCTGTTCAATTTAATTTGATACTCAAAATTTGTAGTGTATACTCCTATTATACGCATTTCATATTCTTTCTTGTTTTCTAGTTTCTTTTACTTTAGTATGTTATTCTTTGTCTAAAACCTGCACAAACCAAAAAAAATGTTATTGTTAAATACATCAAAATAAAAATAAAAAATAATACTTTGTACACCCTATTCTCAACTATCTACCCCCTAACACAAAGCTAACACCCCACACTCACTCGTAGCTCCCTTCTTGTCTCGGCCACTCCATTCCCAACCGACCACGTTGATCCCACACCCACTCCATTCCCAAACAAACCAAACTTCCTCTAAACACCGAATCCATCCCCAACTCCATCCCAGATCCACCTACTCCTCCATCCCCACATCCACCACACCTCCATCACCACATCCACCATCCCGCATCTCGCCTACTCCTCCATCCCCATCCCAACCACTCCCACTCCTTCCCCAACTTCATCCCTCTACGTTGACTCCTCTCCCATCTTCCTAAAACCTCCCAACTCCTGTCCAACCATACCACGCCTCTGTCCTTCCTCCCACGCCAACTCATCTCCCGGCTCTCTATTACCCCATATCCTAACTCCCATGCCCATGCCATAAAATTTCCCTGTCTCCAATTCCCATGACTCTCTCGACCTCCCATGCATCACAATCCTCTCACCTCTCATGAACTTCCTACCCCCGACTCCTCCCCTTGCACACAACATGATCCTTATAGTCTCCACATCCCCTGCCGCCCCGACCACTCGGCCATTCCTATCTCCTCCCTTCCATGTCAACCCCCTTTCCCCACTCCTTCCTTCCAACACCAACATCCCTTCCCTACGATTTCCATCCCCACTTGGCCACACAATAGATTTCCACACCCACCATTTCCCCATATCCTGAAATCCATTGTTAATCTCCATCACGAACTCCTCCCACCCTCTCGACCTATCTTGACCCCACCCTTCACGGAAACACCTTGTGTTCTAATTTACAATTTTTTACTAAAGTGGTATTGTTGTTTTTAAGTAGAAAGTATGATTTGCATTTTCATATAGTTTAGTCAGTCTTCTTTTCTACATGACACATTTTACATTCACACTCCACTTTATTATATGGACTAGCTTTATTATATGTCACACTTTGGTTACCAATCAATTTCTTCATTCAATTACCACGTTCAATTATACTTTCCTCCTTGGATTTTACCTCCTTAGTGTCAACACTTAGGTCATTATCATCATATTTTAGTTCAAATTTCTTATTTTTCGAGTTTGTCCTATTCTCGAAGTCCTCCACCTACGTCCACTATTTTAGTCCATATCCCATAAGTCTTCATGTTCACATTTGTATTCACTTTGTCCATGTCCTCCTTAAAAGTCTTCATTTTCGCCATCTAAGTCCACACTTTCGTCGTCAAAGTCTTCCTTTCCCAATCACTTTTTGGTTTGTCCTCTTCCCTTGGTCAACACACTATGGTCCCACTTGCATCGACTAAGTTGTTACTCTTTTTTTTAATTTCGAACTTTCTTATATTTCTTGTTTCATTTGTTTTTACTCAATTTTTAATTAAAATAATTTTTTATTAAGTCTTTTGTCGTTAAATGTTTTTGTTGCTTTTGGTGCCTTTGTGCGACATAGTTACTCATTGTTCACAATTCCTTTTTTGACATCGATTTTCTGACTTCTTGTGTGGTTATTCACAATCATTAATAAACATTGTTAATCACTTTTTCACAATTCATCTCACGACTTATAGTACAATATTTATAAAATTCCATGCTTCTTTCTCGAGTTCATTCTTATCGTACTTTGTACTCATCTTCACATTTGATTTTATCAGCTTAATTTTTGATTTCTTTTAACACTTTCATGCAGTATAATTAATTATTTGTAGTGCTTATTTTACTAACATTGTGTGCAGGTGTAAACTACTAATTATTTTCTTGCAGGACCTTTTTCGACAATACAAGCCCTTATCGCACCTATCTAGCCAGAATTATTAAAATCACATTTCCAGTCATCCTTTGCAAATAGGAGACCCACCCAGGACTCTGTAAAACAAAAAAATTGCCTTACATTCTAATTTTCCACGACGACACTTCTAGTAACATTTTTAATGCTCTCCTTTCGTTGTTTTTCTTTTTTTTGTGAAGATAATCATTATCATTGTTTCACAATCACAATTAATTGCAATAAATACTAAAATTTTACAAAAATCTATATTCCAATTGTATCCGTGTATACTCTTTTCCTTGCACCTTTAAGTGATCTCGAAAATCAGAAACGATCACAATTCTTGTTCCAACATTTCCGGATCCTCTAGCCTTATTTTCTAATTGTCATTTCAATCATTATTTTACTTTGTCATATTATTAATATTTGTTTGGTCGTTGGTTGTGTATGCTCTTTTCCTGTGCCTTCGAGCGATCTGGAAAATCAAAAACAACCACGATCAATTTTCTAACACGTCATCTGCAGGATAACTACTAATCTATTCTTTGCAGGACCACATCACTAGAATATTATTAAAAAAACACATAAAAACAAACAAAAAATCTATAACAATACCACCATTAAAATAAAATTGCTAAAACCAAAAAAATAGTGCGTTCATGTACACAATTATTTTTTGCTAGTGATTTATTTCAAGTTGGAAAGAACCTTGCGTTTAATCACTTTATCATTTTGTTTTTGCACGTAGTCAAGGTGGATTTCATCACCACCAAAGCTACACCGGTGATGTGGACTTGACTACCATGCACCAATAGCATTTACATCTGCATTACACTTTGATACCTAGTCTCAACACAGCGTTCGGTATTTACCTCACCCCTACTCTTCACTTACAGGTAATGTTGTTGTGCGGCACATGGAAGTCACACATAAATAGTTGTAACGAAGCTTGAGCATCGTCCCGTAAATATTCAAGGAGTTACAAGGAAACCATACACATTCATTCCCCATCACCTTCCAACTTTTCACAAAACTTATTTTAAATGTGGTGATTCACTCCAAAATAGGCAAGTAAGAATTGGTGAGTCTCCTCCAGTGCTCTAAGGGTTCCCATACCAATTTTGTCCCCGTACAAAATTAGGTATATCAGGACTATGGTATATCAAAGGATGCGTCTTTTGGTGTAATAAGAGCCCGCATCCATCATTTTCACAAGACATCTTGGTATGATTGCATGAAACAATGATCATTCTGAAGAATTTACCTCCTAAGCCAAAATGATTTGATCCACATGATTTCTTGTTTTTGTAAACAACATATTTTAGCATTGTTTTATCATAAAATTTGGCTGATATCAATGTGTTTATTGTAATGTTTAAACCCTAGTTGTGTTCCACAAAAATCATTTCTCGACCAATTCAATACCAAGCAAAAACATCCAAACAATCCAACAACGTAGACCAAAACATTACACCAATTTCATTAGCTTTCTTTAGCCAAAATTACATCTATCATAGCTTGTTTCCATTATATCAAACTAGTATTGGGTGACTTGTCTAAGTTCACTCATTATTTATTCACCATCGCATTTATCCAAAACACGCCTAACAAAAATCCTTTTAGAACTCATTTTGATTTATATCACAACCATATTGAGATTAACCTATTTGGGTAACTCTCCTCGTCAACAATCTAGAACTTGTTCAAGCCAAATCTACACAACATGTAATAAATTCCCTAATAACTCGTCTCGAGTAACATCACCATCAGATTGAGATAACTTGTTTGAGTTACTATCCTTATTAGTCATCACGAACCTATTTGAGCTAAATCCAAAGTAATCAAGTTCTCATTTAATCACACCTACTCTAAATTCCCATGACTCTTCAAGCTTAATCGGGAACATTTCATCATGGTATTCACACGTAGTCACAATCATGAAAATTACGATGAAGAAGTTGCACAACCAGAACTCACCAATGAAGAACAAGAACAATTCAATAGGGTGATAGAAAAAAATAAAAATGAATATCTCATTACGCATCCTAGCCATGGAGGAAAATTGCCCCTTGCATTTGAGACTAAAAATTTAAACAAACTTATTGACAACGGTGAATCAAGTTATCACAACAAAATACCAAACAATCCAAATGGCTCTTCGGCTGATGTGCTATTCACTAAAATCCAAGACTTAACAAAGAAACTTGAGGAAGTAACGGCTAGAGCTGAAAGATCAAAAGACCCTAACCTAGACTCCAATACTCATGACATATTTGATAAACCATCCCCCGCCTCTCCATTCACACAAGAATGGAAACATATGAAAGACACCATTTAGGGACTACAAAAACAATCAAAACAATTCAACTTTGAAGAATTGTGTCCTTATCCATTTGATACAGAGATATCACACTTACCATTTCCATCATCCTTCGAAATCCCAAAGTTTGATAAATACAAAAGAAAAGGTGACCCCATGAACATGTCAAAGAATTTTACATGTAATGTCAGGAATTTTCCTATCGAGACACGTACCTTTTATGATTATTCCCCCAAAGTTTAGGAGGATAGGCTTTAGACTAGTTTTTCCATCTTCCCAAAGGGTCGGTCACAACATTCGTAGACTTATCGGAAAAATTTGTCAAACATTTTTCCTATAACTTAGACTCAGAAATAACCATGCTTGATCTCTGTAACACTAGGAAAAGGCCAAACAAAAACTTTTCCTCCTTTTTACAATGATGGCAAGGAATTGCAAGCTGATTTCCCTGCTCAATACCCAAGAGACAACTAGTTAGATTTTTTGTTCCTAATCTCAATTTTGAATTATCATTCCACATGCAAATGCATTATCTGAATAGTTTCAAAGAATTCATCGAAAAGGGAACACAAATTGAAAAATCCCTCATTTCTAAGGGCTTACTTAAAGCACCCTTTAGGGACCAACCTCACGAGACACCCCTCGAACCAAGAAAATGTAAGTTCTTTAAACAAAATTGAAAAATAGTCAACGATGGCATTATTGATTCCCACCATTTCCAAAATGTCCTAACCCATCCCATCAACACGATAAAATCCAAACAACCAATCATTATACCTAGAAAGGAGGTTCCTTCTTGGGACCAACGAAGATAGTTCAGTTCTCTCAAAGAAATTCTATCTAGTGTCTTTCATCATTTGAAAAATGTCAATATGATTACATATCCCATCGTCAAACCCTTCGAAGAAGGATAGCCCAAACCAAATTGGTATAAGGACAATGAATATTGTGATTACCATCACATAAAAGGGCACTCTACAGATTGATGCATGCAACTCCGCCATTACATCCAAGACCTGATTGAACGTGGAGACATAGAAGTTGAAAATACTTCTGAGATGAAAACACCTAATGAAAAACTTCACATGTTCAAAAATCCCTTCCCTAACCACGATAACAATTCAAAAGATAAGGTTCAACCATTAAGCAATGTCGAGTATGACTTAGTCAATCTTGACCATTGACTATGACCAAGATGTGGTGGAAATTATAAATATTAAAACTTCTTTGTGCGATCACCACTAGATAGAAAAAATGTGGGTCCCTATAGCAAAACAATATACCAATTCGTCCCCCACATCACCTCCTAATCCACCATCTAATTCCACCACCAATTCCACTCCACAACCTACGCCATCATTCAATATTGTCAAACAATTGGAGAATACTACAAAGCACAAATTTCCATCATGGAATTACTTAATTCTTCTCCCACACTACAACACATCCTTATGCAAACATTGAATAATGCTCGTGTCCCTGAGGACATCAATTCACAACAATTCCAGGATTTAATTACACATCTCACAGTCCCTAATCCTATTTTATATTTTGGTCCCACTGACCTTCTTAATCCCAACATCGCTAATAATCATGCTTTATACGTCGAGGGATATATAACTCATCGAAACATCAAGTGCATATTAATCGAAAATGGATCCGCATTGAATATTTGTTCCATGAAAGTTTTACATTGTCTAGGTTACACTAAGAATGATTTACATAACAATATCATAACCATTCGTGGGTATGATAATAGTGAGATAAATTCTGAAGGCACAATCACGTTGCCTCTCCAAGTTGGACCCATCACCTTAGACACGGTATGTCATGTGGTGGATGTAGAAGTTGCATATAACATTCTCATCGGCCAGCCATGGATTCATGCCATGAAATATGTCCCATCAATGTTCCACCAATGTATTAAATTTCCTCATTTGGACAAGGAATTTACGTTATGTGTGGATCCCCAACCATTTGAGTATTGTAGATTCCTCGAAGGATGGTATCAACATGATCACTATTGTCCCTCAATAGATAAGTATGCACCACCTCACATAATCCCTAATGAAACACACATCGATCCTGATACACTCCCTAACAATGATCTAAAACCATCATCTTCTAACCAAAATACATTTTCCAATCCATTATCTTCCACTAGTCAACAATCTTCCACCAGTCCTCCTCCCACTAATCAATCATCTTCTTCCACTAATCAAGCTTCTTCTTCCAATAACAACTCTTCTTCCACCACACCATTTTCTTCCTCACCTAGCCCACCTTCTTCATCCAACCACACCTCTCCTATTAAGATATCTTCTCCTATGAATAATCAAACTTCCTCCTTCAATCCACCCCCTTCTTCTTATAACCCATTCTCTTCATCTTTTAAAACTACCAAATTGACTTCCCCACCACTTGAGGTACCTATTGGTCCCCCATCCCACACATTCAAAATCATTGACACCAGATGTGGTGAATATCAATTTCAAAAGATGGCAAACTCCTTTTATATCAACAAATCCCCACATAGCTACGGTAAACCTAATGCTCCACATCGAGAATCCATCCCACTTACCAAATGGGACAGTCAATTTGGAAACAATTTGGTTATCTTGAAAATGAACTTATTCCAAGTTCTTCAGGATCTTGGTTATATAATGACGAATTTGCTCCATGTTATGAGTCCCCTCAATTTACCAAATCTCGTTGAATAATTAAAAACATGCGAGGGAAGGGTAAAGGACTCGGTCCTAATGAACAATATCATATAGACCTTATCAATTGCACACAACATCATGGTAAACATGGTCTAGGTTTTAAGGTGTTTGATGTTGTTCCCATAATAATTTCAAGTGATAATGATGACAGCAACTCTCATAATGACACTGGGTCTCCTCATAGCCTTTTTGAGGACTCCGCTGAAACACATCGTTACTTTGAACATCTATCATTAATGTCATCAATTTTGAGCCTACACATCGACTCTCATAGACCATGGCCAACCACATCATGTGGCCATGGATATGTTCCAAAATGATGAAGCCATCAAAGAAGTCCTTAGAACTCATGACCAAATCCCTACTTCCAACCATTGACAAGGATTTGAAATCAATCTAAATGAATCAGCCTATTTTGGCAAAGAGATAAGATATTCAGATCCTTCACTCTCATAAAATTTGGATCAAAAGCGTAAACGAGAAGATGTCCCATAGTCAAAATTTGACCGCCACCCTATCCAACAAACATATAAATAAAAGTCCCAACACTACACACTAAAAAATTATACCAACTCCCTAAAACACCGACACCGATAACCTACATCAACCATTGGCATCGTTCTCTAAAAATGATACATCCAAAATGCTTGTAGAAGAAACTAAAGACATCAAAATTGGCACCACCAAACAACCAAAACTTTTACAACTTGGCATTAGCATGTCGACCAAGAATGCATGGAGTTGACAACACTCCTTATTGAATTCCAAGATATATTTGCATGGACATATAAGGACATGCCCAACCTAGACCCATATCTTGTAGTACACCATCTTGTGGTACATCTGGATACAAAACCTGTAAAGGAAAAACTACAGAAAATGCATCCCCAAGTTGCATTGTTTATCAAAGATGAACTCGAGAAACTCTTGGATGTTGACTTTATCAGACCTATTGATTATTCGGCATGGATATCTAACATAATTCTTATCTCTAAGAAAACTCCCGGATCGAATATGCACTGAGACTTCTAAGACATCAACAATGCTTGTCCCAAAATGACATTCCTTTGCCAAATATAGACATGATTGTTGATTCTACGATGGGCCATGAAATTTTTCCTTAGTGGATGGATATTTTGGTTACAATCAAATATGTATCACTTTGAAGGGGTCAACATAAAATGGCATTTACTACACCATGGGGCACCTTCTGTTATAAGGTCATGCCTTTCGGCTTGAAAAATGTCAGTGCCACCTATCAACGAGCAATGACTATCATCTTCCATGATATGTTACATGATATCATGGAAGATTATGTTGATGATATATTAGAAAAATCAAAAACATGAATAGGGCATCCAAGTGTGTTGAGACGCATTTTTGATAGATTACGTGAGTATAAGGTTCATCTTAACCCAAATAATTATGTATCGGCATAACCTCTGGTAAATTGTTAGGGTTTATTGTCTCACGAAGAGGCATAGAAGTGGATCCTACAAAATTCAAAGCCATTATGGAAATGCCTCCTCCTCAAAACCTAAAACAATTACGCAGTCTTCAGGGAAAGATACAATCTATTCGGCGTTTCATATCACAGTTGGCTGATAAGTGCCATCACTTCAACCAGTTACTCAAGAAAGATGCACAATTTCATTGGAACCACGATTTCCAAGACTCTTTTGCTAAGTTAAAATAATACCTCTCTAGCCCACATGTTCTTATGTCACTAGTTGCCTATAAACTCATGTTGCTTTATACATCTACCACTGAACATGCCATAGGAGTTCTATTAGCACAACATAGCGATTAGGAAAAATAACAAGTTGTATATTACCTTAGTTAAAGACTTATTGAGCATGAAGTACGTTATCCCCAAATCGAAAAAGTATGCTTAGCAATCACCTTTTCATTCTATAAGTTACGTCATTACTTTCTCAATCACACAACTAAGTCGATCGCCAAGATTGATCCTCTCAAGTATTTGTTGTCCAGACCCATCCTCACGGGAAGAATGTCTAGTTGGGTCATATTACTTAGTGAATTCGATGTCGAATTTGTTCCGCATAAGGTAATTAAAGGACAAGCCCTTGCAGACACACTTGCCGAGGCACCCCTTCCTAGCACCGAACCACTTTAGTTTTCTTTTCCTAATGAAGATCTTCTACACATAGACATCGTGCCAACTTGGACTCTATTTTTTGATGGATCTTGTAATCTCCATGGCTTAGGGGCTGTTATTTTTCTTATCACACCTAATGGACATGTTATCCCCAAATCATTTCACTTAGCATTCCCATGCACCAATAATATGCGAGAATATGAAGCTCTAATTGCAGGATTACAACTAGCTATATTTTGGAATCTTACGAGAATTAGTTGTATTTGGTGATTCTTTACTTATCATCAAGCAAGTTACTGATGAATACCAGGTCAAGGATGAAAAACTTATCCCATATAAATGCATGGTGGATAGTCTTCGAAGCTATTTTCGATTAATTAGCTTTGATCAAATCCCCATAATTCATAATAAATATATCGATGCTATGGCAACCATTGGATCTCTATTAGAAATCACATTTAGTCAACTCCAGGAACATTTTCTTGTAGAACATCTCTTAATGTCTACCTATGATCTTCTTGAAAACACTATGGTATGTGAGATCGTGGGTCCGAATAACCCTTGGTACCATGATCTTTATACCTTCATTCGTGATAAAACATTTCCTGCCGACATGAAACCAATGCATAAACATGCTTTAGCACAATGTGCCTCTCGTTACACCATTTTAGCAGAAAATATTTATAAATGAGGATATGATGGCACCCTGCTCTGATGTCTTAATCAGGAAGAATCCTTGAGTGTCCTAGCTGAAGTCCATTTTGGTATCTGTGGAGCGCACACGAATGATATAGCCTTAGCCAAGAAAATCCTACGATTTGGATATTATTGGCCCACCATGGAAAGTGACACATGTTTTTTTGTCAAACAATGTCAAGCATTTCAAAAGCATGGAAATTTTATGCATACACCTTCCCAAACATTACAATCGATAACCACACCATGGACCTTCTCTCAATGGGGACTTGACCATATTGGTAAAATAAGACTTACATTGTTTGATGGACATAAGTTCATCATTACCGCTAAAGTACTTCACTAAATGGGTGGAATATATGCCTCTAACTTATATTCTTGGTAGCCAAATATTGAAATTCATTTTTAATAATCTCATTTGTCGATTTGGTATTCCATCTGCTCGGTTGAAAATAATAGAAAATCATTTAAAAACTAGGATGTAAAAGACCTAGCCAAACGTTTTTGCATCAAACTTAAGTGGTCCACTCCATACTACCCTCGGGGAAGCGGTCAGCGGAAGCAACTAATAATAATTTAAAATCCATCATGGAAAAAGTCATCAAAACCCATGGACGTAATTGGCATACTCAAATTTACCCCGCTCTTTGGGCTTACCGTACATCTTACCACATGCCTACCGGAGCCACCCCATTTTCCCTTATTTATGGTTGTGAATCCATTTTACCTATTAAGATAGAACTCCCATCCTTAAGAATCTCCCTTAAAGATGTAATTAATGAGGATGAATACCGACAATCACGGCTTCAAGAGCTTGAGCTTCTTGATGAAAAATGACTTAATGCTCTCAATCATCTTCAAGTCTATCAAAACCGACTACAACACAGTTATCATAAAAAGGTAAGACCTAAAGAATTTGAAATTGGTGACCTCATTTTAAAAGAAAATCAAAAGAATACCACTAAAGAGTGAGAAAAACAAGGAAAATTTGAGCCTAATTGGTTAGGACCCTATGTAATTACAGCTAAATTTGGCTATGGAGCCTATAAGTTGGCCATCAAGAAGGTCATGATCTTGATGAACCAATGAATGTAGTTCGTTTAAATAAATTTTATCCTCGAGGCATTCACTATTCGAGGAAACAAAAATGTGTACATTGTTCCTTCATCGGCTTATCTCCGAATAATTTAAATTTATTCATTTCCATTGGCAAATATTTTCTTTATCAAAATCACATCTTCATATTTATTATCATGAGATAGTGCTAATATAGATTCCATTAAGTTTGTGAGCATCGTACTTCTTCTCATATCTCCCATTTTAAGTCATTTTCACTTATGATCATACCTAGAAGCTTACTTGATGGTAATATATTCCCTTCAAATGACATTCGCTCTTTCATGACAACACTCTAAAATTCTTTACCCAATTTGTTTGGTCGTCCATTTTAGTCTTCGTTGTTGAACCTCGCATCCTACTTTGCTCATGTGGGGTGAGATTGGGGAAGACGTTCCTTCCCAAATACAAAGCACTATTGTAAAATTCCATAAATATAGTAAATTATGAATAATTCATTGTCACATCTTTCATCCTTCATAGTCTTTGTTTTGAGTCCGCACTTCTTCTTGGTAGTGTGAGGCTGGGAATGGAGGAAGGTGCCCTTACTTGTCTACGTCTTGTCTTGAGTGATAAACCCTTTCCTCTTCCATGTGGCATGGGGCAAAGCATAGAGGGTCATTCTTAAAAAATAATAATAATAATAATAATAATAATAATAAAATAAAAAACATTCAAAATAAAAAAACAAGACAAAAAGTGAATTCACTCACCTATATTTTGCCTTCGGTGATGAGCCCTTGCTTCTCACTAGTAGCGTGGGGCAAGGAATAGGGATTCATTTAAAAAATATAAAATCTTACAATGCTTACAATTATAAAATCCCGAAGAAGTAATTTAGATGCCTAAGTGAAGAGAGAACTATCCCTTCACCTCGGATCTTCCCAATCAATGAGGCCATGTCATTGTCTAAGTCTAGCATGTGACTCGTAGAGTGAAAGCCATTCTTGAAAATGGTTCAGTTACATTAAGAAGAATTGCGTCACAATTCCCCAAAGGGATTATTGTTAGAATTTGTCTCTATATTCATTATCTACCTCATGCGTCCTTCTTCATTCTCGGTGATGAGCCCACGCATCTTACTAGTTGTGTGGAGTCAAGAATGGAGCTGGACTTCTTTTCATCATATCATCACCACCATATCTTGCCAATGGAATGAGAATTTTTGTTATTCCAAGCATAAGTTACCACGAGGAACATGGTACATGTGAATAATATCTGGTTTATCACCTCTCAAAATAAGTCTGCACTCTGGTCCATAAAATCCAAAAACATTGAAAAAAAAAAACAAAAAAACAAAAAATTTCAAAAATCCAAAAACATTAGAAACAATCCTCGAAAATCCAATACATATATATATAACACAAAAATAAAATAAAATAAATACATGTAAACTCCACAAAATCACAAAAATTCTAAAATAATCAACACAAATCAACCTTTGACTGTTATCCCCAATGAATGACCTAATCACCTTATGACTACCAAATTCCAACCACTTCTCCTCGCGTGACTTCTCACTTGGGGCAACTGGCTCTCATTGTTTCCTCATTTGAGGAAAATGACCCAATCCTTTTCTATTTCCTTGTACCCCTGCATGGGACTGTCATCACCAATCCGACACTATGATAATTCTTCACGGGAACTCCTCGTCTATGATTATTTACTAATGCCTGACCTTTAGTTTGGTGGATGTAATCGGAAACAAAACAACAACATAACACAAGAATACCATCGACTATGATAAGACGGAATGATGACAAATCTGAAATATCAAAGTAAATTATAATATTAACATGAAATTGTTACAATCTCACCCATGAGGTACTTCAAGTGTTATTGACTTCACTTGCCTTTCACCAAGACTATGGGAGAAACTTTACAATTACACCTCTTAATGGCTTCTTCAACACACCTTTAAACTGATGGCTTCCTTCGCACACTTCCTACAATATTTCTCACTACTTCCTTCTATGCTAAATGAGGGGGGTGGCCTCTCTATTTATAGAACTTCAGGCTTATCCATCTTATCTCTAAGATAGGATAAGAAATCCACTCTGACGAATCATATTCCATACCTTAACTCTTATCTGTACATGTAAGCTTATCTTTTAAGATAAGATAAACCTTATCATTTTACATGGGTTCCACATTTTTAGACTTTTACAAATAAAATACACAAAATATTTATGACCTCACTCCTTGTCCTTATTACCAATATAATATTTCTAATTCCTAATCATGTAGACCCTACTTCTCTAATTACCCAAACTTTGACATTTTAACATTCTTTGGACCACTTACGACAAATATTTACTTTTACAACATTCCTATTGTACTTTCACTATTACCGTACTCCACATTATTGGTGGCTGCATCTTGATGCGCGCGTTATCTTCTATCGACACTACTACTAATTATACTTAACAACATCCTATTCCTAATACATACATTAATGAAATAGAAATTATGGAGAAAATTTTAGTGTCGACATCTTCCCCCTTCTAGCTTCTACTCCGTCCTCGGAGTAGACTATTACAGTGCTTGGAAAATCTTCAACTTGTCGTGGTTGACCCATTTTGTAATGGGAGTGCCATCAATTCCTCCGGTCAGTACGTACCATTTTCATGCATGAACTCTTATTTTGTAGGGCCCCATCCATTTTGGAAGAAATTTTCTCTGTCTTTTTTTGTATACGGAATCATATACTAGAACCAAGTCATTCACATGAAATGGAGACCACGGATCTTTTGATCAAAGTATTCCTCTACGCTTCATTTTCTTCTTATGGCTTGTATCCTTTGCTATTTCCCTCATTTCCTCTAACAAATGAAGATGTACCAACCTTTCTTTTTTTGAATCACTTTCATCCATCCTTTCATTTTCATAACTCTCATAGTGGGAATATCAAACTCAATAGGAAGAAGCTGGATCAATGCCATAGGCCAATTTGAAATGGGAGTATCTGTTGCTGACTTTGATGTTGCCCTATATGCCCACAATCTTTGCATGAATCCTTTTATCCCACTTATGTACCACAAATTTGCATCTTTTGCTAGAATTTGACACAACACAAAATTTGTTCGTTCCACCTGTCCATTTGTGCTTGGCTTGTATGTTGTTGCCTTCTGTGCTTAATAGAAAACTTATTGACTAGGGCTTCTACCACCTCATTAATGAAGTGGCTTCCTTGATCTGTTACAATTTCTAATGGACAACCAAATCTGGTGACAATGCGTTCATATATGAACCTTGCCACTTCATCCATGGAAGTTGTTTTCAATGGCCTAGCTTGACCCACTTGGTTAAATAATCATGGCAACTACAATATACTTATTTTGGCGTGAGGTAGTTGGAAGTGGACCTCTGATGTCTATTCCCCACTTTCAAAGGGACGAGTGGAAGAATAGGGCATAATGGAGTTGATGAAGTCTTACGGTTACCATGTGTTTGACAAATATCACATGTCTTACAATAATTATAACAATCTTTAAAAAGAGTGGGCGGTGATAACTGCATCTAAGATCCTTCTTCTTTGTAAGTTGTCAGGAGAAGTGCCCTCCACATGTACCATTGTGGAATTCTTCTAGCAGTTCCTTCCCTTGATCACGTCAACGCCCTCTTGTCTTTGTCCATCGAGGTCCTATTCGAAATAATACTCCATGCAGAATAGAATATGGACAACTGGCTTGAGTAATCTTTCTCTTAGTCTTTGCATTGGCACCATCAGGAAACTTGAATTCATTCAGATAATTCCAAATATCTATGTATTCACTAGGGATTGTGTCGAGGATAACAAGGTTGCATCGGGAAATCATCATCATCACAAGATGATCCTAAACCATCATAGGCTCGAGAGAGTGCATCTGCATTGACATGCTTCTTTCCTGGCCTATCTATAATATCAAATTCAAATTCTTGTAGCAAAATTATCCATCTTTTATCCTCACGATGGGTTAGGCTTATTTACAATATATTTTAGAGCACGATGATACATTACAAACTAAATTTTTCCCTAGCAAGTAATTTCTAAACTTCTTTATAGCAAAAATGATAGCGAGCCTCTTTTTGATTCTGGTATAATTTACCTCAAGCCTTTGCTCATTTATCTACTCCCAAAGTAAATTGGATGTTCATTCCATTTTCATCCTTTTGGCTCAAAGTACTTCCTAGTGCTGCATCCGAGGCATCGGTGTACTACACAATGAATGGCTTGCTCAATCTGGATTCTTCAAAACAAGTGAAGACACGGGGCTTCCTTGAGTTGTCAAAAGCTTCATGCGCCTTATTTCTGGTTCATAAGTAACATCCTTCTTGAGAAGCTGGGTTAGTGGCTGTGAAATCTTTGAGAAATTCTTGATGAACCTTCTATAGTAACCCACATGGCCTAAAAATGATCTCAACTTACTTCTATTCATAGGAAATGGTAAATCTTTGATTTTTGAAACTTTATCAGGATCAGTACCAATACCATCTCTGGATACAACATGCCCTAACAAAACGCCTTTAGAACATCCAAAGACACACTTTGTAGGGTTTAGTGAGGCTTGTGCTTCATCTAACCTTTGAAATGTTGTCTCCATCTGGTGCAGGTGGTCTAACTTGCTCCCATAGATGCAAAAATCATCCGAGAAATACTCGATGAAGGTCCCGATGTAGGGTTGAACACCCTATTCATCAAATATTTGGAATGTTTCTTGGAGCATTACACTGACCCAAAGGCATAACTCTATAAGTAAACGTTCCCCAAGGAGTGGTGAACGTGGTCTTCAGCTAATCTTTCTCTGCTATATGAACTTGGTTGTAGCCGTTATATCCATCAGCAAAACTATAGCACTCCTGGCCAGCTACTTCATCCAAGATCTGATCTGAAAATGGAAGAGGGTAATGATCCTTCTTTGTTGCCTTATTGAGCTTCCTGTAATCAACACAAATGCGTAGCTTCCCATTCTTTTTTATTGAGATCACAATGGGAGAAACCCATTCTGAATTCTCCACAACAAATATGAATCCTGCATCAAGCAACTTATCTATTTCTTCTTTTACAGTCTTGGAAAAATTAGGATTCATTCTATATGGCATTTGCTTTATGGGCTTAGCACCATCTACCAGATCAATAGAATGTTCTACCCAACTTACTTGATGGAGTTCCTTGTAATCAAAAGTGAATAGGTATATGTACCTTTGAAAGAGTGGAGGTAGGATTCCTTCTCACTCTCCATCATGACATCACCAATCTTTATTTGTTGGAGACGATCATCAACTTCTTCTTGAGATAATTTTATGGGGTCATGAGTTGGTGTGTGGTGGAAGGATATCCATGGTGAAACATCAACCTCACTTTCTTCATCTTCGGTGTCCACTTCTTTGGTACTAGAGTAATCGAGAGGATGTCAATCATCGGTTTCATCACTTGAATCCACGAGATTCGCCTTATGATGTCGAGGATCACATTTATCTTCACCCTCTCTCTACCACGTCCAAGTGTCATGAAACCTTCATTCCGGTAGTTTCTTGCATGAACTCTCCTTAGCCATGGTCTTCCCGGCAACATTGGGTGCATAGCAGTACCATTTTCATCACTGAAAGTCTACCACACATACAACACCCATAATGAGATATTGCCACATTTGAAACTACACCTTGGTTTAGTTTTCCTTTATTTAATGACCTTAACATAAGTGTTGAAGGGCGATCAATTTTAAACCCAACATATTCATTCTGAGACTCGGTCATTACATTAAGCTGCAGCACCTCCATCAACTAAGACATCATGAATTGAAATACCATTACATAATACCTCAGCTTGTGGAGCATAGGGATCCGCCTCTGCCTCAAAAGCAGGGGACCTCAACCTCCTTCCTTCGTCGAGCATTGAGTCCACTTCGCGGCTCCGCCTCTTCTCAGAAGACATAGCCAAGAGTTGACCATATGTAATATTTGCAGGCCTTTTGGACAGATCTTCCAAGATGGAGTATGGTCCTTGCCCCTGTGAAATTAGAAAATCCTGCACACCCAACTTTCTTCTCTATGTTTCTTACTAGTTTCTCCTTTCATCTTCTTAGGATCATTTCCATCTTGATTATCTTTTTCTTTCTTTCTTTTTGTTACAAACACATCTACTTCATTATTTCTGCTCTTATCTACTACATCAAAAGAATTCATAGGTGCTTTTCCTTTATCATTATCTCCTTTACCAGATGTAGAAGCTCTATCTGGACAATTATACTTATAATGACCCTTTTTATAACAACCATAACATCTGACTTCAGAAATATTTCTTTTTGGACCTCTATCTCCTCCTGAGAACTAAATTTTTTCCTTGAAGAAGATTAATAGTTAAGCCGACCCATCTTTGAGCAGATCTTCATACTCGGTAGATGTACTAGGAGAAATATTTGTGCTCACTTTGGGAGTGGTTGTGGATTACGGACCAAAGGTGTTGGTGTAGGCTCTACTTTAGCAACAATTTCTTTGGGCTCCTCTTCCATGCTTTCTTCTTGCCTTCTTGCGATCTCCTTTGCTTGTTCAATGGTAGTTGGGCGGTCATAATTCACTCGTTGTCGATCTCGGCTTCATCCCAAGAATGAAGTGCTTACATAGAGGAGATTATCACGCCATTCATCAACCCATCCGCTAATCCTTCCTTAGGATCGGGCATCGAGCTTCCTCCTTAGCTCTAGAACACGAGCATGATAATCCCTTATCTTCTCCTTCTCTCCTTGGGATAGCTTTGTGATCTCGATCATGAGATCTGCATATTTTACATTGTTCACCAAATTCTTCAAGAAAACTTTCGGTTAATAAATCCCATGAATTTTTCACATTATCACCTAGTGTTTGAACCACCTAAGTGTTGAACCATCCAAAAAGGTAGGAAAAAATTTAGTCCATTGTTCCCTTCTTATGAGGCCATTACAAATACAAGATCGTTTAAACTCTTGAATGAAAGAAGAAGCATCTTCATTAGATTGAGCTGAAAAAATAGGAATCTTTCCCATTTTCAAAAGTAACCATAGTGAAATACCAACCCACAAGTACAATCAACAAGACTTATGTGCACAAATAATTGGAATCACTATACTAGAAAGTGACTTTACACCTTTCTACAGTAAAATAGAAATGACCACGGTAAACTATGGTAAAACTTGACTTACTACGGTGGCGACTTTCTTGTGGTAAACACTATTCACGATAAAGTAAAAGTGAATTCTTTGCGGTAAATACTATTCACGGCAAAAGTGACTTTTCTGCGGTAAATACTATTCCAGCAAAAATGACTTTACCATGGTAACTACTATTCATGGCAAAAATGACTTTACCATGGTAACTACTATGCACAGTAAAAACAAGGTTACCCTCGATTGATTTTTGACTAAGTGGGAATATCTCTCCGGAAAATCACCAACGAGGAATGGTCGGCAACGGAACCAAAATGTCATCACCAATCCGGCACTATGATAATTCTTCACCGGGAACTCCTCGTGCTATGATTATTTACTAATGCACAGCCTTTAGTTTGGTGGATGTAATCTGGAAACAAAACAACAACATAACACAAGAATACCATCGACTATGATAAGGGAATGATGAAAATCTGAAATATCAAAGTAAATTATAATATTAACATGAAATTTTTACAATCTCACCCATGAGGTACTTCAAGTGTTATTGACTTCACTTGCCTTTCACCAAGACTATGGGAGAAACTTTACAATTACACCTCTTAATGGCTTCTTCAACACACCTTTAAACTGATGGCTTCCTTCGCACACTTCCTACAATATTTCTCACTACTTCCTTCTATGCTAAATGAGGGGGGTGGCCTCTCTATTTATAGAACTTCCAGGCTTATCCATCTTATCTCTAAGATAGGATAAGAAATCCACTCTGACGAATCATATTCCATACCTTAACTCTTATATGTACATGTAAGCTTATCTTTTAAGATAAGATAAACCTTATCATTTTACATGGGTTCCACATTTTTAGACTTTTTACAAATAAAATATACAAAATATTTATGACCTCACTCCTTGTCCTTATTACCAATATAATATTTCTAATTCCTAATCATGTAGACCCTACTTCTCTAATTACCCAAACTTTGACATTTTAACATTACCGGACCACTTACGACAAATATTTACTTTTTACAACATTCCTATTGTACTTTGAGTGTTACCGTACTCCACATTATTGGCGGCACCATAATCGTTATCTTCTATCGAGGCTACTACTAATTATACTTAACAACATCCTATTCCTAATACATACATTAATGAAATAGAAATTATGGAGGAAAATTTTAGTGTCGACGGGAGGACACATCCGATCAATCTCTCACTATGTAACATGTTAGGGACATGTTTATTGATTCTTGTGTTGCATTCTTGTTGAACAATATTAATTGTCTTTCATGTATCTTGATATATTACAGGGATGCATCATTGATTTTCTTTAATGAATGTTCCACTAGTTAATATATAATATTAAATCGATTGAATATCGTATTGGGGTATCATATTTATGGATTTTTTATTATACTCTCTTCCATTTGTATATAGTACTAGGGCATAGAAAATCTTTTTGATAGCCAAATCTATGCTACCACACATATTATATCCAAAGTCAAATGACTTTTATATCATAATGCATCATGTTATGTGTTATATTAAAATTAAGATAATTTTCATCACATGAAGATATCTTCTGCATGATCAACATCTTACTTATGCACCCCATTCATTCACATATACTAAGTGTACATGTCAATTTGGGAATCCTACTTAAAGTTAAATCTTTCTCAAGTAGCATTCACTATCCAACAACTCCTTCTCCCCCACCATGATCAGGAATGTATTTTTTTGTCCTATTCATTCTCACTCCTTGTCCCCATATTACCCTTCTCACCATTTATGTCCCCTCTCATACATTTATATTCTTTCATTTCACTTTGGTGTGTCTTCCCACTTGATGCTTAATCTTATTAATAAGTTTTATGCTTCTATATGGGATCCTCGGTGTCCCATCCTCCCACTAAGATCTTCCCATTGTAGAAGCTTCTTCACCAGATCCCCCTATGAACAAGGATCACCACCAACATATCTTCCCATTGTAGATTGTGCTTCTCATTCTAATGCTAAACAACTCTCAAAATGGGCATAGGAATTAAGGATTCCCCTCACACTCTTATCTGACTACATATATTCCTTCATAGATTAGGTTACACTCCTTTGTTTCCTTTCTTCTTATTATCACCTCATCTAGAACATCCTGGCCAAGGCATACATCACTCAATTTTTCTCATCCTTCCCCAAATCCATCTTATTCAGTCTAATAAATAAAGATCCTACTTACGTGCTCTCGTAGTATGGAAAATTCAGTTGAAGGGTTCCCCTTCATTCCATTTTATCATTCCCACCAACTCTATCATCATTCTAATTCTTCTTCATCATTCAAGATCTTACTTAAACATGGCAATCTTACTTAAGAATTCCTCTGTAAGGTTGATCACCCTATGGCCTTCCCCCATCCCATCTTATTTCTCCTCCCTCTCATCGTGATCATCTTCTTCTCTTAACCAACCATTCCACCCTTGTGCCCAATACAAATGTCTTTCTCCTTGCTAATCATCCATAATTGGTTAGGTGATGATTGAAAACCATCTTGATAAATGAAATTAGGAATCTAATTTAAGAGATTCTCTTAAGCATGACATGTCATCTTACACTCGCCCATCACTCTACATTCTCACCATCCATATTTCCTCTTCATTCCCCATCATCACATCCATTTTTACCACAACTATCACCATCCTCTGCTCAGCAATCTTACTTAACCACTTGCCCAACATGGTGATCTCACTTAAGAGTCCCTCTTCAAGGATGATCCATCTTATTGCCTTTCCCCATCACTACACACGCTTCATCATTAGTTTTCTCGGCATTCCCCATTATCACATCCTTTTACCTCCTTTTCCATTCTCACAAACACCACTTCTCGGGAAAACTTGTCATCTCCAGTTTTCTCACTTGGAAATCTTAATTAACCACTTCTGGAATGATCCTCTTTCTTGAAATTCGAGGTCCTCCCTATACTAAAATTTTCATTTTAACTTTTCCTCGCCTCATTCTTCGTTCACTTTTATTGATCGCTTCTTAAGTCTCTCCTACCAACCACATTTTTCTCCTACCATTATCCTTTCTCCACTACCATCTGGTTACAACATCGTCTAATATCTTCCACCTGGGAAATCACATTCTTTCCCCCATTTTCCCCTTCTTGATCCATCATCTTTCATACCATTTCTTCCCATTCTTTTCATGTCTTATTTCTTCATCCTCACCTCGTTCATTCTCATCTCCCGCATATTTTCCTTTCTTTCACCTAATCACAACTCATCCCTCCCATTTTCTTTACTCTTTCCACTTCATCTTCTCAAATTCTCCCACATGTCTACCCACACATGTGTTCGCCATCATTTTTAACATCCCTCTATCATTCTTTCATCATTATCTTCTATTCCCATGCTAACAATTGTTAGTGGGCTTTCCTAAAATCATCATGATCCTCATTCCGCATGACCTCATTCACTCCCTTGGACCTTCTAGAGTTTCCCTTCATTCCTTCCCTCCTCTTAGCCCACCACTCATTGTTAGGGGCTTTCCTAACGATCCTTCATTGGCGTTACCCTTCCAATCCTTATTACCTTTCTCCTTTTCTTCATTTTTTTCTCCCACCCTTCCTCGCTACTCATTTCTAGTGGAATTTCAATCCTAACGTCCCTCATTGGCATTGCTTCTTCTATCCCCATTCCCTTTTCTCTCCTATTCTTTTCCCCAAATCCCACCCTTTCTTTCACTCTTTTTACCTTCCCTTCACCCTCTTCAATATATTTATTGTCTTCATCATACATCCTTTGTCTATTTTTTCATAATCCTAGAAAGATCCTCATTTCATGCAACCAAAGCATATTTTCCATTCAATGTCATTCCTCCCCTCTTTCTTTCTTGACTTTCCTTATACTTTCTTTTCCACTTATTATCCCATTTCATGTATTCCCTTCCTTCCACATAATTTTCTTTGATATCCTCTTCTTCTCTTCCACCCCTCATCTTATTTCCCTTCCCTTGTATCATCTTCTTCCCCTTTTTCCATCACATTTCCTCCTTACTTCCCCATGAAATTCTTCATCTAGCGTTGTCCTATTTTTTTATCATACCACCCTCCACATGCATCTCCATAAATAATTCCATATTATTTCCTTGGTCTTCCTCGCAATGCCATGGTTCCCTCAATCTTCTCCCTATATTTCTCTATCTTCCTTTCCTCTCCCCTAATTTTCATGTTTCTTCTAACATTGATTCTCCTTTTCTCTACCACCCCTACCTTTTTGTTCATTTTGTATCTGTTTCTCTTCTTTTCTAAAACTCTTTTCACACTTTCCTCACCCCTCATCGTTTCTTTATTTTTTCTGCTTCTACTTATTCTTTCGTCCTTTTCCCATTACCTATAATTTCACCCTAAGTCCCACCTCATCTTCTCCTTCTATATTTATCCTTCCCCATTTCTTTCTTTTCATGTGGGTAAGTGCACAAAGTTGGTGGACAATTCCGTGGACATAAAAAAATAAAGGAACGCGATAAAAAATCGCGATCTCGGTTCATTTATTCTAGGTTGGTAATTACCGAACCTAAACCGTAATGCGGTTTAGAACCTTAAAGCAGCGTTATAAACCGCGGAACTCGAGACAAAATTTAACAGTCCCGCGACTCGTTATTTTCCTCATTTTTCATTTTGAACCGTGACTTTTCCTAAACGTTTTTCACTCGCGCTTTCAATACCATCTCAAAATTGCTCATCGGACTTCTAGATAGCGATATATTCAACCATGCCGCCAAGACGAGGAGGTAAGTCCCCGATTGTAATCATTTTTTTGCATTTTAGGTTTTTTTTTTTTTTTACATTTTAGGTTTTTTTGCATTTTCATGGGTTTTTGAAATGTTTGTTTATGTATACAATTTTCTTGTTTTTATGGTGAAGCTTGAAATCGTGCAAGCTCAAATCATTCCTCAAACTGTCAAAACATTCCTCAAAACCCTCAGAACATTCCTCAAAACCCTCCTCCAAACATAGATCCGCCTCTGTGGCTCATACTGTCCCCATTTGAGCCAATGAGAATGCAAGATAATATCATTGGAAGAATCCAAGAAAATAAAATTGTCATTGAGAACCTAATTCAAAATATAAGACAAAATCATGCTACAAATCCATCCCGCATGACTTTAGCAATACATTGCAAACATTGATTGGCGAAGTGAGTCTATGCAACCAACCAAATACATAGATGGAACACCTTTAGAAGTATTTGTAGGCGGTGGTATGTGGATAAACTATCCCATGCGGCCGTCAAAGACAAAAAAATTGGAAAAGACCTCATTTGTGCATTATTTACCGACCCAGAACCAATGCCCCCCACTAGTTACTTGCAAAGCGGTTCCCAATCCATTGGTGCCATGATGATAGAATCAAAAAAAAAAATTGGGACCGATGGTGGATGGTTTTTGATTATCCACCATGCAACAACAATGAGGTTCCTCTTTATTTTTTGAAGAAATTATATTGTGAGTTCGTGCTTAATGAGGTCCCGAATTATTTTGACTTTTCTAAACTTTTTTTGGTCGAGGAGGTGGCTCTGCGCAGCAGAGACTGGTGGTGCACATGTAGGTCAGCCTAGGATCCCCCATGCCCAAAACCCCCACTGCCTTGATTATCCCTCCTACTGATGAAGGAGGTTGTGGAGATTGATACATTGCATGCATTGAGGGAGCTCACTGACACTCTCACCTAACATAAGCACCCAGATTGCATCGGTGATGTTGGTGGAGGTGCCAGTTCTAGTGCACCACACCACTGTGGATCATGTGGTGCCGTATGCCTTTTGGCGAGACATCATTTGCTGGTTCACAGGATTTCTTTTCTATAGATGAGATCTTTGGGAGTGTTTTGGAACCTGGAGCCACGATATTGGTCTTTCACAGGTAAATTTTAAATAAATTTAAATAATATATATATACAATAGTTTAATTCACATGTTTGAGATATATATATATATATATATATATATATATATATATATATATTTGATTGTACGTCATGTACATACATGTAAAAAACTAATTTTTTATTTTATTTTAAATAGCAAGAGCCGGTGAAGGAAACATCCGGTGTCGACATGCTAGCTACTACAGCTGGGCGTGTTTCAAACGTAAGTTTCAAGTTGTACAAACTTACATTTTTAATAAATCATTTAATTGCACTAGATTATTATTATAATTTGTTTCACGTGTATGTTGTACATGTATTAATATTTTTCTCTTTTATACACAGGAGCCTGGCGGGTCATCATCTGCTCAGGGAACTGAGGCTACTGGCACGCCTCACATGAGTTTTACGCAGGTTAGTAAATCTCTTTACACTTTGTTTCTAATTACTGGAAGTTCATGCACGGATTGCATGCTTTGGACCTCTGTGTACATGAGTTTCACTTTCTTATACTCAACCTATATATTATTTAGTAGGAAATGCCAATTCATTTGATATAACTAGCCATGTATGTAATCATATATTGGTTTTACATGTCTTGAAAGTACCACCTGGGGTAAGATTGTATAGTAGGGACGGGAATGAATGTATAATTTCCCTCCTTTGTATAGTTTTTTTACCTTCTTAAAATCTCAACATGTGGAATGAGTGCTTGTAAATGTTTCATGTACCTATATATAGATCTGGTGTTTCCTTGATGAACGTGAAAAGATATGTTTAGAGTGTAGGGACCTTTGAGTTCCTTTACTATTTTTTCAATAGGTTTTGATAGGAGTGCTAAGCTTTTAAGTAGATTTTAATATTCATTTGTACATGTTTTTTGTATAGCTTATGACTGTTAGAGAGACTCCTCCATATATGCGGTGTGGAAGTTGTTTGTAGATATTGCCATAGCATTCTGCAAGATCCACTAAGCGAGGTACATAATTTTTAAATTTGTTAAATTTTGGAGACCTTCATTATTTCTTATTAAACTTAAATCTACAATATCAAATTTTGTAGGTATATATGTGAAATATTTAATTTGAAAATTAATTATTTGTATGTAGCTTACCCCTCGTGAGTCTATTGTTGTCCCTGCTGACAGCGTCATGACAACAAATTGATAGGGATCATGACATTGCGGTAAGATTTCACATGCATTTTAACTAAATTGTACAAGTTTCTAAATTTTGAATGTATTTTAAAATTTTGGGTGTTAAAAACTTGTTGTTTATGAATGTGCGGAGTTAGGTTGCGGGCATGCTTAGAGACACCTAGGACCACATGGATGAAATCCGTAGTGGCATCTCCTTCACTACATCCCGAGTGTCGTGGACGTGCTACTTCTAGCAGGGCGAGAGAGGGAAGATGTTTCATGAGTAGATTTATAGTGGACACCTGGATGTACATATGTGGTCATGAGTAGATTCACAGTCCATTGTACTATATATAGCCTTTTGCGACCGCATGTGGTCCCATATGTACATTATGACACGTGCTTAGTTCGAGATGTATACATACATTATGAACTTATGTACATATATATTTTCAGAGACGTGTGCGTCTGGAGCACACTTTGTTTGATTCTATATATATATATCCATGTGTGTTGGTTAAATCATATTTATTTTGGTTATTTTGGTATTATTGCTAACTCTGAGAAAGTGGGTTTTGATCTCTTTGTTGGAGCTTACCATAGATGCCCCGAGTATTCTCTATCTGTGAATTTATCTGTACCCAAACTAGGTTAATAATATTTGTATTGTTTATTAAATAAAATTTAGTGTTCAAAAGTATACATAGATCATAGTTTTTGTTTGTTGATAAAAGCGATTCCTCCATATATGGAACTCCTATGGATATCTCTGCTACGGTTTTGTTTCCGAGGCTATAAATTTGAACTATTTCAGGTCTTTTAAATCTTGAGGTGGATTTAGTGTATTACTTCTAGTTATATATTTTCTAGTATCTTTCTTATTATTATTTGTGGTATATTTCACCATGGGCATTTTGAATTTTTATTTTTCAAACTAAAACAATATTGTTAGCTCTATTGCCAACTTAAGTATTAGTAACTAAAGCTTATATATTTAATGGAATTCATCAATTTATCATCCTGTTGTATTTGGAAAAGTGTGCAATATGAGTTAATCCTTGAAGTTAATATGGAATTCATCAATTTATCATCTTGATAATATTACAGGTATACCCAAAATTGGGTCTGCATTGTTTGTAACTTTTGTGTACATATGAGTTAATCCTTGAAGTAACTGTATTGATTTTCCAATCCTGTAGCCATACTGTTCTTTTGTAACTCATAATAATCCTGAAATATTGTTAAATCTGAATGATATGTGGCTACATATCTTTATATTATTTTTATTTGCATCATAAGCTTGTACTGTATTTGTATTTGCATCACAACCTAGAAGTTATTTTCAAATGTATTTGTACATTTGTTTTAGCTGATTGCTTCATGTATTTTGAGTTTAAAGCGCTGTGATTGAAGTTGTAAGTACCTTCCAACATGGATATTGAACTTGGCAGTTGAAGATGGTAGTTGATCATTTTGATTACGCTCATAGTATCTACATTAGAGTTAGATAAATAATATCAGTAAGAAACCATATAGAGGATAAGGGATAATATTAAATTTGGAGTACATGTTAACTAGTGAAAAGGAGTTGTTTGAACTTGATCAAAAGACAGAGTTGAGTTTTTAGGGAAACATAGAAACCATTGAATACATATGTTATAAATTTTTTGAACTGCAACATGTGGTATCATAGCTTGAAGATCAAGGAAGATTAGCTAAAAGGATTTGAGATAAGGTTGATACAAAGTGGTCTCGAAAGTTCAAAGAGATAGATGAAAATGATGGGTGAAGTAAAGAGTGAGGTCATGGTTCAAAATGCCACATTGGATGGAGAAGTCAGTATAGAGAGATTTAAGATGCTAGACTAAAGAAATTACATGAAAAAGGATACCAGAGTTAGAACATATGTGAAAAATAGAAAAGATGAAGAAATGTGTTTCAGAAAGGTAATTGAAGGTTATTAGGCCTCATGAATCAGACTTGATATATGGTGAAGAAGAAGAAGAACTAGCAGGAAATGTGATTCAAAGGTTGATAGAGCTAATGAGGTACAAGATGAGAGAGAGAGAGAGAGAGGAAAAGGAAAGAAGAAAGGATGAAGAGAAGATAATTATGGTTTCACAGGAGGTCAGAGAGTTGAATCAAGAGGTAGCACAACTGATGGTCTTCATAGAAAGAGAGAAAGAAGAGAAAGGAAAAGAAAACCGTAGAACAATATTACCCATAATATTATAACAAAACCAAGTGTTAAGGATAAGGTAGAAAATAAGATTCATAAGCCCTATATATCATCCTACTAAGGACACTTGATGACAACAAGAGATAACATAACAACCAAGTCATTGTAATTTAATTTAAATAAATAAGGAAACACTATATTTTGCAAATGGTGAATTGTGGCACCAACTAAATGTGTTTGGCACATCCAGGTGGCTAGGTGAATGCTAGAGGAGGCGGTGTTTTGGGTGCACGAAGATGGTCATTGTTTTAGGTATACTTCGTTCGGGCGCAGATCCCTTAAGAGCCACGAGACCAAAAATATTGTTTAACTTCGAAGTGACTACTCGGACTCTATGGCACCTAGAGATGCCTATGTTTGATCCAACACCTCGGCGTATAGGGACCCTCTATAATATCCTCTCTCAGTTTTTTCCTTCTCATTTTAGTGCTCTCGCTGTCCTATTGTTTGCAAATGCGCGAAATAGTGCAGTTGGAGCCAGTGTAAGGTTGTCAAACGCTATATTTTGAAAACGGTGGGTCATGGCACCAAGAGGGATCTGTCACTTGACATGTCCGAAATATGGTGAATGCTAGAGGATGTGGTGCCTTTTGGTGTGTGAAATGGTCGTTGCTTTCGGGCTACTTCGTTCACGCGTAGTCCCTTAAGAGCCCTGAGACCAAAATATCATTCAACTTCAACGGGTGACTACTCGAACTCTGTGGCACCTAGAGAGGCCTCGTCTAATCAAAACCTTGGCGTAGGGACCCTCTACAATAGCCTCTCTCGGTTTTTTCCTTCTCATTTCGGTGCTCTCGTTGTCCTATTGTTTGCAAACGTGTGAAATAGTGCAGTTAGAGCTAGTGTAAGGTTGTCAAACGCTATATTTTGCAAACGGTGGGTCGTGGCACCGAACGGACTATGCTGACACATCCAGGTGGCTAGGTGAATGCTAGAGGAGGTGGTGTTTTGGTGCGCGAAATGGTCATTGCTTTTGGGCTACTTCGTTCGGGCGCAGTCCCTTAAGAGCCCTGAGACCAAAATATCGTTCAACTTTGACGGGTGACTACTCAAACTTTGTGGCACCTAGAGAGGCCTCGTCTAATCCGACACCTTGGCATAGGGACCCTCTACAATATCCTCTCTTGGTTTTTTCCTTCTCATTTCGGTGCTCTCGCTGTCCTACTGTTTGTAAATGCGTGAAATAGTGCAGTTGGAGCTAGTGTAAGGTTGTCAAACGCTATATTTTGTAAACGGTGGGTCATGGCACCGAAAAAATGTGCTATGCCTAAAACATCTAGGTGGCCAGGTGAATGCTAGAGGAGGTGGTGTTTTGTGCATGAAATGGTCGTTGCTTTCGGGCTACTTCGTTCGGGCGTAGTCCCTTAAGAGCCCTGAGACCAAAATATCGTTTAACTTCGACGGGTGACTACTCGGACTCTGTGGCACCTAGAGAGGCCTCGTCTAATCCAAAACCTTGGCGTAGGGACCCTATATAATATCCTCTCTCAGTTTTTTCCTTCTCATTTCGGTGCTCTCACTATCCTACTATTTGTAAACGCGAAATAGTGCGGTTAGAAGAGTGTAAGGTTGTCAAATGCTATATTTTGCAAACGGTGGGTCATGGCACCGAGCGGACTGCTAGCCGGCACGTCCGGGTGACCAAGTGAATGCTAGAGAGGTGGTGTTTTGGTGCGCGAAAGGGTTGTTGCTTTCGAGCTACTTCGTTCGGGCGTAGTCCCTTAAGAGCCTTGAGACCAAAATATCATTCAACTTCGATGGGTGACTACTCGAACTCGTGGCACCTAGAGAGGCCTCATCTAATCGAAACCTCGGCATAGGGACCCTCTACAATAGTCTCTCTCGGTTTTCCTTCTCATTTGGTGCTCTCATTGTCCTACTATTTTTGCAAACGCGTGAAATAGTGTAGTTAGAGCCAGTGTAAGGTTGTCAAACACTATATTTTACAAACGGTGGGTCATGGCACCAAACGGACTACGCCAACACATCTGGGTGGCTAGGTGAATGCTAGAGGAGGTGGTGTTTCGGTGCGTGAAAGGGTCATTGCTTCAGGGCTACTTCATTTGGGCGTAGTCCCTTAAGAGCCCTGAGACCAAAATATCGTTCAACTTCGATGGGTGACTACTTGGACTCTGTGGCACCTAGAGAGGCCTCTTCGATCCGAAACCTGGCGTCCAGGACCCTCTACAATAGCCTCTCTTGATTTTTTCCTTCTCATTTCGGTGCTCTTGTTGTCCCCATCTTGTTTGCAAACACGTGAAATAGTGCAGTTGGAGCCAGTGTAAGGTTGTCAAACATTATATTTTGCAAACGGTGGGTCGTGGCACCGAACGGACTGTACCGGCACATCCGGGTGGCAAGGTGAACACTAGAGGAGATGGTGTTTCGGTGGGTGAAACGGTCGTTGCTTTCGGGCTACTTCGTTCGGGCAGTCCCTTAAGAGCCCTGAGACTAAAATATCGTTCAACTTCGACGGGTGACTACTCAGACTCGTGGCACCTAGAGAGGCCTCGTCTGATCGACACCTCAGCGTAGGGACCCTCTACAATAGCCTCTCTCAGTTTTTTCCTTCTCATATCGGTGCACACGCGTAAGTATGGTCTTGTAAACACTTGGGGAGGAGTCGTTTTCAAAATTTACAACATTTTCAAAATTTACAACTTTTTCAAAATTTACAACTTTTTCAAAATTTACAACATTTTCAAAATTTACTTGACTTTTTCAAAATTTACAACTTTTTCAAACAATGAAAGCTTCTCTTAGCTTCAAGAATTTAAAATTCTCTACTAACGATTACCCAATAGGAAATGTGTCTTTGCATAGCTTGAATTGTTCATCCAACTATCGAGCTCTATGTGTATGCCTCACATACTCATAAACAATTTCATCCTTAAATTTTCTCATAAATTGAAAAATGGGCATTTTTTCGTAACTAGCTCACACTTTTTCGACTCTTTTCCATCTTTCAATTTGGTATGCAACTGATTTATATTTATCAAATTCAACTAAATTATGTCCTATTTTACCTTCAATTTTCTCATGGATGCAACTTTCTCGATTTAGGTAATCCGCCGCATGTACTACAACTTCCATCTAAACAATCCCGACTATAAAAAAATTGTCCAACTTCTTTTTCACAAAATATAGTAGGAATGAAATCCATGGAAGATATTGGTGGAACTTGAACATCACATTCTGATAACATAGTTTCAAAATGAAAATTAGAATGAATACGTAAAAATTTAGCATAATGCATCACAAATTCAACATGTTTCCTAGAACAACAAGTGGTGCGAGCATGGTTGATTTTCACATAGAATGGTTTCAACTTTTCAAAAAACGTTGACTAGTTTTAATTTCTAGATTCTCCTATTAAAACTTACGAAAAATTGAGTTTGAGTCATATCTAAGAAATGCTTTGGATGTGGTTCACGATTAGTAGAACCAACTCTCCATTTTATAACATCTCTTTTATTAGGTGAAACTCTAGTGTTATCATGCCAAAATTTAATAACAACTTCTCTTATAGCATCAAAATTATTTTTTCCTTACGCGGTGCTCTAGCAGAAAATGCCCAAAAATCAGCATTATTGAGTGATTGAAGGATATTACGTCTTTCAATTGCTTTCATTAGAGTTTTTCGATTAACTTGCAACATTCGACTTGTTTGTGTAATCAAACGTTGTTTTTTTATTGATTCACTTACAACACTAGTAGCAAGTACACGACGCACAATATTACTATCCCTAGTGCGTCTCTTGACACCAATAGTGTGATATGCATCATGAAGGTTTTCAATAATTGTAGAGGTTTGTCCACGTATATTAGATGTTGTCAATCCTAAGGTGTTTAATGTAGGTCTCATTTTAATCAATTTCATCAAACTAACCAACAACTGACATCTTTGGGAATCATTTAAAATTTCAAAATGATTATCCCAAATTTCAGTGGCTTTTCTTCTGATTTGTCGTTCAGAAAGTTTGTCAGACATTGGTTTCAAAATGTTTTCATCAATTTCAATAAAAAAATTAGGTTTCTTACGTAAAATCCTAGGAGGTGTTTTTGTCAAATTTTGCTTGTCTACAGTTTCAACATGAATTTCCTTATTTACATTTTCATCGTCTCCTTCAATTTCAACATTTGCTACATCATGAGTATTTAATTCTTCTTCAACATTGACAGTAAAAACTTCTTCATCACGAGTATTTAATTCAACTTCAACATTGATAGTAGAAACATTACCTAGTTCTTCATTGCTTACAATAGTTGGGATTGAAGATGAACCTCTTCTAGATTCACGAAGTTTCCGCATTCGCTCAACATTTTAAATTTTGTTGGCCTCTAATTCGTTTGGTACTTTTTTACTTAATGACTTCCTTTTTTGACTTCATTTTTGTCTCCCATGATGTTTTGCTTCCGATGATAAGAAAAACGTGCAGAAAAAGATAGAATTTTGCAGTAATTCATGGTAAGGTCAGAGAGTAAAAATCACATGGTAATTCGAGCATTGGGATGTGTGTAAATATGATTTATAAACCGCGATCGCGCTTTATAAACTACGATCACGCTTTATAAAGCGCGCTCGCGGTTTATAAAGCGCGATCGTGGTTTATGTTTAAAAAACCACGATCGCGGATCTATCTGCCAAACCTAAGGCTCGGAAAATCTTTGTTTTTCACCAACCAAAGCTATGGAAGGTCATTATGAAGTGTAAAAGGTCAAAAAACCTCAAATCTGCTCTTCCAAAGACTTGAACCGTGCTAAAAAACTGAAAACATTTCACAAAAATGGTGCCATCGCATAGGGGAGACTCTTAGCTTCATAGAAATATTATTTTTAAAGTGAATAGAATAAGATAAATATCATTTTATAATTTTTTACTAACAATAGGTCTTTAAGACATTTTTTCTGTGAATGTTCATGTCTACATTTAAGACTGCAACTTTTGTTTCGCTTATCAAAATATGATAAAACTTATACCATCCCAAGCGTGGACAAATTCTATACACGTTAAAAAAAAAATTGATTTCGATATTTTTTGATATAGTTATGGCGGGAAAACGGAAAGCGCTCCATTTTCTAAATATTTTCAGACCACTTTCACGGAAAAAATCATAAAAAAATATTGCTAAAAAAAATACAAAATAAAATCCATCCCAAGATAGACAACTACATCTAACGTTTCACCAAAGGAAAAAAAAATAACAAGATTTGGTCATCCAAAATGCGGGCAAACGGACTACAATCTTATAAGTTTTTTCAAAAAAAAAAACTAAGTCATATAATTTTAAGTGTTTAATATAGCTAAACTTGTCCGTTTTTTTACAAAAATTAGTATTTTAGAAACTAGATTTTGAATGCTACGATTCATATTTATATAAATTTTTCTAATTTAGAGTGCATGTATAGCTAATAATCCCTACAAGTTGAGATTTTCTTGTTTTTGCAATATGATGTCCACGGATGACCCTATATTTGTCCATCAACTTCCTGCACTTACCCCTCGGCTCTATCATTTCTTTCACTTTCATGCATCCCTCTTTATTATCTATGTTCCTTCCTTCATTTGGCACATCTCTCTATTTCATACCTTCACCCTTTACTTTGTCAGCTTTCTATCTTCTCCTTGTTTGTCCTTCATCATTCCCTTTTCCCCTATCATCCCTCTTTCTTATTATCTTCTCCCTCTTTCATTCCTTTTTTTTTTCCCTACCCTATATCCATAACCTTTCACCTTTCTTACTCTTCTCATAATCAACCCCCAATCCTATCCATTCCCTTTTCTCTTTCCCAAACACCCTCACACCTAGCATTCAAGGTCGATTGAATCCTTTCTCCATTTGCATCATGTGGTCATTCTAGTCTCTTCCACTCAATTTTCATCCTCTTCTCCACAAAATTCATCTCTCCTCTTTTAGAGCTCTGTCGTATATTCCATTCTCGTCAGCCCTCTCGAGGGGGCATCATCACATCTATCCATAATCACATCTTCTCATGACATTTTTGTCTTGGAGGATACCATGACATCCGTCACTCGCCACCTTCTATTCTCCCCAACAAACATTCACTCTACTTTTTTCTTAAGAAAAGTAGATTGAATTCTTCCCCATCTCGTCTACTTTCTTTGAAAGGACACTACTTTCATAAGTACCCTTCCAAAGAGGGGAAAATTTAGACACCCTAATTTCACATCCGTCCTAAATCAATAGTTCCCCTACCTCATTTCCCACAAAAATACATTTCAAATTAATCAAATATAATTTGATTAATTATCCATTTTAAATCAAAAAAATAACCCAATCCTCACCACATGTCATTATTCTCCATGTTTTTCTACTATTGAATTAAAAATTCAAAATCAAATCCTCACCCACTCTTCGTGGTCCCCACTCACCTAAAATCCTCCACTTATGAATTAAAAATCTAAAATCAAATCCTCACCCATTCTTCGTGGTCCCCACTCACCTAATCTTGCCCACATTTTCAAACCATGATTACTTAAATTAATGTAAGTTAATCATTTCCCCTGATATAAATACAACCTTACCCATCCCCTCTAAACACATGGAGAATAAGCTTTAATGCCCTATCTAAGTTCTTACATCCTTTTGTCTCGTCCTAATGCCCAAATAGCCTCATTCTTAAGCACCCCAAATCCATAATCCTTTTTCCCATATAGTGCAAAGTAAGTGGACCATTGTTGCAGAAGGAATTGCTCCGTCTTGAAGAAAATCACCTACACATCACACACATATGGGCTCAATCCATGTTTCTAGCCTAATCGAGGTTTTCTATGGATTGCAAAGGAGGAGGTATGATTGTTGGTATTTTACTTCCTTGTTACTAGTGCATTTTCCCTAGCATATACCTGAGAAGCTAGATGAGACAAACTTTTTTGGTTTTGTTAAACCATTGATAACCTTAATCGTAAGTTTACATACTGATAGTAAAGGAAAGCTCCACTCTCAATTATGAACCATTAACAAAGTTACATATCAGTCACTCTCATTTATAACAAATTGTAATTCCAAGATGAATAATGGAGCATGTTACTGAGAATATGATATGTTTAAAAGTAATTTAATTTTGAAAATTGTTCCATTTGTTACAATCTTCAATTTCTTCATGAGGCATGTCTCAAGCAAGTTGAATAAGGAATAGTGTTATTTTTAAATTGAACTTTCACCATTTTTGTTTCACATTTTTTTTTTACTTGTGTATCATAGCTCTTCACATTTTAGTTAGAGATTCATAAGGAGAAATAAAGTTCATGTAACTGTTTGAGATTATTGGGCTTCTTTGTGGACTAGAGAAAAGAACAAACTTAATTATGACCTCTTACTTTACCTTGGTATTAACTCAAGCTTGGAAGCTTAATAGTCATCTCATTGTTTTGAGTACATCTATAGTCAAAAGTACTATCAAGTTAATTTTCTCTCTTTCACTTTCAAAAAATATGTTGATCCTTGATCCATATGGTCTCACAGGAGAATAAACAATCTCGTGAGGTTTCAAAAAGTTAAATACTTTGATAATTGAACCGAGTCACCTAGAAGATTTGCACTCATTTTCATGTGCCTTTTAAAACTTCACACTAAATTAACCATATATTAAATTTTTCAAGCCATCTATTTTCCTTTTGATTGATTTGCATAAGTTTATGGCATATCTGGGAGAGAAATTTGCCCTGAAACTCAAATTACAGGAGTCCGCATAATGCTTGATTGTAAACCATGAACCAATCGGCTGTCATCACACAATTTTAATTTTGGACTCAAAAACCAACACAACCACGTGTTTTTATACCTCTATCACAGCTTTTATAACCTTTTCATAGGAAATTTTAAGGCTCACATTGAAGAATTTAAACAAACACTCAAGGTATACCTCTTTCAGACAAACATGAAATTATCATTCAATACTCGATGAATTAAAAATTTATTTTTTCAACAAAGTCGTAATAGCTCCATAGATATTTCCACAAAATATTTTGAATTATGGTTAGATGAAATGAAATATTTGAGAAAAATATGCTTTGAAACACTAAGGACGGGGTTTGAGTCAAATGTGCAACCCGAGAGAACTTAAAATTCAATTTCTCCTGATGAAAACAAAAATTTCCAAGTGTTTTTTTTTTTTGAGACCAACTTGTAGCTATTTCAATCAAATTACAACATTGGACTTTCTCCATTAGCTTCTAGTAGTCATGCAAGTCTGATGATGAACATACACAACATGACGGTATCCTAGGTTTTGAGATAATTACAAACTTGATTATCTTGAATAATAATTTCACTTGATATGAAGATTAACCATGACTAAAAATCTATTTAAAATAGTGCTAAAGAGGTTTTATAGGTCAAGGATCAATTCTACCATGCTTATTTATACATGCACATAAGAGATTCGAGTCCTAGTTGACTAATTTCAAGTACGAAAAACCTCCTCAATCACTCTAACCAAAAATTCACATTTGAAGGACCAAAGTCTCATTCATATTATGGTATTCAAGGAATTTTGAGATTACCTTGTCTAAGAAATAAATCTTATCAATCAACCACAATTATACAAGCTCTCAAAAACAACCATTTATACACTTTGGAGATACTACATATAACGCTATTTCACTTGAAGGATTTCATCACACTAATTTTATCTTGTAGGAGAGAAAAAATATTTCATCAAACTTGAAAAATACATTAAACAACATTTTACTAAAGAAATTCAATCTTGAAGGCTTAAGACCATTTGCACAGACCTAGCTCTGCACAAAGTACAAACATGTATGCCTATATAGCATAGTTCACCTTGAAAGAAATGGGATCATCAATTTAACTAGTATGAGGTATATTATTTCTCTAAGATAGGTATCTATCATGAGCAAAATATTTAGGTAAAAGACTCAAACTTTGGCAACTCAACTTAAGAACAGCCCTGGAGAGAGATCAAACACCAACAAAAGAATGCTCATAACTTTCTTAAAACATGTCCAATTCACCTGAAAAAAATTCAAATATCTCAAGCTTAGACTCCTATAAAAATTTCTTCTATTGATTCATCCAGAATGATGCACTAATTTTTTTCTTGAGTGTTAATAATTCCAGACACCTTATTATGTAATTTCCAAAATCCTATTTTAGAAAAACTAGCATAAATTTCACATACCTTCTCATAACTTGATGAAATTTTTCTTGGAGCACCAAAACTCACCTAATACATGGTCCATAAGCCCATTTTCGATAAATATTCATGTTCTTCTATTCCATATTTTTCCTTTGCACTATTAATTCTCAAAGCCACTTTTTGTGCACTTTTGAATTTTGACTCCAGGAGTTAAATTGAGCTGGTTTTTCTCACACATACTATAGAAATTATTCCTAGGCTACTTCCATGCTCACAATACCTTGCTATGACCTGTACCAACTTCTCGCATGTCATCGGGAACTAGAAAAAATAGAGCCTAAATGTCGATTTGCACCTTTCATCAAATGATCTGATACACCATGTGAGACCTCTTGCTCATGCTTGCAACACTATTTTTGACCTGTAGAAAATTTAAAACAAGAAATACAACCTTTAATTTTCCTTTAGAGACCAACCACCTACCAATTTGAGCTTGTAGTACCTTGAAACCAACCTGGATGCACTACCAATCAACCTTCATGCCTCCTACAAAACCTCACTTCATCACTCACTACTTTTCCATTAATGACACTTGACATACATAAATGACAACACCAATGACCCTAGGGTTCAACATTTGAAGTTTATTTTCAAAAATATTTCATAAATTCATGTAGGTTTTTATTGTTTTCCTTTGTTGATTTACCTTTAGGCACATGTAATTTTGGGGTGAGTGTTAATCCTTGTTTGAGGAATGTTAATATTTTTTGAGTAAGTTGCAGATTGCAGTTTTGGAAGGGGATTAAAGTTGGGTTTTTATTTGTTCTTTAACTTACAAGGGTTTTGAAGCAGGTGTTTATTTCATTCTTTAACTCCAAATTTGGATGGATGCATGCTCATTTCAATACATACTACAACAAATCAATGCAATGTATTTCAAGTTTCATTCCAAAGACTACAAATCGACACAATATTTTTTTAAAAAATACAAATAAGGAAAAAGATATTATCAAAACAATGTACTAAATATTTGAATATATTAATTATTATATGAACATCTATATCATGGGATATCCACAAATGGAAGCTTCAATTTGATGGACCTGGATCATCTCTATCATTTGATTCACTAGATCTTTGAGACTGACTCTCTCTTTGTTGACAATCAACTGTTGTAATAGGGTCATCTATTGTATTTGTGCCATTATTTTCATCCCCTCTCCTTTCATTAATGACTTCCATACTTCCATAACCCTGTCATAGGAAAGTTATCCACTTCGTATCATGATGTGTAAATTCTCAAACAATTTTCAAAATTTTTCAAGCTTGTTTCGTAATTTTGACTTTATAAAGGTCAAGGCATTAAAAATTCTCTCATCTTCAATTGAACCCAAAATCATTGTTTGACATAGATCAACCAATGAGAAAAAAATGGACATGGTTTGTTGTAAAATAGTACTTAACCCAATTTTTTTCCATAGTCGGGTTATTGCTCCACACTCTAAGGGATTATCCAAACATTTGAATTGCTCAATCATTGTAGAGGTGAATTCATGGGATTGATCAATCAAATTTTCCTTACTTAAAATACCTAGAATATTCATTCCATTGATATCAACAAGCTTACAAAAATGTTGAATCAATGTAGTCAACCTCTTGTGGTAGTCTTCTTACAAATATCTTTCATTTTGGATAAGATTCCAAAAGGTGGGATTTACTACAACCATTGCTTCAAGTAAAGCATCCCTTCTAAATCATTCCCTTATTTCTTCTAGTAGGGAAACTGTAATTTCTCTTAACCTTACCCTTGTTGATGATACAATGTTATCAAACAATGGCCCTATGACATTTACCTTCTCAACCTTATCGGATACTACTTTAAACATGTACATTGGTATCTCATATCCACGTACAAAAGCACATACTTCCCAAAAATTTGAGCTTCAGAAAGCTACTTGCATTTCAATATTTATCAAATCATTCCAACCATCAAACTTTGGACTGTAAAATTAGTTTCATTGACAAACAAATATTCTATTTCCAAACAAACTCGTTTCCTCAAACTAGAAAAATCAACAATATAGATAGTTATCTTTCTTGTGCTTGTTTAATTAAATGATGCATTTCTTCCAACATGGGAAGGAGACCACACAACATCAGCAATGACTCTATATCATTCAAATGATGTATCAAATCTAGGCCTTGTCCACTTCCATGTGATTCTACCACATCACTCCTAATAAGGATTGATACTTGTCGTACACCCTACGAACTAGTTGGTACAATGAGATCCACCTAGTGTGACATATTTTAATAGTTTATGCCCATTTTTAGTCCTTCTACAAATATTTGGAATTCCATGAACCTTTTAGGACTATGGTAGAAATAAGCATGCACCTCTCGAACAAGGTCTTCAACTTTTGCTACAGTTTAAATTTGCCAACTATTTTGTAAGCTAGGTTCATTCTATGAGCCATACAATGAATGGAAATCATATACGGAAATGAGATGTTTGGAGTCTTACACACAAACCATTATGATGACCTTGCATTACAGATGCCCCATCTGCCCCGACACATACCAGCTTTGATGCAATTGCAGCATCATCCATGTCACCGATCTCCTTCAAAATTTTTATCACCAACTCACAAAGGTTTTCAAGCATTGGAGTTCTCTCATCTTGTGAATGGAAAGTAAGTGAGGTTATCTCATGATGATTCTAAAAATATACACATGCATATGACCCAAGTATTATTATCTACTATTGTAACCTCATCAATAGACAAAGATATGTATCATGTAGACTTCAGTTTCTCTTTCAAGTCTTCTTTCTCAACCATAGCTAGGCATTTTCCCAATCCCAACCACTACTTTCTGACTAGTGAGAATGAGGAAAGTGTGGGACACCAAGAAAATACAACATCTTATTTTGTTTAGGAAAATCTATTATAGGACGACCTCTTTTCAAAATGTGAAAAACAATAGCTAGCTGAATTGTTTTACCTAAAAGATTGTTTTGAATGATCTTGTTGAATTGAGAGGTAATTGTCCCTCCATTTGCTGCAACTATTCTTTCATTTCTCTTATGCTCTTCAAATTATTTTTCATACCTAATATGCAAACAATCATCCACATTTTTCCATCTAGAAACATTCTTCTCAACACCATCTACAATTATCTTTTCATATATCTTTCCTACATGCTTCTCAATAGTATCCAACTTAAGTTGCATTCTTTTTCCTGCCCAATTTCTAGCTACAGATTGTACATTTACATTCTTTGGGAGGTTCAACTTTATTCTCATTTTCAATAGGTTCAATAAATGGAAACTTAGAAACCCACTCTAACCTGAAACTCCTTCCCAAGTCCCATTTTCTTTCCTTTCTCTTTCTTCTAGAAATAGGTGTCCATTGAGTATTTGCCTTGGTGGAATTTAAATTTCATTGACTACCAGAAGTTTCACCTCCAACATTCACTTGGGAAGGTGATGCAGTGTCATCTTCATTCAATTAGGAAGGTGGTACAGTGTCAAACTCAACATCATTCAATGGAATGTCTTCAAGGGGAGGCATTTCATTTTTTTCATCATTGACAACATCAAGAAAATAAAAATGAACACATTCTGAGTTTCATTTTGAATGTAATCATTATCCCTTGATTGTGATGGTCCTACTAGAGAAGGATGGGTTTCCTTAGATGGTTTCTCAAAATAAGATGTTATTTTTTGAATGCCAATACCACTACTACAGAGGGGTTGGAATATTTTTTTTTGAGGTTGAGCTTCCCTTTTTAGTTTCCATTTTCCTGAATCAGTGAATCTGTAGAATTGAAAGAAAAAAAGATACAACATGTAGATTAAATGATATTTATATGTGCACAAACATCTCAACATGAGAAATATGTATAAAGAAAAATATTACGCATGAAAATGCATTCAGATGAATTGATTTAGGTAGAAAGACAACATAGAGAAGAAATTCATCGTGAAGCATTTCAAAGGCACTCTCATTGATTGATTGCTAATGTTAACATTGATTACAAAGAAGTGATTTCAATATCCATATATCATGTTCTCAAAACACTAGATGGTGCATCTCAAGATGTAATGGATGTCAATTGAAAAAAATGCACAAAATAATGACATATGAGAGGAGACAACAATCAACATTGCATCTTACAAGAAATAGAAAAATACAAAATAATAATTTAAAAGAAGAGTCATCATGGAAACCTAGAAGAAGTTTAGATGTAAAATTAAGAAATTTAAGGAGAACAAAATGTAACTAATCCCAATGGAATTCTTCAAAGAGATTTGAATTCTTTTCAAGTGATTTTTGACATGGTCTATATAATATTGTGTCACTTAACATGTACTACTTTTTGCAAGAGTGTTACATTAGTATAAGAAGAAATTACAAAATTTTTTCCATAATTTTTCATGGTTGCTTGATTGACATGTTACATCAAATTGGATAAGGATTGCCTACCATTTATTTAGTTTCAATGCACTTGATCTGTATTGGTCTGATCTACATGTTTTAGTACAAAAATCACAAGGTTTGACTCTTTTGAAAGAAAAAATTGATATAGAACAAAGTGAAAGGATGAGGTGATATTTTTAGCTATCTCTCATATAACTTAGTTAGAAGGAATAAGAATATTACTACAGTCATAATTAGAGCATACATCAAGAAAACTAAAGATGTATCAAAGGTTTGAGAAGAGAACAAACAACTTAGATGATTTGTTGAGAAACCAAAGACACTCTAATGATAAGAAGTCTCTATTGTAGCTAATCAAACATGAAATAGGTGATCTCAAGGTCTGTGCTTAGTTTGAAATCAAAGTATAGTATGTATCTGCTCATGAAGGACTTTGAGTTCATTGATTCATCCAAGGTATGATCTATCTTTAGTTGATTAATGAAGGAGTCTTGATGATGAGCTCATCATAATGTATAGAGGTTTTTTTTGTTGTATAGAGGTTCTAAATGTTTTCATCAAGCCAAATAAGGTGTGCATCTTCTCATGAAGAGATTATTGATTCATCAAGGAGGTATGAGGTTTGTCATAAGAAGATCCAATTACCAAGAGTGTTCATCATTTCAAAGGAGCTGAGATAGAATATATGGTCTTCCATCTAGGACTCATTGTGGTATGAGACTATGAATTCAAGGTTGAGAATGTATGCAAGGTTCTTTGGCTTGACAATGAAATGTCAATGTGTCAAAGCTAGCTAAAGTATCATTAATCTTGAGAGAATCTTGAATGCTTTGATTTGATGTTTCACATATGATACAACTATGATAAGGGTATTCTTTGTATATTGTGTGTTCCTACTTGGAGAATGTGTTCAAGAAACTTGAAGGATATTGTCATAAAGTAACTATGATAGTAACATGTGCAAGTTGATTGCAAGATTTTGAAGAGCATAGTCTAGACTACAAGTAAGGGATCAAGGTTTTAATATACTCACAAGTCATGAAGCTATGTCTGTACCAAGGAATAATGTTATACTTCTATAAAGCTCTTGCAAGTTTGTATACCCTTGAGTAAGTAAAATTAACAGTTTTTCTAAGGCTTGATTCATTCATGAGGAGCATCAAAAGAAATATGTTGATTGTATTATCAGGGCACTTTGTGTCTTAAGTCTGAGTATGAGAGGCTTTGTGAAGTCAAGAAGGTGAGAAAAACCCTTTTAAATTCATAAGTGTATTATTGAAAGATTGACACAATCAAAAGGAACAATCAAGAAGCATATCATGTGGCTAGTAATCAAGTTGACAAGGTTGAATCTAGTATCATGATGATAGTTCAGGGTTTGATCACCATCTAGGAAAGAACACAATGTTTAGAGACATGTTGATGAAGATCTACAAGAAAGTATCTGCAATATGAAGGCATGATTAGAAGACTAGCAACAATGGACAGAGTTTCAGGGTTTTAAGGAGATTCAGTCACTATCATGAAACTTTGTTGAGACTAGCCATGATGAAGGTCTGTGAGGATCTTAAGAAACAAAGAAAAGTAATGTATCATTAAGAAAGTTGTCATGAAAACCTAGTGACAAGATAAGAGGTACAATATGATTCTTTTAGAAGTCTATAAGTTTGGTTGCTCAAAATTACTCCTAGATAAAGGAACAAAGTAATCATCTCAATATTACTACCATTTACATATTAACACTATGAAAATATTATGAAAGGAAAACTAATTTCATTCAACAAAAGGCTAAGTAAGCGAGACTGAAGTCCTTAAGAAGAGAAATAATGTCATCTACTTATTACAAATTTCATTGTATGAATTTTTTATTTTGTGTAATAAACATGACATATTTTGATTAATATTAAATAATTCTTGATTTTTCATATTATCTTATTTATATTGCACATTTTGATGATTTTTAAATGCTTCTCTTCCTATCATATAATGTCATCTCTATCATTAGCAATATTTACAGAAACTCTTCTTTTTGAGTTGGATTATCAAAATGACGCCGCTTATGTTCTTCTGTCAAACATCTATGCAAAAGGGGGTAGGTGGGAAAAGTTTCACATGATGAGGAGATCGATGAAAGATGCATGAATTAAAAATATCCCTGGATGTAGTTGGATCGAATACCATAAAATAGTACATGTTTTTTGTGTAGGAAATGGATCACACCCAAAGACAAAGCAAGATCTTTGAAAAGTTATAGAATTTAGAAATTGTCATCAAAGATGAAGGCAAAGGTACTTCCACTAAATTTATTCTTTTAAAATCAATAAGGAAAAATTGAAGCCAAAATGTTGAGGAAGAGAACCTTCAAATGACTTTGTTCTGAATGAGAACCATAGATTGTTTGGTCTCATGGACGTTATTAAAATCCTTCATTCATTCATTCAACCTTGTTGAAATTAATGGTTATGTAATCTTGAGCCACGTGTCAACATTCCATTAACCTCCCAACCAAATCCTCCTAGTGGACATGAACCCCATGGAATGAGCCAAGTTGATAATTTTTTTGGGTGGAGCAGGAGGTCTATGCCACACATCACCATTCCATTAGTCTCCCAAGGAAATGCCCCTAGTGGACGTGAAACTGTGGAATGTGCCACATTTTATATATCCTTTGGGTCCTCTGTTGTGGGACAAGTCATGAGGTAGTGTCAGTGGTCAGTGATCAATGGTCCAAGGTGGGACACGTGGCAACATTCCGCCACACACAAAGTTGATGGAAAGAATGATGGTCATGGAATAAAATGATGATGTGATGGTGGTGGAATGTGTGTGTGTGTGTGTGTATATATATAATATATATATATCATATATATATAAGAAGAGAAAAAAAATATTCAAAGAAGATACAACAAGGAATATATATAAGCAACAAATATAGAGCAGTGATTTATATATATATATATATATATTATATATAGATGTATCTAAGATGGGAAAACTAGTTATAATTCTCTGCATGCGGAGGACTATTCTAGATGACATAAAAAATCATAGTGGTTATGAGGATGAGGATGTTCAAGCTTTGTAACAAAATAAAATGGAACATGATTTAGAAATCATATGTAGGATACATTTTATGAAAATTATAGCATTGAAATATATACTTAGTGCACTGTAAGGACAATTTTTGAGTTGGTAGAGCTATGGGATGAAAATCGACTAAGGCATTATAGTGTCATGACATTCATGATACCGTAAAATCAAAAAAATGACATAAATAACTTACAAAGGCATAATCATAGATAAAACAATGTGACATGAATGAAAATAGGTCTCAAATAGACTCACCTATAGTAAGTGCTTCTAGGATGTAAACTACAATGCAGTAGCTAGGGCCCTAGTAAGACCTTGATTTATTTGAAATTTTGTAAGCAAATTGCAATATGTTGGTTTGCTAAATCCTTTTCTACTACTTCACAAATTCACAAATTGGAAAATCACGGGAAAACATATACACACACACATGTGTGAAACACACATATATATATATATATATATATGAATTTAATCACATTCCTAAAAAAACTCCCATGTGCATGTCGGAAAATGAGTCCAAAGGACCAATAAGGTTCCATAGATTTCTTGGTGAAACAAGAATGTTTTAAAATATATTATTGTTTGTGGAATTTTTGGGTGAAACTTGGTCGATCATGACTAGTTAAATGATTCAATATTAAAATGAAATTTGAGGATGAGTTACACGTTCTTGACCTCCATACTTCACTAAAACACTACAAATCACATTTTACAATCAATAAAATTATTCTAAAATCTAATTTTGCATGCAACTCAAAATTTAGGTCCTATTTAATTTTAACTGGGAGGGGCATCTAAAGTGTTTTATAGTACCTAAAGAAATATTTATTCCTTGAATCAATGTTGATTATTCCACATTATGCCTTTTTTTCATCATAAATCTTTGCAGAATTCCTAGAATCATCCAAATAAGTCAACTTTCTTTGTTTTAGCTTGTATTCCTCGCACCTAAAAACCCGATCTTAAATAGATTGCTCCTAGATGAGATTTTATTTCCAAAAATTTCCTAAATTTAATTAGAAATCTTAAATTCTCTTTGAAATCACCCTCAGATGCTTTATAGTTTCTCTGAAAACTTTCAAAGGGTGTTCAATTAGCTACAGAATGGCCAAAAATGGCCTTTTTAGGCCTTTGGAGGAAGTAGTCTCTCATCAAAACTAAATGAATGTATCAATCACCTTAGACATTATTCCCTATACATTGAATGATCTTATTAGGAATTTACTTTGAGCCATGGTAAATGATGAACTCATGATAGGCTTGTCAGATGATACAGAGTACCCTACAATCATCTTTATATAACTTCAACTCAAAATACAACTTCCCAATTCAAATTTCTCCTTTTCCCTTGTTTCAAGTAGGTCTAGTTAGGGTTTGAAAGAAAAATTAAGGGTTTAATGGATTACCACCTATTTCATCCTTACATCCACCTTTCAACACACCCATACACCTTACTTAAGAACACCTAAATGCTCCATTATTCATTTATCCATCATCTTACTAGATTTTTAACTTTTGGACTTTTAAGACTCCTTGCTTTCTCAAGCTCTAAATAATCTTCTCAACTCTATTTTTTACCTTCAACTTGAATTTTACTAAATCTTCTTTTCACTCATCTCACTATGCTTACCCTCTCCTAATCACTAATGCAAATCACTCAACTCTTCCTCTTTTACTTAGGGATTTTCATACGAACTCTTACTCTCTTTAGGCTTCTTTATGGAACTATGCAAGATAGTCAATAGGTATAATTTATTAAATTTGTATAAGTATTTTCCCCTATTCCTCAAGGATTCAAAAAATTATAACACCACTCCCTCAATGGTAGATACAACTTCCTTACGAGTTTATTTCCTAAGACAACTATTTCTCAAGGTTGGTATTAATAGTCACAAGAAATAAACATGACTGTACATTGTTTCCTTTACCTTCTATCCCCTCAATATTTTGTCTTTATGACCTTATTTTATGAGTCCTTAATGCCATTAGGCCTTCCTCAAACTTTTTAGAGGCTCCACTAACTTCAAACACACAGAATAAAGACTATTTTTCTAAAATTACATCTTTCCTAGCCCTCAAACTAGGCATTAACATTGCTATATCTGTATTTACACATTCCTTTGATTTCATTCTTAACGTGTACTAGGGATTTTGAAACTCTTGTTCTTCTTATTAGCTTCCTCCACAATTATCAAGGACACTACCGGAATAAGTATTAACTATTATAATGAATGTGTTACTCTAGGACCTTAAGACTAGGCACGCCCATTTAGGATTGTGAACGCAAATTTAATTTAAGAAATCCTCATTTAGATGGATTATTACCTTCTCTTGACTTTTACAACACCATGTACTTGTGATCAATGCCCTGAAATAGACTCAAGAATTTCATTGAATCATTATGTTCATGCTACATACTACTAAACTTCTAAAATAGGGTATAGTCTATTTTGAATAAGTTTTTTTATCTATTTTCCATTCCCTAGAAACTATGAGGGTTCCATGAAGCCTTAAACACCATTATAGATAAGAAGACAATCCAAAACAATATATTTACATATGAAAATGCTTTGCAAAAAATTCTCTAACCTCTAAATTGGATATCTCGGTCTCGAGAGGACTATGTCACTTAACACCTAAGCCTATAACATACCTCGAGATATTTCAAATATTCAAATTATATATTTGGAATGAAACTCCATATTATTTCTGTGGAGTCCAAATAGAGTAGTAAAATCTATGACCATCTCAAGTGGACCGGGATACCCATAGTCACCTAAGAAAGTAAAAATTGGTTATTAATAAGATGTTCCTACATCACCAAATGAAGGATGCATAGTGACTAAGAAGCGTTATTTTCAATGAAGGGCTTAGTTTTCATGCTTTAAAATTTTCAATTTCCATGCTAGTTGTTTTTTCCATTCTAGAGCTATTAAAACATCATCCAGGAGAGTTTAGGAAAGATCTTAAGCATCCATAGGTGATGTCGAGGAATCTTGGAAGTGTTGAAGTTAATTTAGGAAAATTTAGGAAAGGTTTTATCATTCAAGGACTATCTACTCGACATCGGGTTTCCTAGGTATAGGGAATAAACACTCTAATCGTGAAACTTAACTTCTCTATAAGATTCTAGGAGCTCTTAAGGAGTTTGAAGGAAATAAAATAGGAATTCAAGTCTATGTAAATCCTCTACATATTGAAGACATCCATTTTTATCCAAGGCTTTAAAGTGTCATGAATAATTTAAAAATAGTGAAGCTTCCCATTTTTGTTCCAAACCAACACTTCACTAATGCAACACTTCATGACACTAAAATAGGGCACTACAAATTAAACTTCATGCTTCTTGATGATTAACACCTCATGTTGACTCCTATGCCACCTAGACACCCTTTTCCATCAATGCAAATTGACATCAATGACAACACCAATGACACTATGTCCAACACATGTGTTTTGATGTGTTATGTATTATAAGGAATTTCATGAGTGCCTATATTTGAGAAGTTGTTTCCTTTTAGAGTTGTGAGGCTTGTAAAATATAATGTACGCATCTAAACTCCTACAAATTTCAATAAACATCCAAAAAAGGCCCCAAAACCTAAACAATGATTAGATTCTTTGCCAAAATAGACATCGATTGTAGAATTTAAATGCTAAAAGCTTTAGGCTCAATGTTGAAATCCTAAAAATTACATATGTACTAACTAGATTAGATTATAAAAATTATCTCCTAAATTGTGACTCATGGGCTGTGACATTAGTTTCATAAAGTGCGAGTCACCCGATTTCTTATATTTACTACAATAAATTTAAAGTATAAGAAATAATAAAATATTAATAATAATAAATAAATTTTGTAAATAGAAGCATGCCAAAAATACATATAATACCTATACTCAAAGGAATGTATATAAGTGTTATAGCATGTACATGTTACGTGTTTTTACTTTTTCCAAGGCATGCCTCTAGGCTTGAATCTGGTTTGGATCCCCAAGCCTTGAGGCATGGACTTGTAAAACACAACAAACCGTGTGTTTTGTAGAAAAATGGTAAAATACCTATTCTGCCACAATAAATCAAATTAAAATGATCAACCAATTTAATAAAAATATGACTACGAGGTTGAGCAGACTTTCTTCTTTCTAAAAATATGATTTTTCAAATTTTTTGACTAATATAAGGTTTTCATACTAATTATTTTCTAACTATACCTTTTTGTAGCTATTTTTTGGATTTTATACATGTCTATCTTTCTTCGTGTATCTTTTTTTCGACTCATTGAAATTGAATTAAAAAAATTAGGCCCAAACTAGGACTAATTCTATACATATTAAAAAACTAATGTTCAATATTTTTTGAGGTAGTTAGGGGGCACGGTCGGAGCTCCGTTATTTTTCAAAATTAAAAAAATTGTACTATAAAAATCATTAAAAATACTCATTAAAATTTTCTAAAAAGAATCCTAGCCCAAGCTAGATGCTCGTATCTATCTTTCTACCAAAGGGTTTTCAAATAATACTAAATAGTGCTCCAAAAAATGGTGGGGGGCACGAAATATTTTTTACTATGTTTTTAACAAAAATAGTAGTGTTAGTGCGAGCTCAAAGACTCCACGGATGTAAATCGGGCTTCTAGGTTGATCACTCTAGCATCCAGTGTGATTGCACAACATGGAAACCTCTCTCCAAGTGTGGGACTTGTGAAACTGAGAGAGGAATCTCTAGATTAGAGGCTGGTTCCTCAAACTCCTCTAATTTAGATCTATATTTTGCACAACTACAGAGGTTCAGATCCTAATCCTACTCTAAATTGCAAGGAGACAGGGATAGAAGTGCAAAATTGAAACTAACTAAAGATGGTGATGCACCAAAAAGGAGTGGTGAATATTTTTTTCATGAAAATAGACACAAACCAAAGATTGCAGCATAAAACATACACAGGCTGATAAGATATAATTTAGGATCTGAAGTGAAGCAAATAATACAAACAAAGGACTGAAACTCATTCACAAAGCTTGCATTATCATTTCCAATGTCAAAACCACTGCATTACAACCTCAGAGAGGTAAAAACTGTTACAATATTTGAAGAGGTCTGATTCTTGCCAACAATCACTTGTTGGAGGTGAAAGAAGAAGTCTGCTATGCCAAAAATGTTCCACCTTAAGAAAATGAGCCAAATCTGGCTTTTACATTGCATGGGTCGAGCCCAGGAGAGAGAAAACGTACAAAACGTGGGAGCCCATTCCTCATTGACTGCAAATGCATTAAAATGGCATGGGGGACCTTACAAACCCATACCCTGTCATTTTTGACCAAATTGGAGGAGAATGCGACCCATTCTGTATTAAATTTGGTCGCTGAAATGTCACTTCTGGCCATGAACACGCGTCAGAGCCGTTTCTTAACTTTCTCTCTCTAGACTGAACCAAAATTCAAGATTGACCCCAGGAATCATGTAGATAATTTTATAATCTTTCCAATGATATAAAGAACGTGCAAATCCGAGCTCTGGATTGAAAGATATGGTGATCTGAAGATTTAGGGCACAAAACAGGAAAAAATGGGTTTTGAAAATTTTTCCCGCGCTCCGCCACCTGGACGACATGTGTCAGGCGCTGATTGGATGAGAAATTCTCTCTCCTTCCCTTACTCATGGGTTTTCCTTTGAAATTTTGATGTTTTTAACTTTTGGAAAAAAATCATTTTCCCCCACACCCCGCCACTGGGACATGTGGCATGCATTGATTGGTTGATAGGGGCGCGGGGAAGACCTTTGCTTTTAGTTTTTGGCCAAAACTTTGCCAAATTCTCTAACTCCTCCCCGAGCTCCACACTCCCCTTCTCCTTAGGACACATGTCCTCTTTTTATTGGCTCGGGCAACGCTTCAAACCTTGCCTTTCGAAAATTTGGATGTTTTCCCTTGTGACACGTGGGTTTCTGATTCGTCCGTGGCTGCCAGCCTTTTCACGTCCACCACGTCCTTTTGTCCCAGATGTCCCAAACTGCCTCGGGACAAAACTTCCGATCCGCCCGATTCGGCTTCTGCATCCCTCTTTCATTGGCCGATGACACGTGGTGTGATTTGATTGCCTCTCGGCTCTCCACGTCCCTTTGTGTACTTATGTTCCAACTTTCCTAGTCTTTATCTGGGACAAATTCTTCCGAACCACCCGAAATGGGCTTCCTTTTCCCTCTTTGCAGCCGCTTCACCTTTTCGCGTCCTTCACGTCCTTTTAGTCCAGATGTCCCAACCTATTACGCTCAAAGTAGGTTAGTCGATTTTGTTTTTACCTTGGTGGTTCACCCCTTCGTGTCCCACACGTCCCCATGGCCAATTGTCCTAAGTCCGTCTGGAATTTGCTGGAGGCTTTTGGCGGTTCACGCCCGACGTCCCAATTGTCCCAAGGACCGCCTTTGGACTAGGACTTAGCCAATTTTCATGATTTTTCTCGCCTGAGCTTGTTTTCTGCAGCTTTTTCACCTTTTTTAGAACTTTCTCTTTTCTTCTTAGACGGGATAGTTAGAAAAAGGCCGAGGGACTTGAAACATGATTTTTGCCTTGAATCAATCTATTTGCCTATGACTTGAGTTTTCTCGACATGTTATCATTTTACCCTAGGGGTGAAAATTGGATAACAATTAGCACTGTTGGTATTTTAATTATTTGACCCACTTAAAATTAACCATTTTTAAAACAAATTAGTAGCATAGAAACTAGATTCAAAATTCTATGATTCATGTTCTTATAACATCTTTCAATTTTGAGTGTAACTATTTAAAATAACTCGTAGAAGTTGAAGATTTTTATTTTTAGAAAAATGTGTCCATTTAAGACCCCCTTTTGGCCCCCAACTTGGTGTAATTACCCATGATCTGTTTTGAATTGCAGCATGTTAACTAGTTCTACAAACCCATATGCCTATACCCATTCCTTGTACTTTTCATTCATTTGTAAAACTACATTAATGTGTGGGCACATTAAGTTCCTAAGTTGAATCTTGGGTAGGATGGTTGCCTCTTTAGTTTGAAGTTCAATTTGAGATTCAACTTGAGTTTCCATGATGTAGACTATAGTTAAAACTTAGAAGCATTGAAACAGTTGAAATAATCAAGACCTATATGTACTCCCGCATCAAGATCCCGCCTTGATGCAAATAAGCCACCCTTTGTGAAAAACTATGCAAAAAGTAAATTGTACAAGCAGGTGCCAAAATTATATATACACAAATATATACCCAAACAACACATTATCACCAAACAATATTGCACAATAACATTGTTGAAATTGTAATGTTAACAAGTAATTGCATTGGTATCTATTTTTCCAAATTACTGAAAAATTAAATACTTTCACACCTCACACTATTTCTATTTCAAATGATTGACAAAAATGGCACATTTTTGGATGTCTCAAGTTGTAAGAAAAAGAGTTATGCCCATTAGTTCTTCAATATTTTTCTCGCCAATTTATATCTCCTCCCTTTATGCCCTTCTTCATTGCCCTTCTCACTCCTCCAACATTTTTCTCCCTCATGTTTTAATTTTTAATACATCCCTTTTGTTTTTCCATCACACATTTCAAGTGTGATTGCTAATAAAATAAGTCTTTTTAAAAAGTTCCTTAAATTGATACAATGCTTAACAGTTTAAAACTAAAAATCTAATCAGAGAGGAAAATAATTCTCTAGACTTTCATGTTTTCTTAAATAACATATCTATGTAAATTCTAAGTCAATAGGGTTTCTTGATATCTCCTCTTGTATGGTGTTAAAAATTTGGGAATTCTTTTCTCTCAATATTTTCTAGCTCACTAGGACTTTCCACCGACGTTGAAGAAGTCCATCCCGCCTATGAAGCTCTTATTAATGAACTCTGTCTCTTCATTGTCTTCATGTCATTGAGTCTTCACAATGAGCACCACCACTTTGTCACTAACATTTCTCTTACTCTTGTTATGCGCTATGGCTAAGGCCCTCGATTCAATTAGGAAGCCAAACACACAAGTGCGACAAACACTTGATTTTCTTGCATTTTTGAATCTGTCTTCGAACGAGAGTGTTTCAAGCAATTGTGTCAACCTTCTTACAGTCCTTGGAAGCTTGTTTTGATCAACCACTTGACTTCGGGAGGTTTACATTACTTTCTTGTGTTATCTTATGTTATTTCTATCACTATCTTATTAGAGCTAATGTTTTGTAGGACCAAATCATATTTAACAAAGCACTCGGGGCTCCATTATCAACCTTCTCTTATAGTTTCCTTATTTGCAAGTTGTTTTTTTAGTCCATCTACTCTCAACCTTGTTCTACCCTACTACAATAATCATGGCCCCACCTTACTTTCCGTCGCCCGAGGTTATGTTTTTCAACCTTTCCATCCCAAATCACTATTATCGCCATTTTTTCTTCCTTTCTATCCTATACATTCTTTTGCACATCATCCCCCATCATCCATAGGATTTTGTTACCTTCGGTTTACATCCAGATCCTTGTAGATCTTCATATTTTTATTTTGTTGTCTAGATCTTCACATACCCGTGTCATTGTCAACCTACCCCCTGTACACTCTAGGTCATCATCAACCTAGTCGTGTACATTTTATTTATATTTAGTCATATCATATCGTTGTTTAGATTCATCTCGGTTACTTTTAGATTCAGAAGTAGTATTTCTTGTTTTACATGCTATCTTCTTATCCATCCTTTACTTCCCTTTATTTTATCAAATGGGGGTTGACATCCATGAAAAGAAGGTAACACTCTTGGAACTATCTTTTCAGAAATCCGCCACATATACCATCTAATCAATTTTTCTCTAGTTTTGCGGGTTTATCAAACTTCGCAGCGAGATCAATCATTTGGCACTCGTTCATCCATATCACACATTTGAGGTACCTTAAACCCGAATTTTATGAAATTTTAGTTATTCTTTAGTAGTTAACTCATTAATTTTAATTGAACAAGAAAATTATAACAACGCGCCAATAAAACATAAACTTCTAGAAAAAAATGCCTCGCCCTAAAGAAAAAACTTCTGTGCAAACATTTCATTCTAAAACCCTAGAAATTTTTTTCTTTCTTACGAAATTGGTTATAAGTATATTCGCAACGTATTTTCCACCTCTAATTCACTAGATATCTCTTATAATGAACCCTAAAGTAAAGAAAATCCCATCTCATCTTTAGTTTTTACACTTCATCCTACCTCCCGCAATGCAACCCAATAGGGGAAAAATATAGACACTAGAAAATGTACCTTTTGCACAATGTCTCTTAAGATAAAATTCTAGAAACAATATAATAATATCAATAATTATATAAAATAAAGTAATACTAAAAATATATTAAATCCCACTAAAAACTACAAAAATCAAATAATGTTGATTAAAGACATTACCTTTGATTTAATTTTATTTACCCACTCAAATTAAATCATGTCACAACACTCTATACATGCACCAAATATATTTAATAAAATGTACCCTCCATCTACACCTCTTCTCTAATAACCCATAGAACATACCCATATCTCCCTCACTCAATTCTATAGAAGGAGACACCTACCCTATTTCATCCCCACAAGAATATTATATTAATTTTTCTCTAAAATCATGCACGCTTTGTTTGCATATTTTCTAAAGGAAAATAAGAAGACAATTGATAGTCGCAGCCCACAACATAGTCAAATTTTAAAATTTCCACATAGGTTCCAATCGTACAAGTGACTAGATTAAGATTGATGTGTGATGTTAGATAGTCAACACCCCATCAATTTAGCTAGCCAAAAATAAACACTACACCATGACTTGGTTCCCCTAAACTCCCAAACAAGAAAAGCATTTAATTTTTCATTTATTATTGCATATATTTCATATTTTTATCAATCTTGAAAATTTCTATGCATCTCGACTAAGGCAAGTCCCCTAGAGACAAAAACATACTACCGGTTTCCCGCTTTATGGATGCAAATTCAAATTCAAGAGATAACTTACTTTATTCATAAAAATAACCTTTCACTTTCTCTGTCACACATATAATGTCAACATAAGCACATATTTATTTGTAACATGATTTTACCTTAATTTATTTCATATCTCTAACACTTTTTATAGTGTGACTAATTTCTTAGCATACACATACAAGGGAAAAATAAGTGGCAAACACTCTAAATGGGCAACCAACTTCATAATAAAATGTAATTGAGGCCATAAACAAGTGACACCAAAGTTTCACACACATAGATGGGACAAGGGCCACTCACACACAAGATAAGAAAATAAAAAATCTAATGTGTAATAAAAATTGAAATTTTCTAATAGGTGCGAGAGAACGAGATATTCAAGTCTTGTATAGTTCACATTAAACAACCTTGATAAATAATATATATTACAATACATAAAACTAGAAATCATACATGAAATGTATGATGGAAACACTAACGGAGTGGAGTGAAGAAATAAAACTCAAGGAATTGAAAAAGAGGTGAGAGGACAAGGTGCAATAAAGAATAGGGTCAAGTGAGGAGAATATTTTCATATTCCATTTTATCATATCTATCTTGCTTGATTTATTAACATGAGTTCAATTTTTGTTTAATGGATATCCCTACTTCCTCAAAACTATGAAATAAACAAATAATGAGGGATAATGAATAGGAAAAAGAATGGATTATAGTTTTATGGATTTCCCTACCTTTTCCTACTCTTTATGAGTATGTTTGATTTCAAAAAAGAATAAGGAGAAAGGTAACTTAGGTGGAGTCATATGTGGAACACCAAAGAAATCATCAAGTGAAGAATGCTCTATTGAAGAATGGGTTACTTGACTAAATGGAGGTATATCTCAGTAACCTAACATGTGCTCATTTTACTATATATAAATTGATTGATTTGGGTTTATGTTTGTATTCAGTATCTCACATCTCGAGTAGGTTCAACGGTATCTGAATGTTATGGGAATAAAATAGGTTTTTATAAGGTCAAAAGGAGAAGATTCAGAAAGGAATACGTGAAATGTGCGATGGAAACGTTGAAGGGGGTGGAGTGAAGAAATAAAACTCGAGGAAGTGAAAAAGAGGTAGAGGATGAGGGGTGTTAAAGAAGGGGGTCGAGGGAGGAGAAGATCGCCATATTCCATTGAATCATATTTATCTTTCTCAATTTATTCACATGATTCAAATTTACGTTTAATGGATTTTCTACTTTCTCAAAACTATGAAATAAACAAATAATAGGGGATAGTGAATAGGAAAAGGGGTGAATTATAGCTTTATGTATTTCCCTACCTTTTCCTACTCTTTCAGTGAGTATGTTTTATTCCAAAAATAATAAGGAGAAAGGTAACATAGGTGGATTCATATGTGTAACACCAAATAAATCATCAGTGATGAATACTCTGTTGAAGAATGGATTTCTCAACTAAACATGATCTATGTGAGTTTGAATCAAATCCCACATAAGAGGAGGAAAAAAAGATATTAGACGATACAATATTGAACCATAAAGAACAACTTGTGGCATGTGAGGCCAATAGAAGAACCATTGCAAGTGATGGAGTGTTTTCTACTTGTCAAAGTGTGGATACAATATCGAACGATAAATAACATCTTGTGGTATGTGAGAAAAATAAAAGAACCATTACAAGTGATGGAGTGTTTGGAACCTGTGATAGATGTTGTTTTGTATTTGGAGGAGGACAATCAATGATGGTCAATTGTAGAGATAGGTAGTCGAATAAAAAAAATTGAAGTATTTTCTGATGGTGAATTTTTCATGTTTAACAAATTCCCGGACCAAATTTGGCATGGCCCCTGAAGATAGATTCAAAACTAAATGCACCCCATGAAAGTCTAGAGATCCTCGCCAAGTAGCAGGAACATGAGGTCCCGATAGTGACATGAGAATATGTGAAGCTTCCTTTGCAGGGATTGGCATGGACAAAATGTTGGGAAACTTATTTGCAATGTTTGATATTATTTCACTCTTCTCAGTGCTGGGCCATTCCGGAGTAGAGGGATCTCCCATTCCCATCATTACTCATCCCATTTTAATTCCATATATATTACACTTCCATACAAGATAATGCAATCCTTTCATTTCACCTTTTTATTTAAACTTACAATCATTACTTTCAAATAGGAGAAATTTTACCATAAAGCTTCTAATAACTAAAGTTTACAACCTCTTTCCAAAGAAAGAAATGGGAAGTTTATTTCAAGCATGAAAGCTTCAACGTTTCAATGCAACAACATTACTTTTTCAAAGGGAAAATTAAATGACTCGATCCTATCAACTACATCTATACAAGCTCCTTACTAAGGAAGGAGATATCATAAAATTTGTTACAACACTTGTTTGTACAAGATACACATACTTCCCAAGATAGGAGACTACAAGAATATTTTACGACATAGTTTACAAGAACCAAATAAAATCCAAGTGGGAAAGCCTCCCCAAAATTGGGAACAACATGAAAAAATCTCCATCATTTCTTCACCAAGATCCAAGCTAAATCTACATGTTCTTTACACTAAAGTGATCTTCATAGCACAAGGAGAAATGGCTTGTTACCTCCTAACCTATTGGTATCATTACATGCCATATCCATTACATGGAGGACATGCTAACCTCCATTCAAGACCATGGGAGAGAGAGGATGCATGCCTCGGTTTGCACAAGTGAATAGGGAAGGGAAAACAAACATACAAGCACACATTTTCAACATTCACAACAACCAAAACACACAAAAACATGAGTGATAAGCTCCACACTTTCCCCAAATGGGAAGAGTGATAATAATCCCATATGAAGCCAAGTGGTGAATCCAACCATAGGATCACAATGTAAAATCTCCAAGCACCCTCCTTATCTCTCTAAATAAAAATTTCCTCCTTATCTCTCCAACCCATGCACCAAGCCTCCTCCTTGGAAGGATTTTCAAACCATAATTATTTCCTTACCAAGGATGGGGAAATAAGTTCAAACCATATGAAAATATTTCCCCACATCAAACCATATGAGGGGAGGAATAAAATAATACCATCATGGCTTTCCCATCAAGCCATGTGGTGAGAAGGGTATTCCTCCTTCCCCAAACTCCAAAATCCATCACAAAGCATGATGGATGGAGAAAAAAACAATAACAAATTTCCAAAAACACACCCATAATCCAACATACAACAACAACACAAAAAGACACCATTTTCATTCCATAAACACATGATATTTCCATAAGAAAAAATAGTAGAAGAACAAGGAGACCTACCTCAATCAAGCTATCCAAAATCTCTATGAAATCCAACAATCCAAAGCTCCAAGCTCCACAAGCACTCTCCAAAATCTCCAACACCCAAAAGAAAGAATGACCAAGAAGTCCCAACCCCTCTCCATGAGGGAATATTAAAAGAAAACAATTAACAATTCTCCCAAATGAGAGGGTGACATGTGTCACCCTTCTCATCTCCCCACAAAAGATTCCAAAAACAAAATCAAGAATAAAACAACTCTCATTTTGGAGGTAAACTCCAAATTCCCAAAATGTAATTAAATCCAAAACCCCTACAAATTTTAAGAAACACAAAAACCAACTCTCTTACAAGAAAGTGATGTGTGAGGGGTCAAATGGGAGGGAAACTCCCATTTGGCCTTGAAAAGAGACCCCCTACCCATAGGTAGGGTCCAAGGGGTCCTTTTCCATGAAAGGGAAGCTCCCAAAATGAAAAGAGGTCACCAAAATTGCCACTTTTAGCCCAAATCGAGATTGGGCTAAATGACACAAGGGTTGAGGTGGTGGGGCCCACCCAAGTGACACTTAGGTGGTCCCATACCTCACAACATACTTAATTAACATTAAAAACAATTAGCACAAGTAGGGACCACTAGGTCCCTAAACTAGCTCATACAAGACTAAATAAATTACAAATAAAAAATTACAATTAGGGATCACCCATGGTGCCCAAATATGACATGCAACAAAAATATAAGGCTTCACACAATCAAACATGTCTAGGACTTGGCCAAGTATGCCACTTGTGCAAACCCAAAGTGTATCTTTGAAACCCACATTCTCTTGTGCCCTGTAATCTACACACTCAATGCAAACATTAAACATACCTATCTAATAAAATATATCAATTAAACAGTTTTAATTAATCATACATGGATAATTCACACTAACTATACCAAATAATGTCAGTATGAAATGGCTAACACTAATCATATACATCCATACTAACTCAAAATATATTAACCATCTAAGTAACACATGGCAACATCCAATTAGCCATTACAATTCAAATGATAACCAAGTATATGATGAAACCATAAGTAAATCCATCACATGTGAAATGAAGCCAACTATAACATAATATGCTGATATCAAAATCATACCATGCAAGAGCAAGGATTATAATCCACAATATTAGCTTGGCAATATGCGCCAAATCACCACAAGTGTCGTCAAAAAAACCATAATAAGAACATATAGAAACTAAAAGATGTTAAATTCTATGTCCATCATCAAATAGAAATAATGAGTCATAAATAGAACCATGACTTATTGGAAGAGGTGGGCACTACACGAACCCTTTTGTGACCGGTCCAAGTCACGTAAATCCAATAGCTATAATGAATCTGAGGCTAGTCTATGACATGGGTCCTCAAGACTACATCATTTTTTTGTGTACTCTCAACGTATACATAGAAAAACAAATGTCCCTGTTGAGCCAAAAGTGGCTTCCCTATCCCAAATCCTAGACCACTTCAGATCTCAACTATTTGTGCATCTTTGTACAGTGTCTCAAAATGGTGAATATAGCTAGATGAGGTGGAGTATTATGCAAGTGTGGGAAAAGATAATAGTGTATACAAGAGTGCTAGTGAAGAGCAACTCAATGTGAAATTTAGTATGGCCCGAGAAATACGTCATGCAGGTTAAAAAATTAGAATGATAAGGTGAGTTGCAATGTGACATTCAAAGGGAAAGCGAATGTGAATGTGACTATTATCTAGGAATTCGGAAACATAACATGGGAATGCATCCAAGGTAGAACCCACCTCGCTCATACTCCGTTCATCAGACAATATTTGAGATTTTTAAGTTTAGTGTGACTATACACATATAGTAAAGTTGAAATTATAATGTCAATGGTGATGATGTATTTCTTACGATAAAAAAGTGTGAGAATCAAAATGAGGGATTTGGAAATTATATATACATATTAGTCTTAAAAAAACACTTTTTCTATGTGGTGGGTTCTAATTTGATGTATGTCATACCCTTAATTCTATGGTATATATCGGGATATGTATAGCTGACATGTGGTTTACATAATTTCTTAACATGTCATACTACATATATTTATGCTTTATATGTAAAAAAATGCACAAATCGTAAAGAAATATGTATGATAGAAAACAAAATCTAAATCAATATCTAATAAATATAGAATCTAAATGAATGATTAATAAGCACACAAATATGCTAAACTAATAGAGAAATTAACTACACTCATATAAAAATAGGTATTTAGAGAGTTTTGTTTATTATAACTACTTTATCGAAAAATAGTTGTACATATCATATGTAACACCCATAAATTTGACACACAAATACAACATAAAAAAATACCGAGATAAATTTTTTTGACTTACATTCAGCTTGGACACATGACAACATAAGGGATTTCTTAGGACAATTTATAACACATGACATGCCTAAACAAACATTATCCCACATAGATAACATGAAAATACATGATGCACGTTGATGCCACACTTTCCCTAATGAACAAATACTAGTAATGACCCAACAAAAAAGGGGCCCAAGGATTGGAAAACCCACAACACATCATTACCATGGTTACATCTTAGTTATGATTAAAATTTCAAGAGAATTTATCATGCAAGGATAATTTCTCCTTTTTCCACCTACATATTCTTAAATTCATTTAACATTCAACGTATAATAAAAACACTTAATTTGAATATTTATCCCTTACGTTAATCTCTATAACTTAAATAATTATTTTCCATATTTCAAAATGCATACAAAATTCCTAATTCTCTTGTTCTTATGTTAAGGTTCTGCTTCTCAAAATGTTTATTCAATGTTTAAATTTTACCCTTGTTAAACAAGGGGAACTAACGTGAAGTTAAGGAAGGAATCATAGGATTTAAAGAAGATTTAGATTCAAGATACCCCTTCCCATAAACATCCTTCCATTACGGTACCTTTATTTTCCTGTTATAGTTGATATCGCTTCAAAACTTGTTTGAGTTAATACAAATTTTTCACTTCATGAATATATATATATATATAGTGTAATGGGCAAACGGGGAAGAGATTTTGAATTTTTTGAGAGGGAAAGTGATGGAAGGGAAATCCCGCCTAGATCAGAGGATTAGTTGGAAAATCTTGAGGAAGGAGAGATAGATGGGGACTTATGTTAAAGTAGATAGGAGCACTCCCACAAAATCTCTAGATTCATGGTCGAATAAAGTAGGAAATTTTGACCAACCCCTAAAAACAAAAAATATTTCTCCGGGAAGTGGTTAAATAAAGAAAGTCTAAACAAATCACTATCTGCAACATGGGAAAAGTGGAGGAAGGCAGTGGGAGACCCAATATTGACGTTGTTAGAAGATGGGCTAAACTGAAGTGGATTCCAAAAGGTCACTTAGAGGTAAGTGCTCTTTCTAATGGTTTTTTCCTTTTTAGGTTTAATACCCAAGAGGATATGTAGAAGGTTCTGGAAGAAGGACCCTAGTTTTGGGGAAAATCTGGTTGGTATCTTAGGAAGTGGGAACCTACTTTCAACCTGGAAAAGGAAAATTTGAACCAATTTCCTATTTGGATATGCCTTCCTAACCTTCCTTTGGAATTTTGGCATGAAGACATTGTCAAAGGCATAGTGAACTCCCTGGGATCTTTGGTCATAATTGATAATGCTACCAGGCAAATGACTAGACTTATATGTGCTCATTTTTGTATTTATACAATAACAGATAAGGATATTCCCAACAGTATCAAACTAAAGTCACGTCTAGGGATTTGGGAGAAAAATATTGAAATGGAAATTTCCCCTGCAAAATGCTCCAAGTGTAATGGTTGGGTCATTCTTCCCAGAACTGTAAGTTCAAGGTATCCAAAATATATTCCAGTGCCAAGAAATGAAGGTAAAGGGGAAAAAGGGAAAGGCCTAATGCAAAGTGTCTGCTGATCATAGGAAATATTTTTCCAAAGAATCTGAAAAATTTTCTACTCCTTTGAGAATAAAGGAAAAGGTGGTTAACAAACTCCAATTAAATCTGCCATGGAAATGGATGAGGATGGTTTCACCCTGGTGGTCAATAGAAGGAAATCAAAATTTTGTCCTGGTTAGATTCTAAGGTAGGGGAAAAAATGGAAGAACCTGTTAAGGATTTCATGAAGGGTAGGAAGATAGAGATTTTTCCTCAAGAGGGAATGAGGAAACTCTCAAGGAACTAGCTAAGATTGAACAAAATTTAAAGGAAGAATGGAAGTTGGGGGACTATGTTTTGAGGAAATTGTTAAGGAACAGAGTAAGGGGGAAGAAACCTATGGGGCAGAAGGTAAGTCTGGATTCCCATGTGGGTGAGGGGATGATAGGAGAAATGCAAGTAACCTCTCCTTGGAGGAAATTATGAATGTTAATATGTCCCCAATCAAGATGATGGAAGAGAAGAAAGAAGAAATAACGGGAAACAAAGGAATCTCTAGGGAAAAAAAACCCTCAGGAAAAAGAAAAGTGGATTCAAAAGGAAAAAGGGGGAATCCTCAATATCCTCCTCCTAAATCTCAGGAGATTGAGAATCCTATAAATGTGGAAGTTTTTAGTAGTAAACAAGGCAGGCCTAGCAAATTTGAATCAAGGAAAAAAACTACCCAAAAGGATATAGATTTAGGGAAACAAATGTGTTTAGACCAAAAGGTCTTTAAGAAAAATAAACCCAATCTACGGAAATGAATTGCATCTCATGGAATGGTAGAGGGCTCAATAGACCCTATGAAATGGAGGATTCTCAAAGACATGATTGAAAGACAGAAAAATTGATGTGTTAGCTATACAAGAAACTAAAATGAAAGAAGACCTTTTTTTAAGTTCTTGCAAGTCTTTTTGGAATAATTCTAAAGTTTTTGTTGTTAGTTCAAAAGGAGCCTCTAGGAGGTTTAGTTGGTGTGGAATCCTAGCCCACTATGAAGGAACTCTTTGGTCAAAAGAGATAATCATTTGGTGGTGATGATGAGAGATCTTGAAAACAGAAATATATGGGTTTTATCTAACATTTATGCTCCTACCCTTCATAAAGAAAGGAAAAATTTGGCATCACCTTCTTTTCATTTAATCATTCCATCAAAGGTTCAGATGGATTTTCATGGGGGATTTCAATACCCCTCGGACTCTGGGGAAAAAAAAGGAGGATCTAAGGAGTTTACAGTAGGCATGGAGGATTTTAATGAATTTATTACTTCCTCACAACTCCATGATATTGATCTTAAAGGCAACAGTTTCACTTGGTCTAATAGAAGAGTTGGAACCCAACATATTCAAGTAAGATTAGATAGGGTTTTAGTCTCAGAGGAGTGGTTAATCCAGGATATCTCTCTTTTCTCTCTTCCTCGGATAGGGTCTGATCATAACCCTATTCTCTTACAAATCAAGAGTCCATCTAGAAGAAGAACCCCCTTCCATTTTGAGAAGATGTGGCTCCAGAGTGAGGAACTGAATGCCCTCATTAATGACTAGTGGAAACTAAAGGTTAAAGGAACAACAATGTATAGACTTTCTAAAAAACTCCAGAATGTTAAAGTTCACCTCAAAGCCTGGAATAAAAAAGCTTTGGAAATATTTTTCAGAAGAAAATGGAAATCAGAGCTGAACTGCAGAATGTTCAAAGATAGACAGAGAGATGGGATTCCGAGATGGATATAGAGGACCATGAAAAGGAACGTTCCTCCTGGTGGAATACCACAACATCTTGGGCAAAGAGGAAATCTTCTGGAGACAAAAATCTCAAATTACATGGCTAAAGGAAGGGGATAAAAATACAAGATTCTTTCACTTGTCTACTTTAAAATGTAGAAGCTTCAATAGAATTAATAGAATTAGAAAAGAAGAGGGTGTTATGGTGGAAGAAAAAGAAGAAATAAGTAAAGAGGCTATCTCCTTTTTCCAAAACCTGCTTACTAATAATTGTGATCCAAATTTGATTAAAGAGCAAGACTTTTTAAAGTGCATTCCTCCTTTGGTTTCTGATGAAGATAATTTGATGCTTTCAGTGATCCCTTCAATGGAGGAAGTGGAATTCACTATAAAACACCTCAATCTGACAAGGCTCCTGGTCCGGATGGTTTCCAAGCCTTCTTCTTTCAACACTTCTTGGGACATAATTAAAAAATATGTCTTTGAGGCTGTGAAGGAATTTTTTAGATAGAAAGTTATGCTAAAAGACATGAACTGTACCTTTCTAACTTTGGTTCCAAAATGTGGTAATGCCATGGAATTAAAATATTTCAGACCTATAAGTCTCTGTAATACATCCTATAAAATCTACACAAAAATTTTGGCTCTCTATCTGCAACTGTTACTCCCTCTATCATTTCTGATCAACAAGGGGGTTTTTTCATTGGACGCCAAATCCAGGATGGGATCATTACAATCAAAGAGACTATTCACTCGGCTAAGCTCAATAAGAAGGTTGCTTTGTTTTTAAAACTGGATATGGCCAAAGCTTATGACAGGGTCTCATGGTGCTTTCTTGATAAAATCCTTGACAAGTTTGGCTTTGATGTATCCTTTAGGAATCTGGTTAAGGCATGTATCTCTAATGTCTAGTTTTCAATTCTCATTAATGGGTCCCCCTTTGGTTTTTTTCCTAGCTCTCAAGGTTTGAGGCAAGGGGATCCCATTTCCCTTTCCTCTTCATTATTATGGTGGAAGCTTTAAGTAGAAGATTAAATGTTGAAACTAAAAGTGGCTTCATCAAAGGGATTTCCTAAGAAAGGAGATGGAAAAAGTGTCACACCAACATTTTGTTGATGACACTTTCTTGGTGGGGGAAGCTTCTGTCCCCAAAGCTAAGAAAATAAAATCTCTCCTAGATGACTATATGGAAGTTTTGGGACAGATGGTAAACTTTAAAAATCTCTCTTCTTCCTTAACACCATGGACAATAGTCATTGTAAGAAGATAGCTGAAATTATGGAATGTGACTATAAATATTTCCCTACCTTTTATTTAGGAATCCCTCTTGGGGACAAGAGACCTTCTTGTTTGGAATGGAATTTCTTAATCAAAGGTTTGAAAGAAAACTTGTTGGATGGAAAGCTAATGTGTTATCCCAAGCTGGAAAAATTACCCTTCTCATTAGTTCTCTTCAGAGTCTCCGGTGTATGTCATGTCCCTCTATCAACTTCCTGGAGGTGTTGGGGAAAAAATGGAAAAAATCCAAAAATGTTTCTTATGGAGTGGCACTAAAAGAAAAAAAAAGAATCCCATTGGTGGCTTGGGACAGAGTTTGTAAACCCAAAAAGATAGGGGACTTGGTCTTAGAGACTAGACAAAAATGAATAAAGCCCTTCTTGCAAAAATTGGGTGGAGGTTAACTAAAGAAAATGGAGTTTGGACCAGAATTCTAAAGAAAAAATATTGGATGGATGTTAATGACAATAGATGGATTTTTAAACAGCATCCTTCAATGGTTCATGCATATGGAAAGCTATTAACTGGGAAAAAGAAATTGTGGCTAGGGGCAAATAGGTGGAAAATAGGAAAAGGAAATGAGATAAGCTTCTGGAAAGATAAATGGGCTGGGAATTTTGTCCTTAAAGACAAATTCCCCAAATTTCTAGTCACTCGAAGATAAATATGGGGAAAAATCAATAACTATATGGCTGATGAAGACAACTTTCAGACATGGAAACTCATGGAATTGATAGACAGAATTCAATGAACACTTGAGTAGCTCAATGATTTTCTAAAAAATTATGTATCTTCTAACAACAAGGACCAAGATAGAATAGTCTGGGACAAAGAACAAAGTGGTAATTTCTCTATCAAATCTGCCTACTCCCTTTTTTTAGGGAGAAACTAGAGAAGAAGATTTAAATGCTGGTAAGATTTGGAACAAGAACATAACTCCTAAGGTTAATGTTTTCAGTTGGCTTTTAGTAATAAATAAAATTCTTACTGTTGATAATCTTGCTAAAAGAGGATTCCAGATGGCCAATAGATGTGTTCTTTGTGAAGTGAATATGGAAACTGTGAATCATCTATTCTTGGAATGTCCTTTTTCCCATCTAATGTTATCTTCTATTCTGGGATGCTTCTCAGTTTACTGGGTAATCCCTAAAGAGATCAAGGATGCCTGGAATCAATGGAATTGTCCTTTCTTTAGTCAAGGGCTAAAAAATCTCTGGGTCATGAGTTTGGGTCACCTCTGGTGGGAATTATGGAAAGAAAGAAATAGAAGGATCTTCAAAAACAAGAAACTTCCCATTAGGTTGACTATAAACAAACTCCTACAGGCTGTTAGAAACAATTTTTCTATCCTAAGGAAAAATGAAATGGAAATTCTTGACAATGAACAACACTTCTTTAAGAATTGGAACATTATAGGTGATCCCAAACCCAAAAGAAGTAATCCTCATCGTGTGGGGATTAAGTGGAATACACCTAGGGAAGGTTTCTTTAAACTCAAATTTGATGGGGCAGTGAAAGGTAATCCTGGGAAAGTAGGGGGAGGAGGTGTCTTCGTGATTCTCAAGGAAGATTTCTTCTTGCCTATTTCTTTGACCTAGGCTTTCAATCAAACAATGTTGCAGAGGCAGATGCAATGTTCTGGGGGTGAAGTTAGCCAAGGAGAAAGGCTTAAAACACCTTGAAGTGGAAGGGGACTCTTTATATATCATATCATGTTTGAAAGGAAAATATCAACCTTCTATTTTTGTTGATGACTTCATCAATAAAACTAAGCTTTTATTATCCTCTTTTGAGGTTATATCCTTTCAACATGTGTATCATGAAGGAAACACTCTAGCTGATTTTATGGCCAATATGGGGGTGAATGCAAGGGGTCTTAAGGTGGTAGAGGATCCTAATAAGATGCAAGCCAAATTTAAAGAAATCATGAAAAGGGAAGGTATCCCTAATAATACACCTACAAATGAGGAGGCAATAATTCCTCAGACTCGTGACATCTCTTTCTCATGATTCCCGAACTCATGCAAAATCTCCTTTCTAATCCTACAAGGGTAGGTCAGATATTTTTGATTTTTGGAAGTGGGATGATAAGATTGGGGAAGGTAACCATTCTCTAGAATAGAAAGAAGAATAGGTTTAGAAGAATGGGGGTGACTTAGTGTGAACTGAACCTAGCAAGAGACAAGAGATATCCAAAGAAGCTGAGATCCTACTTGAAAAGGTGGGAATGTTACCCTTCTTCAACATCTTTGATGGCTTGATGAAAAGTTGAGTGAAGCTATGGAAAAACTTGGAAAGAAGGCCATGTTTGGGTCGGTAACTTCTCCTTCACCATTACCCCAAGCTTATTGCCAAAGTTACGGGTTTAGCTCTTTAGAAGGAAGATGCATCTACAAACCTAAGTCAGACTACAACCTGGAGATTGAATGCTTTATGCAAGGTAAGGGGGTGCCTATCTCTCTCCATAATGGTTATGCTTGGGGAAATTTTCCCCTCCTTTTGATGAAATTCTTAGTTGTTTATGTCCTACATTACCTTAGAAGGGTGATACAAAGTGATATATGGATATCACTTCCCTATGTTGAACCATGTCCGTAATGCTAAGCCCTATAATTTCCCTTTCTTCTTGTATACTTCCCTCTTGAAATCTATTTACCATGGTCGAGAAAGGTACCTTCTCCTTACCTTTGCACCAAGGCCTCATCAAATCCCTTATTAAGCTGGGAACTCCCCTTTTGGGAAAAATGAAAAATTTGGGGCTTCAAACTGCTATAATGTTCAGAGCCCAAGGAGGAAAGTTTTAGTGAGGATCTATTTGGAAAACCTATGGCTAAAAAGAACCAGATCCAACCTGAGTCAAGGTGGAGTCAAGAAATGAAGCAGGGTGGAGGAGGCACCAAAGATGGTTGAGGAAGTGGAGGTTATCTTAGATTCAAGTGAGAACCAAGAAGGAAACCCAACCATTTGATTTCAAATAAGGATAAAGATGCTACTGAAGGGGAAAATAGTGATGAGATGGAGAGTGAGAAAGCTCTAGATACTTCTAAAGGAAAGCATTCAAAGAACTCAGAGGAGGCCATGAAAGCTCCTGCATGCTCTTAAAACTACCCAAAAGAAATTGTTTACCACCCAGGACTCTGCTGTCAAATCACATGCTTTCATGTGGGAATTTGAGAATTGTAGGTTTGATACTGATATTAATAGACATAAGATCAAGTATGGTTCCATGGACCTGAGGGAACTAACTGAAAAAGTGGAAAAGTTATCTTCTTTGGTTCTTAGTGAACAACTCAAAAATGCTAATGAAAGAAGCCTGGAGATGGAAAAGGAAATGTGAAGATGAAAGAAATCATTCTCAGATTCATGATGTCCATCTCCTCAATGTTAAAAGCACCATCCACCACCTCAAGCTATTAGCAGAGATGATTCATTCTATGGAACTTGCAAAGGAAAAAGAAAAAGAAGGAAAAGGCCCCAAAGTGGAGATTCCTGAGCCTAACTACAAGTATGTACTTAATCACTAAGATCCTAAGGAGTATGATTTCACACTTAACCACATTTGGATTATTCCCATAGGAAATTTAAGTATTAGATGCATATTACTAGGTGATATGAAATGGTGATTTCATACACCTCTATTACCTTCATAGATGGAATAGCCTTCTCACTAGTCAAAATATAATAATGTGTGATCCACCTTAATTCTCATAAGAGGTTCACATTTGACTAATTTCCGTTACCGCCAAAAATGACATACACCATGCCAAAAGATAAACTATGGAAGACAATATGCTTACCCCACAACTTATGTAAAACTAGAAACACTCCTGCCAAGATAACACTCATGTTTGTGAAGAGAAAAGGGATTCAAACTCACGGGTTTCATATGTATCTTATGACATGGGTTCCACTCATGGTTCAAACCCTCATTTCATAGGTAAATAACATGCTAAATGCTTATTCCATGGAATAAATCATGATTTTTTATTTACATTAGGTTCAACATGTCGTTAGGAACAAGTCTAGAGGTTTATACTAGATACGATATTAGTAAGGAAAAACACAAGGGAACAACCCAACATCATGAGGTTTTATCTAAGCACAACGCCTAAGAGAAGAACTATTCATTCGTAAACACTAGCACTCAAACTAAGTGATGGTCATGGTTGGAGTGAGGATCATTTAATTTGGAAGGAAATCTCAATTTGTTCTCAATCTGATAGTGTTAAAGCACACCTACTAGTCATGCAATAATCGAGGGAAGAAGAAGAATTGAATGTGTTTAAAGAGAAATTCCATTTAATTTATAAAGAGATACTTCTTCCTTTCATTCATGATGTAAGTTTTCATAACATAGTTATAAATAAAGTTGTGAAGAGCATTAAGTAATATTTAGATAACTCTTAAAACTCGATAACAAATAACAATTACAAGTTTATTTAAACTTCACGCACGCATAAAAGGACAATCTTTTTTGAAAACAATAGAAGGATGAAAAAAATTTATTAAGGGCAAATAGTTTTGAAGGGACTATACCTCGTATACAAAAGGGCTCAAAAGCGATAGTAAAGGTGAGAGAAACAGCCCGTAGAAGGGAAAACTGCTAACCAAAGAAGGCTCAATAGCCAAACATGACAATACAAGTGAAGAAAGGATCCAAACGCATACAATGATCCAAAAAGAAGCTTAAAAGATCAAAAGCAACTAAAAGAGAAATAGTATATAGAACTCCACCAAAAGCAAAGTGGCTTAACCGGCCGATAACAACAACTTTGCAGCCAAAAACAGCATCACAACAACCTCGTTACTTGATAGCCCCGTGAATCTTGGTCTTCGATAAATGCCTCGCAACGCACATGAAGAAGGCAACGGCAAAGTGCTGCCTGAGAGGAGTCTTTCATATCCGCCTCGAGCAATTGCAATATCCCTTTTCTCTTTAGGACCCCAAATGTCCTCATTAACCCCACTTAAATTGGGCATTATACTATGAACATGTTGTTCAATGAAATTATAAATGCTTTCTGAGGCGTATAATATGCAAATTCATTACTTACTTTTAAAGATTCCCCATTCTACCATCTAAGGACTCAGAATCTCAAGACTCCCTGTAAATAACCCCTTTCCTCATCACTTTGAAGAATCCCTTTCCTTAGCTCTTTCCATATTTTTTATAGTCCCTTTGAGCTCTTTGTATCTCCTTTTCTAATATGTCCACTGGCCCATCAATTCCTCCTCCTCGGGGCTCCTCCACCGCCTTTACTAATACGCAGGAGGTTTTCAATGAAGTTCTGTGTCTTTGTGGTCTCCTTAGACCCATTGGGAAGTAGGAATTTAGCTTGATGCTCTTTTTCTTTGTCATGGAAGCAGCAGCTTCAATCTTTCTTTTCAACAGGGGGGAGGGAAGGAAAGTGAAGTGGTGGAGGTAATGGAGGAAGAAGGTGGGGTAGGATTCACTGGGCAGGCCAGAAATAAAGTGGCGGATGGATCGGTAAAAATGCTACCACTATGGGACAAGGCAGCTGAGTTTTGATGTTGGTATTTGAATCTTTCCTTTCCAGTGGAAAGCAAAGGCTTAATTATTATGCCATACTTGTCATTATTTTCCCACTCCTCGGCTTCCTCCTATGCCAGAAATGATGACAGACATCCCGCACATATGGTCACGTCAATCATCCATATCTTATGTGATGTCATCATAATGTACTTGAGGATCCGCACATTAGCATCCAAATTACAGCCGTTAGTGTTGATTTTCACTGCCATGTAGATCATTGATTATGGCTTTATTGATTTGAGTGGGCAGAACGTCCCCCCTAAGCCAAGTTTGAAAGGAATTAGTAACACCGAGGTTAGCCAAACTGTCAGCGACCCTATTTCCTTCCCGATAGGTGTGGGTGATTTGAACATTTTCAAAGCTCTTGCATATATCAATAGCTTCCCCAATAAAATCCCTGATAGACCAGCTGGGGTGTTGCTTTTTATTTAAAAGATTGATGATATTCAGAGAATCACCTTCAATTATAATATTCAGAATATTACAATCTCTGGTAAGTCTTATACCCCAAAGAGCCGCCGGGCTTCAGAATAATGATTAGTCTACCTACCCATTCTCCCAAAAAAAGTAGCAACAAAACTGCCTCTTTGATCTATCGATGACTCCCCTCCTCCAAAGTCCCCGGATTTCCTTTTGAGGCCCCATCAAAATTTAACTTGTGCAATCACTCTGGGAGGCTTAATCCATCGGAATGTGTTTCTATCAATACCATTCATATTCTTATCGATAAGCGTGTCAATATTCCAATCACCAGATGTATTCTTCATTCTCCTGGGTAAAGCCTATTTTTAGGGGGTTTAAATCTAGTAATATTATCTTGCATAAAGAATGATAATTTCCTCGTAGACTTTGTTACATGCCTTTCTATTGTTTTTGAAAATGTTATCATTACGAGCCTTCCAAACTCTCCACATAGTGTGGGGTAGAACAAGTTGCCACAATATTTTCACCACACAATGCTTAAACGGAGAGTCCCATTGTTCCTAGGCCTGAAGACAGGTAAGGGGAAAAATCCATCTCAGATTAAATTTTGCAAAAACAAGCTGCCAAATTTTGGAAGCAATCTCACAATGGAGGAATAAATGCTTTATATCTTCTCGCCTCTTCTTCGACACATGTAACATCTATTCGGCATGATGAATCCCTTCTTGATGAGGTTGTCATTAGTTAGGATCTTGCCATTAATAATTAGCCACCAAAAGAAGTTCACTCTAGGGGTTAACTCCGGCATCCACAGCTTGTGCCACTTAATTTCACTTTCCATGGATACAAAGAAAGAATTATATCCTGATTTAACAGAGTATTCCCCATCAAAAGAATCTTTCCAGATGAGTTCATCCTTAAGATTTTGATTACTTATATGGATTAGAGAAAGTTGATTCTGTAAAGATGAAATATCAGCCTGTATACTATCATTCTCCACTTTAGTCAAGTTTCCATTTTCTTTGTTTCCATCCTCTCAATGTACCCCTAGATTTTGTGCCCATACTTTGTAATTAAGTTGTCTTTAATGTGATCATAAGTAAATCCAAGCTTAGAATCACCACTTATCCGTAAGTTTATGTTTTGTCCATCTCCAAGCTTCCTACTACACCCCCGAGAAAGAATGTGTCTCTGCGAAGAAGGTTGCTTCGTAAAATAGAACCACTAAGAGACTGATCATATATGAAGGAAATCTTGTTTTGGTTTGAAAGATATTTGATCTTAACCAACTCGTCCAAGGTCTGTGCTCTTTTATAAGCCTCCATCCTAATTTTGCAATAAGGGCAGTACTCATATGTTTGATATCTTTGATGTCTAACCCCCCAAGTCTCTTAGGTTTACATACCTACTCCCAAGCCACAAGATGATATCTGAATCTATCCTCAGCACTATGCCATAAAAAGTGCTTTTGAATCTTCTCAATACTGCTTCATCATCGCCGCAGTATGTCAACATTGACATGATGTAAATAGCAAGTTTTGGAGCGTGCTTTTAACCAAAAGGCACTTTCTCGCACTTCAAAGAACTATGGCTCCTTTCCAAGCCACCCAACTTTCTTTGAAATCTCTTAATAAGATCATTCCATACCTCCACAGAAATCTTGCAAGATTTAAAGGTAAACCTAAGTAAGTATGGCAGAGAATTAATAGTGCATCCTAGAATATTAGCAATCTTTCTTTTGCTTTCCAAAGGAGTATTGAAGAAATAAATAGAGATTTTGTCAAAATTAACTTTTTGTCCCGAGGCTTCCTCATAAAATCTAAGGACAAGTTTTGATAGCCTTTTTGCCCAATGATAGAGGCCATCGAGAAGCAGAGTGTCATCAAGAACTACGCCGGTGTGAGGAGATCTCGATTGCCGTGAGTTAGAGGGAAGCCTTTTATCATGCCAATGCCAATAGCTTTGGAAATAGATCTACTTAAACCTGTCACCATAATAATGAATAATAGAGGGAAATTGGTCCTTGCGGATACCTCTATTGCTGGGCAAAAACCCACAGTTCCCCATTAACAACCACAGAGAATCTAGAGGTAGAGATACAAGAGTGAATGATTTTTCTAAATTTGATTTGAAAACCAAACTTGGATAAGACCTCATCCATGAATCTCTAGGAGACTCTGTCGAAAGCTTTATGCATGTCCAGTTTGATGGCCATCCCCGCTCTTTTACTTTTATCCATAGAATGTATAGTTTCATGAACCATGATAATTCCATCTTGAATAATTCTTCCCGGATGAATCCTGGCTCATTGTTGTGAAATGATCTCCATAAGAATAGGTCGCATTCTAGTGGTGAGAATCTTTGTGAAAATCCTATATATAACATTAACCAAACCGATAGGCCTGAAATTCAAGTCCTTTCAGATCCAACTTTTTCTGGGCAAGCACAATGTGTGTATTATTTAGTTCTTTAATGAGATTTCCTGCTCGTAAAACTCATTAACACCTTTCAAGAGATCTTCGTGAGCATATTTCCCAACATCTTTGGTAAAAGTTAGCCGAAAATCCATCTGGACTGGAGCCTTATCCCCTTCTAAAGCAAAAACAACCTTTTTTAATTCCTCAATGGTGACGGTTTTTGAAAGACTTTTAAATCTCTCAATAGGTATCGATTATTAGGAATGGAGTCTAAGAGGAAAGAGGCCGCTTGTTCATCAGAGGAGTTATTCTTAGTGAGGAGGTTCTTGTAAAATTAAGCGCCTGCTTTGATGTCCTCTCGATCCTTAGTAATGTTTCCATTTCCTTTAGCAACCTCAGATATTCTGTTACAAGCTCTATGTTTGAGGGTTGTCAAATGAAAATTTTTTGTATTTCTGTCTCCTGCTTTAAGCCAAAGGGCTCTAGACTTCATTCTCCAAAAGGATTCTTCATGGCTGTTTATATTATGCAGATCCGAGAGGAGTTTTTTTTCCCGCTGATGATCCTCTAGAGACATACCTTTCATGGAAACATTTAGCTCAAGCTCTTCTAGCTGTTGCTTAAGTTCTTTCTTCTTTTCAAAAATGTTTCCAAAAACCTCTTTATTCCAAATTCTAATCTTTTGTTTAACATTCTTCAACTTCTGTAGAAGCCTGAATTGGGCCATCCCTGTGCCTTCCCAAAACCACCACTCTTTAATTCTGTCCAGAATATCTTCATGCTCGAGCCACATTTTCTCAAATTTGAAATTACCATGAAAAGGTTTTGTCCAATTGAAGAAATTTAGGACAATTGGATTATGATCAGAGCCCATTCTGGGGAGAGAAGAAAGATGAAAATTCTGGTCCAGAATCCAATTTGTAGAAATAAGAGCTCTGTCAAGTTTAACCTGGATTAAGTTCTCCCCTAACCTTCTGTTGGACCAGGTAAATTGATTGCCATGAAGCTCTATGTCCATAAGATTAAGAGTCGAAATGAAGCCAACAAATTCTTCCATACCAAGGGAGAATTCAGAGCTTCCCCCAAATTTTTCTCCCGATTCAAAGGAGTATTGAAGTCTCCCATAACCAACCAGTTCATGTTTTCAACATTGCTTCGGAACAAGGTTAACTCTTTCCATAGATTTCTTTTACCAGTAGCAGTATTGGGCGCGTAAATATTAGACAGAATCCAGCTATGATTATTTTCAAGACTTTTAAAAATAATAGCTAAATGGTTCTGGGTGGAGGAGAGTACCTTACCGTTAACAATCTTTGTATCCCAAAAGATCGCTAAGCCTCCAGAAGCCCCTTGAGAATCAACATAACAAAAGAAAGGCAACGCTTCTCCTCATAAATATCTTTTGAAGTCTTCAACTGCTTTACTTTTCATTTTAGTTTTCTGAATAAGAAGAATGTCGGGTTTGTTTGATCTTTTAATTTCCTTAGCATTCTTTGCTTAGCCCCCCATCGAGGCCTCCGACATTCCAAGAAATAACCTTCATTAAAAAATTTTTGGAGATGCATTTTCTGATGGTTCAATTCTTTTGTGTACCATCCGCAATTTCTTTTTCACCTCTTTTCTCTCGCTTTCTTTGATAGCCTCGCCTTTTCTATATGTGACTCCAATATTTGCAGCTCTTCTAGCAAAGGGCCCTCGTGATTCTTGAGGTGGAAGCTTCCCAGCTTCCAATCTGACTTTTTTTTCTCACTATAGAGTGATTCCGGACTTTCTTCCAGACTTTTTAGACCTCTTTTCTTTCTTTTCACTAAGATGAATCCATCATTATCACAATCTGATATATTTTCCTTGCTAATGGGGGTAATTTCCCCATCCTCTTTTCCTGTGGCAATATCAGTCTGTTTATCCATTTTAGAAGCCAGCTCCTCCATATCAGTATCCTCTTTATCTTGGTTTAGATCTCGTGCAATGGATTCTAGATCCTCTTTGACTTTTCCTTGTCTCATTTTGAGTTTCTCCAGAGAGTTGTTTCTATTTAACAGCTCTTGATGAGCAGTGATTTTTTCTATCTCTTCTTCCATATAAGAGAGAGAAATGATAACTTTTTCATTTTCTTCATCAACCTCCATGCTCAACTTTACCGGATTTGGTGTCAAAGTGTTCAATGTTGAATCCACTGACATCTCCCTTTTGTTTTCTTCCTCTTTCGGACCCAGATCTATTTCCTGTTGAGTCTCAACCAGTTTCTTAGGTCTCCATAGTTTTCTATAAACCGGTGGCCTCTTCACCTTAAATCCTTTTTTCCTTTGCTCTTTTAACCTCGAATGCCTCTCGCAAACGCCTCTATTTCAAAGAGCTTTGATCTTATAATGCTCTTTATCACCTTATCCATCCTGCTTTCTCGTCTTTGAGCTTCAGAATATCCGAGAGTATTTTCAGCTTTTGAACCATTTGATCAGACATTTGTTGGCAAAGTGGCCTAACTATGGACATTTACTACATCTTAGTTGAAAGCTTCATATTCTATTTGTTGTTTCCATACTCCAAATTTGACTACGCAACAATGTGATCTGTGAAGCTCTTGATCCATTTCAAGAGAGACACGTAACCAAAGCAAATGCCATCCTTGACCTATTTCTCGTGGGCCCATCCAAAGCCAATAGGTGAACCAATCGATTTGGCTATATGAAGGAGGATTTCATCATCCCATAGATGTAGGGGTAGCCTCAGGAGTCTACACCGATGGGTATGGCATGAATATTCTCAACATATGGATCAATCCAGATACCATTTTTTAAAAATAGTCCCATATTTCCTGTGACACTGTGTGGACCACCCAACAAGACCGAGTCAACATCGATTAGAGATTAAATCGGGCCGTAAAAATCCTTTGCCATGGTGGTGATAATCAAATCCCCTTTTGGTTTCCATCTCGCGAATGGCCCATTTTCTTAATAATAGTGTCCACATTGGGTCGTGATCCCTGTAAGTGGGTCAAAATTTGTACTCGACAAGGCTGATTGGTTTTCTCCGAGCCTCACATGTCGCAGACATCCGTCAAAGCAGCCCAATGGGCTGCACCTAAGTGGGTCACCCTTCAACATCTTTTTAAGCATAACAATACTTTTAAAAATCAGATCACAAAAAATTACAACCAAGGCCCCACATTTTTGTCATGTGAGGAATCTTTACATCCACCTAAATCCATTATAATTATCATCTTTAGCTCTAGATCCATAATAATAATTCACTGCTGATCGTTAGTTTCTTATATTTTTCTAATAGCCTGCAAAAATATCATAAATTTGGCTTGAGAGGCTAAGAAACCACGCTCGAGAAAATGTCTTCTCGATGGAGAAGTTCACAATAGTTAAGTTCCTTTCAGTGTAATTCTCCATATACCAAGAATTTATGGGAACTCATGAATTCAAAATTCGCGAATGGTTTATAATTTCATTCGTAAGTGGCCAAGTCAGCCAGTGAATCAACCAAATTTTAGCCCGAGGGCTTGGAAACCATGTATAAAATAGGAATTTCAATTGCCAGTATAATGAGCAACAAAAATTTTTTCTACATGATCTCCTCTATTTAAGGAGAAATCACCGGATTCACCTGAATCTTGAGAACTCGCAAACGGGTTACAAAATGATGATAGGTTTTCTTGAGGCCACCGATCATAGATCAGTCTAGTCTTTGACTTAGTCAAACACCATCAAGGCCCAAAAAACCCTTTTCCAAATCTATCTATAATTGTGTTTTCCCTAAAAATGAATGTTCTAAGCAAGTGTATAGCAGAAATACTAGAGTTTTGGGCGAAGGAGAAAGTGTTCCTTCACTCAAAGTGGTCCAAATGGTGAGATGAAACAAAACCAACTTTTCATTTTTAATAGCTCCCTTGTACCGCAAGGTGGGGTATCATGGCTCATAAAAACCAGAGAAGAAAGCACAAATGATCAATCAAGGTCTACCTAATGTCATGTGACTCCATAACAAAGAACACATACACTTCACATATCTCTTTATGGGGTTTAGAATGTTGTTTTGCAAGTCTTCGAATATGGTGTTTTTCTAACTTTGCAAGCAAGCTGTAAAGGTTATGTTTAGTCGATGAATCATCTAACTCCAATCAATATTCACAAGACATGAGCACTTATTTCTAATACTCTAGAACTAAGAACACATAATATTATGAGAGAAATCACGTTTGATGGCCATGTGTAAATTGGTTACATAATTCACATGGTAGAGTTTGTTGTTCTACACTATCTAAGTTTGTTAAATATCTAATTATGTGGATTATCCAATGGCTTGTTATTTTTACAAAATTATAGATGAAGAACCAAAAATATGAAAATTATAAAGGCGACAGGTAAAATATACCCTCAGATGACAATACCTAGCATCCATAGTGCAAAAGTGCTCCAGGCAGATTACCCGCATTCCACTAGGCTCCAACTCTCCTTTAACATTCCATCGAATAGTTCGCATGCACTCAAAACTCCCCTAATATATCACTTTCCACATTCAAAACCAATTCACCTTGCCAACAAAACATTTCCAACATGGCCACAATGCATCAACAACTATGATCCTTTCCAACAACTCGATGCACCATGTCTACATTCCTCAGACAAAAACCAACTGCAAAAAGACCATTTGTATTGATCAAACCCTGCCAAAATTCCTATTACCATAAAGAAAGACACCAGCCACTAAAGATACATTTCCATAAAACCCATTTTGTGCGTGCACTGCATTCCAAACTATCTAAACAAGCCCATTTTGTGCATAACCTGAAATCATGGTGTCCACTAGCATGCATTCCTTGGAGACATTTTGTCAAATAGATCACATTCCTGTGTGTATACCGGGCACACATTTTTACAACTACAACATCCTGCAACAAAACACTTTCCATTATGCTTCAATGGATGTCCATACCCTGCTACTCTATTATATGTGAAAATTCCCCTTTCTATAATTCTTGGGTAGATGTCCAAACCCAGTAGTAAAGCTCCCATTTTGACACAGTTTTGAGAGTATGCCGGTAAAGGTCGTATAGTTTGGATTTACACTTTTCAAAATCATTTGCCTAAAAGTTTCCAAGGCCTTAAAAAAAAAACATGTCTGAATATCATGTAATCATAACCAAACCAATTTTTCAAACATTTCACATACCTTGTATACAACTCCACACTTTTCATACATATCAAGCCACAGCCATGTAGATGAGCCCATATGCTTTCGCATACTTGTCTACCATGGCATTCCCAACTGCAACACCAATCTGAAACTACATTTTGTGAAAAAAACATTTTCCACTATGATTTGATGGATGTCCATTATTTATTCTAAACTCTTATTTTGGAGTCATGTCAGTAAGAGGCATCATACAAATGCTTCGGACAACCATTACACTCTACCAATCTCTTTTTCCCCGAAGTTGCTACGGCTTTTTCAACAAAACCCATAGCGTAAATCATGTCTTCATCGCAACCATCAGACGAATACCAAGAGCACTGCGAACCCTCGTTTCAGCTTAAGCACAAC
>CM031241.1:151556788-151629188 GCA_018340775.1 Taxus wallichiana var. yunnanensis
AATGTCACTTCTAGCCACGAACACGCCACGAGCCGCTTAACTTTCTCTCTCTAGATTGAACCAAAATTCAAGATTGACCCCTAATCATGTAGATAATTTTATAATCTTTTAATGATATAAAGAACGCAAATCCGAGCCTGGATCAAAGATATGGTGATCTCTGAAGATTTAGGCACAAAACAGAAAAATGGGTTTTGAAAATTTTTCCCGCCTCCGCCACTCCTGGGACGACATGTGTCGAAGGCGCTGATTCGATGAGAAATTCTCTCTCCTTCCCTTACTCATGGGTTTTCCTTTGAAATTTTGATGTTTTTTAACTTTTGGAAAAAAAAAATCATTTTCCCCACACCCCCGCCACTGGGACATGTGGCATGCATTGATTGGTCGATAGGGACACAGGGGAAGACCTTTGCTTTTTTTAGTTTTTTGGCCAAAACTTTTGCCAAATTCTCTAACTCCTCCCTAGCTCCACACTCCCCTTCTCCTTAGGACACATGTCCTCTTTTATTGGCTGTGCCAACGCTTCAAACCTTGCCTTTCGAAAATTTGGACGTTTTCCTCGTGTGACACGTGGGTTTCGATTCGTCCGTGGCCTCGCTAGCCTTTCACGTCCACCACGCCCTTGTCTCAGATGTCCCAAACCTGTCTCTGGGGACAAAACCCGATCCGCCCGATTCGGGCTCTGTCCCTTCTTTCGCCGATGACACGTGGTGTGATTTGATCGCCTCTCGGCCTCCACGCCCACCGTGTACTCTATGTTCCAACTTTCCTAGTGTGCCATCACTGGGACAAATTCTTCCGAACCACCCGAAATGGGCTTCCTTTTCCCTCTTTGCAGCTCGCTTCACCTTTCGCCCTTCACGCCCTTTTAGTCCAGTATGTCCCAACCCATACCTTTCGCTCAGCTAGTCGATTTTGTTTTTACCTTCACCTGGGTTCACCCTTCGTGTCCCACACGTCCCCATGGCCCAACCTGTCCTAAGGGCGCTGCCTGGCCGCTACTGGAGGCTTTTGGCCGGTTCACGCCCGACGTCCCAACCGGGCCCCAAGGACCGCCTCGACTAGGACTTAGCCAATTTTCATGATTTTTCTCGGCCCAAGCTTGTTTTTTCGCAGCTTTTCACCTTTTTTAGAACTTCTCTTCTTCTTCTTAGATGTGATAGTTAGAAAAAGGCCGAGGGGACCCCTATAAACATGATTTTTTGCCTTGAATCAATCTATTTGCTCTATGACTTGAGTTTTTCGACGCATGTTATCATTTTACCCTGGGGGTGAAAATTGGATAACAATTAGCACACGTTGGTATTTTAATTATTTGACCCACTTAAAATTAACCATTTTTAAAACAAATTAGTAGCATAGAAACTAGATTCAAAATCCTATGATTCATGTTCTTATAACATCTTTCAATTTTGAGTGTAACTATTTAAAATAACTCGTAGAAGTTGAAGATTTTTATTTTTAGAAAAATGCATCCATTTAAGACCCCAGCCCCCAACTTGGGTGTAATTACCCATGATCTGTTTTTGAATCGCAGCATGTTAACTAGTTCTACAAACCCATATGCCTATACCCATTCCTTGTACTTTTCATTCATTTGTAAACTACATTAATGTGTGGGTACATTAAGTTCCTAAGTCAACTTGGGTAGGATGGTTGCCTCTTTAGTTTGAAGTTCAATTTGAGATTCAACTTGAGTTTCCATGATGTAGACTATAGTTAAAACTTAGAAGCATTCAAACAAATTGAAATAATCAAGACCTATATGTACTCCCGCATCAAGATCCCGCCTTCAATGCAAATAAGCCACCCTTTGTGAAAACTATGCAAAAAGTAAATTGTACAAGCAGGTGCCAAAAATTATATATACACAAATATATACCCAAACAACACATTATCACTAAAACAATATTGCACAATAACATTGTTGAAATTGTAATGTTAACAAGTAATTGCATTGGTATCTATTTTTCCAAATTACTGAAAAATTAAATACTTTCACACCTCACACTATTTCTATTTCAAATGATTGAAAAAAATGGCACATTTTTCGATGTCTCAAGTTGTAAGAAAAGAGTTATGCCCATTAGTTCTTCACAATATTTTTCTCGCCAATTTATATCTCCTCCCTTTATGCCCTTCTTCATTGCCCTTCTCACTCCTCCAACATTTTTCTCCCTCATGTTTTAATTTTTAATACATCCCTTTTGTTTTTCCATCACACATTTCAAGTGTGATTGCTAATAAAATAAGTCTTTTTAAAAAGTTCCTTAAATCGATATAAACTTAACAAACTTTTAAAACTAAAATCTAATCAAGAGAGGAAAATAATTCTCTAGACTTTCATGTTTTCTTAAATAACATATCTATGTAAATTCTAAGTCAATAGGGTTTCTTGATATCTCCTCTTGTATGGTGTTAAAAATTTGGGAATTCTTTCTCTCAATATTTTCTAGCTCACTAGGACTTTCCACCGACGTTGAAGAAGTCCATCCCGCCTAAGCAAGCTCTTATTAATGAACTCTGTCTCTTCATTGTCTTCATGTCATCAGTCTTCACAATGAGCACCACCACTTTGTCACTAACATTTCTCTTACTCTTGTTATGCGCTATGGCTAAGGCCACTGATTCAATTAGAAGCAAACACAAGTGCGATAAACACTTGATTTTCTTGCATTTTTGAACTGCCTCTCGAACGAGAGTGTTTTCAAGAACTGTGTCAACCTTCTTACAGTCCTTGGAATCTTGTTTTGATCAACCACTTGACTTCTGGAAGGTTTACATTACTTTCTTGTGTTATCTTATGTTATTTCTATCACTATCTTGTTAGAGCTAATGTTTTGTAGGACCAAATCATCTTTAACAGCACTCAGGGCTCCATTATCAGCCTTCTCTTCTAGTTTCCTTATTTGCAAGTTGTTTTTTTAGTCCATCTACTCTCATCCTTGTTCTACCCTACTACAATAATCATGGCCCCACCTTACTTTCCACGCCCAGGTTATGTTTTTCAACCTTTCCATCCCAAATACTATTATGTCCCCGCCATTTTTTCTTCCTTTCTATCCTATACATTCTTTTTGCACATCATCCCCATCATCCATAGGATTTTGTTACCTTCGGTTTACATCCGCATCCTTGTAGATCTTCATATTTTTATTTTGTTGTCTAGATCTTCACATACCAGTGTCATTGTCAACCTACCCCGTACACTCTAGGTCATCATCAACCTAGTCGTGCACATTTTATTTATATTTAGTCATATCATATCGTTGTTTAGATTCATCTCAGCTTACTTTTAGATTCAGTAGTATTTCTTTTTTTACATGCTATCTTCTTATCCATCCTTTACTTCCCTTTATTTTATCAAATGGGGGTTGACATCAATGAAAAGAAGGTAACACTCTTGGAACTATCTTTTTTCAGAAATCCGCCACATATACCATCTAATCAATTTTTCTCTAGTTTTGCAGTTTATCAAACTTGGCAGCGAGATCAATCATTTGGCACTCGCTCATCCATATCACACATTTGAGGTACCTTAAACCCTGAATTTTATGAAATTTTAGTTATTCTTTAGTAGTTAACTCATTAATTTTAATCGAACGAGAAAATTATAACAACGCGCCAATAAAAACATAAACTTCTAGAAAAAAATGCCTCGCCCTAAAGAAACAAAACCTGTGCAAACATTTCATTCTAAAACCCTAGAAATTTTTTCTTTCTTACGAAATTGGTTATAAGTATATTCAACGTATTTTCCACCTCTAATTCACTAGATATCTCTTATAATGAACCCTAAAGTAAAGAAAATCCCATCTCATCTTTAGTTTTTACACTTCATCCTACCTCCGCATGTAACAGATAACCCAATAGGGGAAAAATATAGACACTAGAAAATGTACCTTTCATGACAATGTCTCTTAAGATAAAATTCTAGAAACAATATAATAATATCAATAATTATATAAAATAAAGTAATACTAAAAATATATTAAATCCCACTAAAAACTACAAAAATCAAATAATGTTGATTAAAGACATTACACTCGATTTAATTTTATTTACCCACTCAAATTAAATCATGTCACAACACTCTATACATGCACCAAATATATTTAATAAAATGTACCCTCCATCTACACCTCTTCTCTAATAACCCATAGAACATACCCATATCTCCCTCACTCAATTCTATAGAAGGAGACACCTACCCTATTTCATCCCCACAAGAATATTATATTAATTTTTTCTCTAAAATCATGCACGCTTTGTTTGCATATTTTCTAAAGGAAAATAAGAAGACAATTGATAGTCGCAGCCCACAACATAGTCAAATTTTAAAATTTCCACATAGGTTCCAATCGATAAGTGACTAGATTAAGATTGATGTGTGATGTTAGATAGTCAACACCCCATCAATTTAGCTAGCCAAAAATAAACACTACACCATGACTTGGTTCCCTAAACTCCCAAACAAGAAAAGCATTTAATTTTTCATTTATTATTGCATATATTTCATATTTTTTATCAATCTTGAAAATTTCTATGCATCCGACTAAGGCAAGTCCCCTAGAGACAAAAACATACTACCGGTTTCCCAGCTTTATGGATGCAAATTCAAATTCAAGAGATAACTTACTTTATTCATAAAAATAACCTTTCACTTTCTCTCGTCACACATATAATGTCAACATAAGCACATATTTATTTGTAACATGATTTTACCTTAATTTATTTCATATCTCTAACACTTTTATAGTGTGACTAATTTCTTAGCATACACATACAAGGGAAAATAAGTGGCAAACACTCTAAATGGGCAACCAACTTCATAATAAAATGTAATTGAGGCCATAAACAAGTGACACCAAAGTTTCACACACATAGATGGGACAAGGGCCACTCACACACAAGATAAGAAAATAAAAATCTAATGTGTAATAAAAAATTGAAATTTTCTAATAGGTGCAGAGAGAACGAGATATTCAAGTCTTGTATAGTTCACATTAAACAACCTTGATAAATAATATATATTACAATACATAAACTAGAAATCATACATGAAATGTATGATGGAAACACTAACGGGAGTGGAGGAAGAAATAAAACTCAAGGAATTGAAAAGAGGTAGAGGACAAGGTGCACATAAAGAATAGGGTCAAGTGAGGAGAATATTTTCATATTCCATTGTATCATATCTATCTTGCTCGATTTATTAACATGAGTTCAATTTTTGTTTAATGGATATCCCTACTTCCTCAAAACTATGAAATAAACAAATAATGATGGATAATGAATAGGAAAAAGGATGGATTATAGTTTTATGGATTTCCCTACCTTTTCCTACTCTTTATGAGTATGTTTGATTTCAAAAAAGAATAAGGAGAAAAGGTAACTAAGGTGGAGTCATATGTGGAACACCAAAGAAATCATCAAGTGAAGAATGCTCTATCAAGAATGGGTTACTTGACTAAATGGAGGTATATCTGCGTAACCCTAACATGTGCTCATTTTAATATATACAAATTGATTGATTTGGGTTTATGTTTGTATTTGTATCTGTATCTCGAGTAGGTTCAACGGTGATCCGAATGTTATGGGAATAAAATAGGTTTTTATAAGGTCAAAAGGAGAAGATTCAGGAAAGGAATACGTGAAATGTACGATGGAAACGTTGAAGGGGGTGGAGTGAAGAAATAAAACTCGAGGAAGTGAAAAGAGGTAGAGGATGAGGGGTGTTAAAGAAGGGGGTCGAGGGAGGAGAAGATCGCCATATTCCATTGAATCATATTTATCTTTCTCAATTTATTCACATGATTCAAATTTACGTTTAATGGATTTCTCTACTTTCTCAAAACTATGAAATAAACAAATAATGGGGGATAGTGAATAGGAAAAGGGTGAATTATAGCTTTATGTATTTCCCTACCTTTTCCTACTCTTTGTGAGTATGTTTTATTCCAAAAAATAATAAGGAGAAAGGTAACATAGGTGGATTCATATGTGTAACACCAAATAAATCATCAAGTGATGAATACTCTGTTGAAGAATGGATTTCTCAACTAAACATGATCTATGTGAGTTTGAATCAAATCCCACATAAGAGGAGGAAAAAAAGATATTAGACGATACAATAATGAACCATAAAGAACAACTTATGGCATGTGAGACCAATAGAAGAACCATTGCAAGTGATGGAGTGTTTTCTACTTGTAAAAATGTGGTTACAATATCGAACGATAAATAACATCTTGTGGTATGTGAGAAAATAAAAGAACCATTACAAGTGATGGAGTGTTTGGAACCCGTGATAGATGTTGTTTTGTATTTGGAGGAGGACAATCAATGATGGTCAATTGTAGAGATAGGTAGTCGAATAAAAAAATTGAAGTATTTTCTCGATGGTGAATTTTTCATGTTTAACAAATTCCCAAACCAAATTTGGCATGGCCCTCGAAGATAGATTGAAACTAAATGCACCCCATGAAATTCTAGAGATCCTTGCCAAGTAGTAGGAACATGAGGTCCCCATAGTGACATGAGAATATGTGAAGCTTCCTTTGCAAAGCGATTGGCATGGACAAAATGTTGGGAAACTTATTTGAAATGTTTGATATTATTTCACTCTTCTCGCCTCCTGGGCCATTCCTAAGTAGAGGGATCGCCATTCCCATCATTACTCATCCCATTTTAATTCCATATATATTACACTTCCATACAAGATAATGCAATCCTTTCATTTCACCTTTTATTTAAACTTACAATCATTACTTTCAAATAGAGAAATTTTACCATAAAGCTTCTAATAACTAAAGTTTACAACCTCTTTCCAAAGAAAGAAATGGGAAGTTTATTTCAGTATGAAAGCTTCAACGTTTCAATGCAACAACATTACTTTTTCAAAGGAAAATTAAATGACTCGCCCTATCAACTACATCTATACAAGCTCCATACTAAGGAAGGAGATATCATAAAATTTGTTACAACACTTGTTTGTACAAGATACACATACTTCCCAAGATAGGAGACTACAAGAATATTTTACGACATGTTTACAAGAACCAAATAAAATCCAAGTGGGAAAGCCTCCCCAAAAATTGGGGAACAACATGAAAAAATCTCCATCATTTCTTCACCAAGATCCAAGCTAAATCTAAATGTTCTTTACACTAAAGTGATCTTCATAAGCACAAGGGGAAATGGCTTGGTTACCTCCCAACCTATTGGTATCATTACATTCCATATCCATTACATGGAGGACATGCTAACCTCCATCCAAGACCATGGGAGAGACAGGATGCATGCCTCGGTTTGCACAAGTGAATAGGGAAGGGAAAACAAACATACAAGCACACATTTTCAACATTCACAACAACAAACACACACAAAAACATGAGTGATAAGCTCCACACTTTCCCCCAAATGGGGAAGAGTGATAATAATCCCATATGAAGCCAAGTGGTGAATCCAACCATAGGATCACAATGTAAAATCTCCAAGCACCCTCCTTATCTCTCCAAATAAAAATTTCCCTCCTTATCTCTCCAACCCATGTACCAAGCCTCCTCCTTGGAAGTATTTTCAAACCATAATGATTTCTTACCAAGGATGGGGAAAGAAGTTCAAACCATATGAAAATATTTCCCACATCAAACCATATGAGGGGAGGAATAAATAAGACCATCATGGCTTTCCCATCAAGCCATGTGGTGAGAAGGGTATTCCTCCCTCTTCCCCAACACTCCAAAATCCATCACAAAGCATGATGGATGGAGAAAAAGACAATAACAAATTTCCAAAACACACCCATAATCCAACATACAACAACAACACAAAAAGACACCATTTTCATTCCATAAACACATGATATTTCCATAAGAAAAATAGTAGAAGAACAAGGAGACCTACCTCAATCAAGCTATCCAAAATCTCTATGAAATCCAACAATCCAAAGCTCCAAGCTCCACAAGCACTCTCCAAAATCTCCAACACCCAAAAGCAAGAATGACCAAGAAGTCCCAACCCCTCTCCATGAGGGAATATTAAAAGAAAACAATTAACTATTCTCCCAAATGAGAGGGTGACATGTGTCACCCTTCTCATCTCCCCACAAAAGATTCCAAAAACAAAATCAAGAATAAAACAACTCTCATTTTGGAGGTAAACTCCAAATTCCCAAAATGTAATTAAATCCAAAACCCCTACAAATTTTAAGAAACACAAAACCAACTCTCTTACAAGAAAGTGATGTGTGAGGGGTAAAATGGGAGGAAACTCCCATTTAGCCTTGAAGAGAACCCCCTACCCATAGGTAGGGTCCAAGGGGTCCTTTTCCATGAAAGGAAGCTCCCAAAATGAAAAGAGGTCACCAAAATTGCCACTTTTAGCCCAAATCCGAGATTGGGCTAAATGACACAAGGGTTGAGGTGGTGGGGCCCACCCAAGTGACACTTAGGTGGTCCCATACCTCAAACAACATAATTAACATTAAAAACAATTAGCACAAGTAGGGACCTCTAGGTCCCTAAACTAGCTCATACAAGGCTAAATAAATTACAAATAATAAAATTACAATTAGGGATCACCCATGGTGCCCAAATATGACATGCAACAAAATATAAGGCTTCACACAATCAAACATGGCTAGGACTTGGCCAAGTATGCCACTTGTGCAAACCCAAAGTGTAGCTTTGAAACCCACATTCACAGTTGTGCCCTGTAATCTACACACTCAATGCAAACATTAAACATACCCACCTAATAAAATATATCAATTAAATGATCTCAATAAATCATACATGGATAATTCACACTAATTATACCAAATAATGTCAGTATGAAATGGCTAACACTAATCATATACATCCATACTAACTCAAAATATATTAACCATCTAAGTAACACATGGCAACATCCAATTAGCCATTACAATTCAAATGATAACCAAGTATATGATGAAACCATAAGTAAATCCATCACATGTGAAATGAAGCCAACTATAACATAATATGCTAATATCAAAATCATACCATGCGAAGAGCAAGGATTATAATCCACAATATTAGCTTAGCAATATGCGCCCAAATCACCACAAGTGTCGTCAAAAGAACCATAATAAGAACATATAGAAACTAAAAGATGTTAAATTCTATGTCCATCATCAAATAGAAATAATGAGTCATAAATAGAACCATGACGGGGAAGAGGTGGGCACTACACGAACCCTTTTGTGACCGGTCCAAGTCACGTAAATCCAATAGCTATAATGAATCGAGGCTAGTCTATGACATGGGTCCTCAAGACTACATCATTTTTTTGTGTACTCTCAACGTATACATAGAAAAACAAATGTCCCTGTTGAGCCAAAAGTGGCTTCCTATCCCAAATCCTAGACCACTTCGAGATCTCAACTATTTGTGCATCTTTACACAGGTGTCTCAAAATGGTGAATATAGCTAGATGAGGTGGAGTATTATGCAAGTGTGGGAAAAGATAATAGTGTATACAGAGTGCTAGTGAAGAGCAAATCGAATGTGAAATTTAGTATGGCCCGAAATACGTTGCGCAGCTTAAAAATTAGAATGATAAGGTGAGTTGCAATGTGACATTCAAAGGGAAAGCGAATGTGAATGTGACTATTATCTAGGAATTGGAAACATAACATGGGAATGCATCCAAGGTAGAACCCACCTCGTTCATACTCCGTTCATTTATCAGACAATATTTGAGATTTTTAAGTTTAGTGTGACTATACACATATAGTAAAGTTGAAATTATAATGTCAATGGTGATGATGTATTTCTTACGATAAAAAAGTGTGAGAATCAAAATGAGGGATTTGGAAATTATATATACATATTAGTCTTAAAAAAAAAAACACTTTTTCTATGTGGTGGGTTCTAATTTGATGTATGTCATACCCTTAATTCTATGGTATATATCGGGATATGTATAGCTGACATGTGGTTTACATAATTTCTTAACATGTCATACTACATATATTTATGCTTTTATATGTAAAAAAATGCACAAATCGCAAGAAATATGTATGATAGAAAACAAAATCTAAATCAATATCTAATAAATATAGAATCTAAATGAATGATTAATAAGCACACAAATATGCTAAACTAATAGAGAAATTAACTACACTCATATAAAAATAGGTATTTAGAGAGTTTTGTTTCTTATTATAACTACTTTATCGAAAAATAGTTGTACATATCATATGTAACACCCATAAATTTGACACACAAATACAACAGTAAAAATACCGAGATAAATTTTTTTGACTTACATTGCTTGACACATGACAACATAAGGGATTTCTTAGGACAATTTATAACACATGACATGCCTAAACAAACATTATCCCACATAGATAACATGAAAATACATGATGCACGTTGATGCCACACTTTCCCTAATGAACAAATACTAGTAATGACCCAACAAAAAAGGGGCCCAAGGATTGTAAAACCCACAACACATCATTACCATGGTTACATCAGTGATGGAAGGGAAATCCCACCAGATCAGAGGATCAGTTGGAAAATCTTGAGGAAGGAGAGATAGATGGGGACGATGATCAAGAGGATAGGAGCACTCCCACAAAATCTCTAGATTCATGGTCGAATAAAGTTAGAAATGGTGGATCAGCCTTGAAAACCAAAATTTATTTCTCCAAGTGGTTAAGGAGGTTTTTGGAAGTACTCTAGAAATCCCTATGACCTACTTGCTTGCAACACACTACTGAAAAGTTAAACAAATCACTTTGGTGGGGAAGTTGGTAGGTGGGAGACCCAATATTGATGTTGTTAGAAGATGGGCTAAACTGAAGTGGATTCCAAAAGGTCACTTAGAGGTAAGTGCTCTTTCTAATGGTTTTTTCCTTTTTAGGTTTAATACCCAAGAGGATATGCAGAAGGTTCTGGAAGAAGGACCCTGGTTTTGGGGAAAATCTGGTTGGTATCTTAGGAAGTGGGAACCTACTTTCAACCTGGAAAAGGAAAATTTGAACCAATTTCCTATTTGGATATGCCTTCCTAACCTTCCTTTGGAATTTTGGCATGAAGACATTGTCAAAGGCATAGTGAACTCCCTGGGTTCTTTGGTCATAATTGATAATGCTACTAGGCAAATGACTAGACTTATTATGTGCTCATTTTTGTATTTATACAATAGCAGATAAGGATATTCCCAACAATATCAAACTAAAGTCATGTCTAGGGATTTGGGAGAAAAATATTGAAATGGAAATTTCCCCTGTAAAATGCTCCAAGTGCAATGGTTGGGGTCATTCTTCCCAGAACTGTAAGTTCAAGGTATCCAAAATATATATTCAGTGCTAGAAATGAAGGTAAAGGGGAAAAAGGGAAAGGCCTAATGCAAAGTGTTGTTGATCATAGGAAATATTTTTCCAAAGAATCTGAAAAAAATTTACTCCTTTGAGAATAAAGGAAAAGGTGGTTAATGAAACTCCAATTAAATCTCCACATGGAAATGGATGAGGATGGTTTCACCCTAGTGGTCAATAGAAGGAAATCAAATTTTTTTTCCTGGTTGGATTCTAAGGTAGGGAAAAATGGAAGAACCTGTTAAGGATTTCATGAAGGGTAGGAAGATAGAGATTTTTTTCCTCAAGAGGGAATGAGGACACTCTCAAGGAACCAGCTAAGATTGAACAAAATTTAAAGGAAGATGGAAGTTGGGGACTTATGTTTTGGAGGAAATTGTTAAGGAACAAGAGTAAGGGGGAAGAAACTCTGGGGTAGAAGGTAAGTTTGGATTCCCATGGTGTGAGGGATGATAGGAGAAATGCAAGTAACCTCTCCGTGGAGGAAATTATGAATGTTAATATGTCCCCAATCAAGATGATGGAAGAGAAGAAAGAAGAAATAACGCTGGGAAACAAAGGAATCTCTAGGGAAAAAAACCCCTCAGGAAAAAGAAAAGTGGATTCAAAAGGAAAAAGGGGGAATCCTCAATATCCTCCCCTCCTAAATCTCAGGAGATTGAGAATCCTATAAATGTGGAAGTTTTTTAGTAGTAAACAAAGAAGGCCTAGCAAATTTGAATCAAGGAAAAAAACTACCCAAAAGGATATAGATTTAGGGAAACAAATGTGTTTAGACCAAAAGGTCTTTAAGAAAAATAAACCCAATCTATGGAAATGAATTGCATCTCATGGAATGGTAGAGGGCTCAATAGCCCTGTGAAATGGAGGATTCTCAAAGACATGATTGAAAGACAGAAAAATTGATGTGTTAGTTGTACAAGAAACTAAAATGAAAGAAGACCTTTTTTTAAGTTCTTGCAAGTCTTTTTGGAATAATTCTAAAGTTTTTGTTGTTAGTTTGAAAGGAGCCTCTAGAGGTTTAGTTGTGGTGTGGAATCCTGGCCCATTATGAAGGAACTCTTTTGGTCAAAAGAGATAATCATTTGGCGGTGATGATGAGAGATCTTGAAAACAAAAATATATGGGTTTTATCTAACATTTATGCTCCTACCCTTCATAAAGAAAGGAAAAATATTTGGCATCACCTTCTTTCATTTAATCATTCCATCAAAGGTTTAGGATGGATTGTCATGGGGGATTTCAATACCCCTCGGACTCTGGGAAAAAAAAAGGAGGATCTAAGGAGTTTTAATAGTAGGCATGGAGGATTTTAATGAATTTATTACTTCCTCACAACTCCATGATATTGATCTTAAAGGAAGCAATTTCACTTGGTCTAATAGAAGAGTTGGAACCCAACATATTCAAGTAAGATTAGATAGGGTTTTAGTCTTGAGGAGTGGTTAATCCAGGATATCTCTCTTTTCTCTCTTCCTCGGATAGGGTCTGATCATAACCCTATTCTCTTACAAATCAAGAGTCCATCTAGAAGAAGAACCCTTCCATTTTGAGAAGATGTGGCTCAGAATGAGGAACTGTATGCCCTCATTAATGACTAGTGGAAACTAAAGGTTAAAGGAACAACAATGTATAGACTTTCTAAAAAACTCCAGAATGTTAAAGTTCACCTCAAAGCCTGGAATAAAAAAAGCTTTGGAAATATTTTAGAAGAAAATGGAAATCAGAGCTGAACTGCAGAATGTTCAAAAAGAGATAGAGAGAGTTGGGATTCGAGATGGATATAGAGGACCATGAAAAGGAATTTCCCTCCTGGTGGAATACCACAACATCTTGGGCAAAGAGGAAATCTTCTAGAGACAAAAAAATCTGAATTACATGGCTAAAGGAAGGGGATAAAAATACAAGATTCTTTCACTTGTCTACTTTAAAACATAGAAGGTTCAATAAAATTAATAGAATTAGAAATGAAGAGGGTGTTATGGTGGAAGAAAAAGAAGAAATAAGTAAAGAGGCTATCTCTTTTTTCCAAAACCCTTGACTAATAATTGTGATCCAAATTTGATTAAAGAGCAAGACTTTTTAAAGTGCATTCCTCCTTTGGTTTTGAGATGAAGATAATTTGATGCTTTCAGTGATCCCTTCAATGGAGGAAGTGGAATTCACAAGTAAAACACCTCAATCTTGACAAGGCTCCTGGGCCGGATGGTTTCCAAGCCTTCTTCTTTCAACACTTTTGGGACATAATTAAAAAGATGTCTTTTGAGGTGTGAAGGAATTTTTCAGATAGAAAGTTATGCTAAAAGACATGAACTGTACCTTTCTAACTTTGGTTCCAAAATGTGGTAATGCCATGGAATTAAAATATTTCAGACCTATAAGTCTCTGCAATACATCCTATAAAATCTACACAAAAATTTTGGCTCTCATCTACAATGTTATTACTCCCTCTATCATTTTTGATCAACAAGGGGTTTTGTCATTGGTCGCCAAATCCTAGGATGGGATCATTACAATCAAAGAGACTATTCACTGGCTAAGCTCAAGTAAGAAGGCTGCTTTGTTTTTAAAACTGGATATGGCCAAAGCTTATGACAGGGTCTCATGGTGCTTTCTTGATAAAATCCTTGACAGGTTTGGCTTTGATGTTTCCTTTAGGAATCTGGTTAAGGCATGTATCTCTAATGTCTAGTTTTCAATTCTCATTAATGGGTCCCCCTTTGGTTTTTTTCCTAGCTCTCAAGGTTTGAGGCAAGGGGATCCCATTTCCCTTTCCTCTTTATTATTATGGTGGAAGCTTTAAGTAGAAGATTAAATGTTGAAACTAAAATGGCTTCATCAAAGGGATTTCCCCAACAAGGAGATGGAAAAAGTGTCACACCAAGCATTTTGTTGATGACACTTTCTTGGTGGGGGAAGCTTTTTCCCGAAGCTAAGAAAATAAAATCTCTCCTAGATGACTATATGGAAGTTTTGGGATAGATGGTAAACTTCAAAAAAATCTCTCTTCTTCCTTAACACCATGGACAATCATTGTAAGAAGATAGCTGAAATTTTGGAATGTGACTATAAATCTTTCCCTACCTTTTATTTAGGTATCCCTCTTGGGGACAAGAGACCCTTGTTCTGATTGGAATTTCTTAATTGAAAGGTTTGAAAGAAAACTTGCTTGGTTGGAAAGCTAATGTGTTATCCCAGGCTGAAAAGATTACCCTTCTCATTAGTTCTCTTCAGAGTCTCCGGTGTATGCCATGTCCCTCTATCAACTTCCTGGAGGTGTTGGGGAAAAATGGAAAAAATCCAAAAATGTTTCTTATGGAGTGGCACTGAAAGCAAAAAAAAAAGAATCCCATTGGTGGCTTGGGACAGAGTTTGTAAACCCAAAAAGATAGGGGACTTGGTCTTAGAGACTGGACAAAAATGAATAAATGCCCTTCTTGCAAAAATTGGGTGGAGGTTAACTAAAGAAAATGGAGTTTGGACCAAGAATTCTAAAGAAAAAATATTGGATGGATGTTAATGACAATAGATGGATTTTTAAATAGGCATCCTTCAATGGTTCATGCATATGGAAAGCTATTAACTGGGAAAAAGAAATTGTGGCTAGGGGCAGTAGGTGGAAAATAGGAAAAGGAAATGAGATAAGCTTCTGGAAAGATAAATGGGCTGGGAATTTTGTCCTTAAAGACCAATTCCCCAAATTTCTAGTCAACTCGAAGATAAATATGGGGAAAAAATCAATAACTATATGGCTGATGAAGACAACTTTTCAGACATGGAAACTCATGGAATTGGAGACAAGAAATTCAATGAACACTTGAGTAGGCTCAATGATTTTCTAAAAAATTATGTATCTTCTAACAACAAGGACCAAGATAGAATAGTCTGGGACAAAGAACAAAGTGGTAATTTCTCTGTCAAATCTACCTACTCCCTTTTTTTTAGGGAGAAACTAGAGAAGAAGATTTAAATGTTGGTAAGATTTGGAACAAGAACATAACTCCTAAGGTTAATGTTTTAGTTGGCTTTCAGTAATAAATAAAATTCTTATTGATAATCTTGCTAAAAGAGGATTCAGATGGCCAATAGATGTGTTCTTTGTGAAGTGAATATGGAAACTATGAATCATCTATTCCTGGAATGTCCTTTTTCCCATCTAATGCTTTCTTCTATTTAGGATGCTTCTCGGTTTACTGGGTAATCCCTAAAGAGATCAAGGATGCCTGGAATCAATGGAACTGTCCTTTCTTTAGTCAAGGGCTAAAAATCTCTAGGTCATGAGTTTGGGTCACCTCTGGTGGGAATTATGGAAAGAAAGAAATAGAAGGATCTTCAAAAACAAGAAACTTCCCATTAGGTTGACTATAAACAAACTCCTACAGGTTGTTAGAAACAATTTTTCTATCCTAAGGAAAAATGAAATGGAAATTCTTGACAATGAACAACACTTCTTTAAGAATTGGAACATTATAGGTGACCCCAAACCCAAAAGAAGTAATCCTCATGTGGGGATTAAGTGGAATACACCTAGGGAAGGTTTCTTTAAACTCAACTTTGATGGGGCAACGAAAGGTAATCCTGGGAAAGGGGGAGGAGGTGTCCTTCGTGATTCTCAAGGAAGATTTCTTCTTGCCTACTTCTTTGACCTAGGATTTCAATCTAACAATGTTGCAGAGGCAGCTGTATGATGTTTTGGGGGGTGAAGTTAGCAAGGAGAAAGGCTTAAAACACCTTGAAGTGGAAGGGGACTCTTTATATATCATATCATGTTTGAAAGGAAAATCTCAACCTTTATTTCTATTGATGACTTCATCAATAAAACTAAGCTTTTATTATCCTCTTTTGAGGTTATATCCTTTCAACATGTGTATCGTGAAGGAAACACTCTAGCTGATTTTATGGCCAATATGGGGGTGAACGCAAGGGGTCTTAAGGTGGTAGAGGATCCTAATAAGATGCAAGCCAAATTTAAAGAAATCATGAAAAGGGAAGGTATAACTAATAATACTCCTACAAATGAGGAGGCAATATTCTTAGACTCGTGACATCTCTTTCTCATGATTCCCGAACTCAGAAAAATCTCCTTTCTAATCCTCACAGGGGAAGGTTGGATCTTTTTGATTTCTGGAAGTGGGATGATAAGATTGGGGAAGGTAACCATTTGTAGAATAAAAAGAAGAATAGGTTTAGAAGCATGGGGGTGACTTAGTGAGAACTGAACCTAGCAAAGAGGTAAGAGATATCCAAAGAAGCTGAGATCCTACTTGAAAAGGTGGGAATGTTACCCTTCTTCAACATCTTTGATGGCTTCGATGAAAATATGAGTGAAGCTATGGAAAAATGTGGAAAGAAGGCCATGTTTGGGTCGGTAACTTCTCCTTTACCATTACCCCCAAGCTTATTGCCAAAGTTTGGGTTTAGCTGGAAGGAAGATGCATCTACAAACCTAAGTCGGACTACAACCTGGAGATTGAATGCTTTATGCAAGGTAAGGGGGTGCTGTCTCTCTTCATAATGGTTATGCTTGGGGAAATTTTCCCCCTCCTTTTGATGAAATTTCTCAGTTGTTTATGTCCTACATTACCTTAGAAGGGCAATACAAAGTGATATATGGATATCACTTCCCTATGTTGAACCATGTCCGTAATGCTAAGCCCTATAATTTCCCTTTCTTCTTGTATACTTCCCTCTCAAAATCTATTGCCATGGTCAAGAAAGGTACCTTCTCCTTACCTTTGCACCAAGGCCTCATCAAATCCCTTATCAGGTTGGGAACTCCCTTTTGGGAAAAAATGAAAATTTGGGGCTTCTGTTGAATGTTTGGAGCCCAAGGAGGAAAGTTTTAGTGAGGATATATTTGGAAAACCTATGGCTAAAAGAACCAGATCCAACTTGAGTCAAGGTGGAGTCAAGAAATGAAGTAGGGTGGAGGAGGCACCTAAGACGGTTGAGGAAGTGGAGATTATCTTAGATTCGGGTGAGAACCAAGAAGGAAACCCAGACCATTTGGTTTCAGTAAGGATAAAGATGCTATTGAAGGGGAAAATAGTGATGAGATGGAGAGTGAGAAATCTCTAGACACTTAAAGGAAAGCATTCAAAGAACTCGGAGGAGGCCATTGAAAGCCTGCATGCTCTTAAAACTACCCAAAAGAAATTGTTTACCACCCAGACTTTGTTGTCAAGTCTCATGCTTTCATGTGGGAATTTGAGAATTGTAGGCTTGATACTGATATTAATAGACATAAGATTAAGTATGGTTTCCATGGACCTGAGGGAACTAACTGAAAAAGTGGAAAAGTTATCTTCTTTGGTTCTTAGTGAACAACTCAAAAATGCTAATGAAAGAAGCCTGGAGATGGAAAAGGAAATGTTGAAGATGAAAGAAATCATTTTTCAGATTCATGATGTCCATCTCCTCAATGTTAAAAGCACCATCCACCACCTCAAGCTATTAGTAGAGATGATTCATTCTATGGAACTTGCAAAGGAAAAAGAAAAAGAAGGAAAAGGCCCCAAAGTGGAGATTCCTGAGCCTAACTACAAGTATTGGAAATCTACTATCGACTCCCTTGTCAAAGAATGGAATGGTTATATGAATACAAAGTGGGGGAGCTGATAAAATAATGATGAAGAAACATGGGATAATGGTTTTTTGTTGTTAGTTCATAGTTGTTTTGTTGTTAGTTTCTTATGTCTTTCTATTGTTAGTTATTTTACTGCTTTTTTTCATTGTTTGGAAACATTTACTTTGTGGTGGTTTCTCTTAATTGTAATTCAAATGATACATAATTTAAACTTAGGGATTCATGACAATGAGTGGTGACACTCCACCTAATTACTTATGTCATTGCTCTTAGACAATCAAGTATTAAACGTATAAAACAAGACAACCCAACAACTATATTATTCTCAAATGCCTTGTTTAGGAAAAATTTAAGCTGTTGGGTGAATATGCATTAGCATTTCCTTCACCGATACCCTTAAGATAGGCTCTACTGATCTCTTAACTTCAAAATAATTCATGTATGGAGGGAAAATTACACCATACGAGAAGCACATGGAAATTCACTACTACATGCTAAGGGACACATTTATCTAAGTGGGGAAAAGGGGTTCAAATGTTAAAGTTATAAAAATTTACGCATTCAAAATCCTTCTAAAGTAATATTTACAATCTTTGGTAATCATACATCATATATCCTTTACTTAATCACTAAGATCCTAAGGAGTATGATTTCACACTTAACCACGTTTGGATTATTCTGAAATTTAAGTATTAGATGCATATTACTAGGTGATATGAAATGGTAATTTCATACACCCTATGACCTTCTAGCGACTACCCTTCTCACTAGTCAAAATATATTAATGTGTGATTCACCCTAATTCTCATAAGAGGTTCACATTTGACTAATTTCCGTTACCGCCAAAATGACATACACCATGCCAAAAGATAAACTATGGAAGACAATATGCTTACCCCACAACTTATGCACAACTAGAAACACTCCTTCCAAGATAACACCCTTGTTTGTGAAGAGAAAGGGGATTCAAACTCACAGGTTTCATAGGTATCTTATGACATGGGTTCCACTCATGGTTCAAACCCTCATTTCATAGGTACATAACATGCTTAATGCTAATTCCATGGAATAAATCATGATTTTTTATTTACATTAGGTTCAACATGTCGTTAGGAACAAGTCTAGAGGTTTATACTAGATACGATATTAGTAAGGAAAAACACAAGGGAACAACCCAGCATCATGAGGTTTTATCTAAGCACAACGCCTAAGAGAAGAACTATTCATTCGTAAACACTAGCACTCAAACTAAGGATGGTCATGGTTGGAGTGAGGATCATTTAATTTGGAAGGAAATCTCAATTTGTTCTCAATTGTATAGTGTTAAAGCACACCTACTAGTCATGCAATAATCGAGGGAAGAAGAAGAATTGAATGTGTTTAAAGAGAAATTCCATTTAATTTATAAAGAGATACTTCTTCCTTTCATTCATGATGTAAGTTTTCATAACATAGTTATAAATGAAGTCAAGAAGAGCATTAAGTAATATTTGGATAACTCTTAAAACTCGATAACAAATAACAATTACAAGTTTATTTAAACTTCATGCACGACAAGGACAATCTTTTATTTGAAAGCAATAGAAGGATGAAAAAAAAATTTATTAAGGGCAAATAGTTTTGAAGGACTATACCAGCTGTATACAAAAGGGCTCAAAAGCCAGATAGTAAAGGTGAGAGAAACAGCCCAGAGAAGGAAAAACGCCAACCAAAGAGGGCTCAATAGCCAAATATGACAATACAAGTGAAGAAAGGATCAAGCGTACAATGATCCAAAAAGAAGCAGAAAAGATCAAAAAGCAACCAAAAGAGAAATAGCATATAGAACTCCACCAAAAGCAAAGTGCGGAACCGCCAGATAACAACAACTTCGCAGCCAAAAAACAGCATCACAGCAACCTGTTACTTGATAGCCCCTGTGAATCTTGGTCTTGATAACTGCAACGACATGAAGAAGGCAATGGCGGTGCCACGAGAGGAGTCTTTCATATCCTTTGAGCAATTGCAATATCCCTTTTCTCTTTAGGGCCCCAAATGTCCTCATTAACCCCACTTAAACTGCAGACACTATGAACATGTTGTTCAATGAAATTATAAATGCTTTTGAGGGCAGATAATATGCAGTCATTGCGACTTTTAGCATTCCCCATTCTACCATCTAAGGACTGTAACTTCTTGAAGACTTCAGAAATAACCCCCTCTTCCTCATCACTTTGAAGAATCCCTTTTCCCTTAGCTCTTTCCATATTTTTTATAGTCCCTTTGAGCTCTTGTATCTCCTTTTCTAATCTGTCCACTCTGTCCATCAATTCCTCCTCCTTGGGCTCCTCCACCGGTTTACTAATATGCAGGAGGTTTTCAGCAAGTTCCAGGTCTTTGTGGCTCCTTAGGACCCATTGGGAAGTAGGGATTTTAGCTTTGATGCTCTTTCTTTTCTTGCTGGAAGCAGCAGCTTCAATCTTTCTTTTCAGCAGGGGGGAGTGGAAGCGGTGCGGCGGTGGAGGTATGGAGGAAGAAGGTGGGGTAGGATTCACGGGGGGCAGCTAGAACAGTGGCGATGGATCGGTAAAAATGCTATCACTATGTGGGACAGGCGAGCTTTGATGTTGGTTTTTGAATCTTTCCTTTCCGTGAAAGCAGGTTTAATTATTATACCATACTTGTAATTATTTTCCCACTCCTCGGCTTTCCTCCTATGCCTAGAAATGATGACAGTCCATCTCGCACATATCACATCAATCATCCATATCTTATGTGATGTCATCATATTGTACTTGAGGATCCACACATTAGCATCCACATTACAGCCGTTAGTGTTGATTTTCTCGGCCATGTAGATCATTGATTATGGCTTTATTGATTTGAGTGGGCAGAACGTCCCCCCTAAGCCAAGTTTGAAAGGTATTAGTAACACCAAGGTTATCCAAACTATCAACGACCCTATTTCCTTCCCGATAGGTGTGGGTGATTTTAACATTTTCAAAGCTCTTGCATATATCAATAGCTTCCCCAATAAAATCTCTGATAGACCAGCTGGGGTGTTGCTTTTATTTAAAAGATTGATGATATTCAGAGAATCACCTTCAATTATAATATTCAGAATATTACAATCTCTGGTAAGTCTTATACCCCAAAGAGCCGCCAGGGCTTCAGAATAATGATTAGTCTACCTACCCATTCTCCCAGAAAAAGTAGCAACAAAACAACCTCTTTGATCTCTGATGACTCCCCCTCCAAAGAAGTCCTGGATTTCCTTTTGAGGCCCCATCAAAATTTAACTTGTGCCAATCAGTGGGAGGCTTAATCCATCGGACTGTGTTTCTATCAATACCATTGTTATTCTTATTGACAGTGTCAATATTCCAATCAGTCAGGATGTATTCTTCATTCTCCGGGTAAAGCCTATTTTTAGGGGTTTAAATCTAGCAATATTATCTTGCACAGCAATGATAATTTCCTTGTAGACTTTGTTACATGCCTTTCTATTGTTTCTGAAAATGTTATCATTACGAGCCTTCCAAACTCTCCACATAGTGTGGGGTAGAACAAGTTGCCACAATATTTTCACCACACAATGCTTAAACGGAGAGTCCCATTGTTCCCAGGCCTGAAGACAGGTAAGGGGAAAAATCCATCTCAGATTAAATTTTGCAAAAACAAGCTGCCAAATTTTGGAAGCAATCTCACAATGGAGGAATAAATGCTTTATATCTTCTGCCTCTTTCTGACACATGCAACATCTATTCGGCATGATGAATCCCTTCTTGATGAGGTTGTCATTAGTTAGGATCTTGCCATTAATAATTAGCCACCAAAAGAAGTTCACTCTAGGGGTTAACTCCGGCATCCACAACTTGTGCCACTTAATTTCACTTTCCATGGATACAAAGAAAGAATTATATCCTGATTTAACAGAGTATTCCCCATCAAAAGAATCTTTCCAGATGAGTTCATCCTTAAGATTTTGATTACTTATATGGATTAGAGAAAGTTGATTCTGTAAAGATGAAATATCAGCCTGTATACTATCATTCTCCACTTTTAGCTGTTTCCATTTTCTTTTGTTTCCATCCCTCTCAATGTACCCCTGGATTTTGTGCCCATACTTTGTAATTAAGTTATCTTTAATGTGATCATAAGCAGAAATCCAGTTAGAATCAGTCCATCAGAAGTTTATGTTTTGTCCATCCCCAAGCTTCCAGCTACACCCCTGAGAAAGAATGTGTCTGCTGCGAAGAAGGTTGTTCCAGAAAATAGAACCACTCGGAAGAGACTGATCATATATGAAGGAAATCTTGTTTTGGTTTGAAAGATATTTGATCTTAACCAACTCTGTCCAAGGTTTGTGCTCTTTTATAAGCCTCCATCCTAATTTTGCAATAAGGGCAGTACTCATATGTTTGATATCTTTGATGTCTAACCCCCCAAGTCTCTTAGGTTTACATACCTACTCCCAAGCCACAAGATGATATCTGAATCTGTCCTCAGTACCGTGCCATAAAAAGTGCTTTTGAATCTTCTCAATACTGTTCATCATCACTGCTAGGCATGCTGAACATTGACATGATGTAAATAGGCAAGTTTTGGAGCGTGCTTTTAACCAAAAGGCACTTGCCTGCACTTGAAAGAACAACTCCTTTCCAGCCAGCCAACTTTCTTTGAAATCTCTTAATAAGATCATTCCATACCTCCACAGAAATCTTGCCAGTACTTAAAGGTAAACCTAAGTAAGTAGCTGGTAGAGAATTAATAGTGCATCCTAGAATATTAGCAATCTTTCTTTGCCTTTCCAAAGGAGTATTGAAGAAATAAATAGAGATTTTGTCAAAATTAACTTTTTGTCCCGAGGCTTCCTCATAAAATCTAAGGATAGTTTTGATAGCCTTTGCCTCAATGATAGAGGCCATCAGGAGAAGCAGAGTGTCATCAACAAACTGCTGGTGTGAGGAGATCTGATTGCCAGTAGTTGGAGGAATCCTTTTATCATGCCAATGCCAATAGCTTTGGAAATAGATCTACTTAAACTGTCAGCCATAATAATGAATAATAGAGGGGAAATTGGGTCGCCTTGCCGGATACCTCTATTGCTGGCAAAAAAACCCACAGGTTCCCCATTAACAACACAGAGAATCTAGAGGTAGAGATACAAGAGTGAATGATTTTTCTGAATTTGATTTGAAAACCAAACTTGGATAAGACCTCATCCATGAATCTCCAGGAGACTCTGTCAAAAGCTTTATGCATGTCCAGTTTGATGGCCATCCCGCCTTTTACTTTTATCCATAGAATGTATAGTTTCATGAACCATGATAATTCCATCTTGAATAATTCTTCCCTGGATGAATCCGCTCTGCTGTTGTGAAATGATCTCCATAAGAATAGGTTGCATTCTAGTGGTGAGAATCTTTGTGAAAATCCTATATATAACATTAACCAAACTGATAGGCCTGAAATCTTTGAAGTCCTTTGCATCCAACTTTTTCGGGGCAAGCACAATGTGTGTATTATTTAGTTCTTTAATGAGATTTCCCATTCTATAAAACTCATTAACAGCTTTCAAGAGATCTTCAGAGCATATTTCCCAACATCTTTGGTAAAAGTTAGCTGAAAATCCATCTGGACCTGGAGCCTTATCCCCTTCTAAAGCAAAAATAGCCTTTTTTAATTCCTCAATGGTGACAGTTTTTGAAAGACTTTTAAATCTCTCAGCAGGTATCAGATTATTAGGAATGGAGTCTAAGAGGAAAGAGGCCGCTTGTTCATTGTAGGAGTTATTCTCAGTGAGGAGGTTCTTGTAAAAATTAAGCGCCTCTGTTTTGATGTCCTCTGGATCCTTAGTAATGTTTCCATTTCCTTTAGCAACCTCAGATATTCTGTTACAAGCTCTATGTTTGAGGGCTGTCAAATGAAAAAAATTTGTATTTCCGTCTCCCTGCTTTAAGCCAAAGGGCTCTAGACTTCATTCTCCAAAAGGATTCTTCATGGCTGTTTATATTATGCAGATCCGAGAGGAGTTTTTTTTCCCACTGATGATCCTCTAGAGACATACCTTTCATGGAAACATTTAGCTCAAGCTCTTCTAGCTGTTGCTTAAGTTCTTTCTTCTTTTCAAAAATGTTTCCAAAAACCTCTTTATTCCAAATTCTAATCTTTTGTTTAACATTCTTCAACTTCTGTAGAAGCCTGAATTGGGCCATCCCTGTGCCTTCCCAAAACCACCACTCTTTAATTCTATCCAGAATATCTTCATGCTCGAGCCACATTTTCTCAAATTTGAAATTACCATGAAAAGGTTTTGTCCAATTGAAGAAATTTAGGACAATTGGATTATGATCAGAGCCCGTTCTGGGGAGAGAAGAAAGATGAAAATTCTGGTCCAGAATCCAATTTGTAGAAATAAGAGCTCTGTCAAGTTTAACCTGGATTAAGTTCTCCCCTAACCTTCTATTGGACCAGGTAAATTGATTGCCATGAAGCTCTATGTCCATAAGATTAAGAGTCGAAATGAAGCCAACAAATTCTTCCATACCAAGGAGAATTCAGAGCTTCCCCCAAATTTTTCTCCCAGATTCAAAGGAGTATTGAAGTCTCCCATAACCAACCAGTTCATGTTTTCAACATTGCTTCGGAACAAGGTTAACTCTTTCCATAGATTTCTTTTACCAGTAGCAGTATTGGGCGCGTAAATATTAGACAGAATCCAGCTATGATTATTTTCAAGACTTTTAAAAATAATAGCTAAATGGTTCTGGGTGGAGGAGAGTACCTTACCGTTAACAATCTTGGTATCCCAAAAGATCGCTAAGCCTCCAGAAGCCCCTTGAGAATCAACAGCAGCAAAGGCAGCGTTCTCCCAGAAATATCTTTTGAAGTCTTCAACTGCCTTACTTTTCATTTTAGTTTCCTGAATAAGAAGAATGCTGGGTTTGTTTGATCTTTTAATTTCCTTTAGCATTCTTTGCTTAGGCCCCCCATTGAGGCCTCTGACATTCCAAGAAATAACCTTCATTAAAAAAATTGGAGATGCATTTTCGGATGGTTCAGAATTCTTTGTGTACCATCTGCAATTTCTTTTTCAGTCTCTTTTTCTCTTGCTTCTCTCTTTGATAGCCTGCCTTTTCTATATGTGACTCCAATATTTGCAGTTCTTCTAGCAGTGGCCCTTGTGATTCTTGAGGTGGAAGCTTCCCAGACTTCAATCTACTTTTTTTCTCACTATAGAGTGATTCCGGACTTTCTTCCAGACTTTTTAGACCTCTTTTCTTTCTTTTCACTAAGATGAATCCATCATTATCACAATCTGATATATTTTCCTTGCTAATGGGGGTAATTTCCCCATCCTCTTTTCCTGTGGCAATATCAGTCTGTTTATCCATTTTAGAAGCCAGCTCCTCCATATCAGTATCCTCTTTATCTTGGTTTAGATCTCGTGCAATGGATTCTAGATCCTCTTTGACTTTTCCTTGTCTCATTTTGAGTTTCTCCAGAGAGCTGTTTCTATTTAACAGCTCTTGATGAGCAGTGATTTTTTCTATCTCTTCTTCCATATAAGAGAGAGAAATGATAACTTTTTCATTTTCTTCATCAACCTCCATGCTCAACTTTACCGGATTTGGTGTCAAAGTGTTCAATGTTGAATCCACTGACATCTCCCTTTTGTTTTCTTCCTCTTTCGGACCCAGATCTATTTCTGTTGAGTCTCAACCAGTTTCTTAGGTCTCCATAGTTTTCTATAAACCGGTGGCCTCTTCACCTTAAATCCTTTTTTCCTTTCTTTTAACCTGGAATGCCTCTGCAAACGTCTATTTCAGTAGCTGGATCAGTTAGCGGCTCTTTATCCGCCTTATCCATCTGTTTCTGTCTTTGAGCTTCAGGAATATCTGAGAGTATTTCCAGCTTTTGAACTATTTGATCAGGACATTTGTTGGCAAAGTGGCCTAATCTGTGGCATTTGCTACATCTTAGTTGGAAAGCTTCATATTCTATTTGTTGTTTCCATACTCCAAATTTGGACTGCAGAACAATGTGATCAGGAAGCTCTTGATCCATTTCAATAGAGACACAGAACCTAGCAAATGCCAGCCTTGACCTATTTCTCGTGGGCCCATCCAGCAATAGGTGAACCAATCGATTTGGCTATATGAAGGAGGATTTCATCATCCCATAGATGCAAGGGGTAGCCCTAGGAGTCTACACCAGATGGGTATGGCATGAATATTCTCAACATATGGATTGAATCCAGGATACCATTTTTTTAAAAATAGTCCCATATTTCCCAGACACCAGGGACCACCCAACAAGACCGAGTCAACATCAGATTGGAGATTAAATCGGGCCAGAAAAAATCCCTTTGCCATGGTGGTGATAATCAAATCCCCTTTTGGTTTCCATCTGTGAATGGCCCATTTTCTAATAGTGTCCACATTGGGTCGTGACCCCAAAAATTTGCCGACAAGGGCCAGATTGGTTTTCTCCAGAGCTCTATGCAGACATCCGTCAGGCACCTGTAAGTGGGTCACCCCTTCAGCATCTTTTGTACTTTTAAAAATCAGATCACATGCAGGCTGAGGCCCCACATTTTTGTCAGGAGGAATCTTTACAACATCCACCCAGGCTCTAGATCCAAAACTACCACCAATGGTCACATTTTCTCTTTTACCGGTTCATTAGTGGCTACAACGCAGTCCTTTGAAAGACATTCGGCGGCCAGTCTTTGCTGAAACCCGTGCTTTCTTTCAGACCCTCATGCTGACCCTCCCGCATTTTCAAACACGCAGTCCTCCCGCATTTTTAAGCATGAAACTTTACTATAAACATAACAATACATATTTTTTTCATTATCATATATAAATTACAACAATACACAAATAAATTACAACCACGCCATTTCGTCATCTTATTGCACCTTGCAAAACCATGTGAGCATGAGTCAATTGAAAAATCACTGGCATGGCATCCACCTAAATCCAGTATAATTATCATCTTTAGTTTTCCATTTACATAATAATAATAATGCACATGCAACAAGAGAGGGTTAGGTACATATATTCATTTCATTTCATTTTATTTCCTATCTAAGGGAGGAGAGAGAAAGAGATAGGGAAGAGAGAGAAACACTATTTTTCCAAAAGTCACATTTCACACAATAAGCCACAAGAGATAGTTTCATACAACTATTTCTAAGTTTCAAAATGTTTTCATGACAATTTATTCTCTTGACTAGGATCTGTGACCTTATTTTATATTTTTCTAATAGCTGCAAAAATATCTAAATTTGGCTTAGAGGCTAAGAAACCACGTTCGAGAAATGTCTTCGATGGGGAAGTTCACAATGGTTAAGTTCCTTTGTGTACTCCTATATACCAAGAATTTATAGGAACTTGCGGAATTCAAAATTGGCGAATGGTTTATAATTTCATTCGTAAGTGGCCAAGTTGCAAATCAACCAAATTTTAGCGAGGGCTTGGAAACCATGTATAAAATAGAATTTCAATGGTATAATGAGCAACAAAAATTTTCCTACATGCTCTCCTATTTATGGAGAACTCACTTTGGATTCAACGGAATTGAGAAGCGCAAACGGGTTCTGAAAATGATGATAGGTTTTCGAGGCCACCGATCATAATTGGTCTAGTTTGACTTAGTCAAACAATTCTTGAAGGCCTAAAAACCCCTTTTCCAAACTATCTATAATTGTGTTTTCCCTAAAATGAATGTTCTAAGCAAGTGTATAGCAGAAATACTAGAGTTTTATGAAGGGAGAAAGTGTTCCTTCACTCAGGGTCCAAATGGTGAGATGAAACAAAAACCAACTTTTCATTTTTAATAGCTCCCTTAAATTGCAAGGTGGGGTATCATGGCTCATAAAAAACCAGAGAAGAAAGCACAAATGATCAATCAAGGTCTACCTAATGCTTGATGTGACTCTCCACATAACAAAGAACACATAATACACTTGACATCTCTTTTATGGGGTTTAGAATGTTGTTTTGCAAGTCTCTGAATGTGGTGTTTTTCTAACTTTGCAAGTAAGCGAAAAAGGTTATGTTTAGTTGATGAATCATCTAACTCCAATCAATATTCATGGACATGAGCACTTATTTCTAATACTCTAGGAACTAGCAACACATAATATTATGAGAGAAATCACGTTTGATGGCCAAGGTGTAAATTGGTTACATAATTCACATGGTAGAGTTTTGTTGTTCTACACTATCTAAGTTTGTTAAATATCTAATTATAGGATTATCCAATGGTTTGTTATTTTTACAAAATTATAGATGAAGAACCAAAAATATGAAAAATTATAAAGGTGAAGGTAAAATATACCTTGTATGACAATCTAGCATCCATAGTGCAAAAAAAGTGCTCCAGGCGGGATTACCGCATTCCACTAAAGCTCAACTCTCCTTTAACATTCCATCGAATAGTTCGCATGCACTCAAAACTCCCCTAATATATCACTTTCCACATTCAAAACCAATTCACCTTGCCAACAAAACATTTCCAACATGGCCATAAATGACCATTGAACAACTATGATCCTTTCCAACAGTGATGCACCATGTTTACACTTGTACAAAAACCAAATCTGGCAAAAAGACCATTTGTATTGATCAAACCCTGCCAAAATTCCTATTACCATGGCAGCACACCAGTTCTAAAGTTATTTCACAAAACCCATTTTGTGCATACCCCTAGATTCCAAAACTCTCTAAACAAGCCCATTTTGTGCATAACCTGAAATCATGGTGTCCACTAGCATGCATTCCTTGGAGACATTTTGTCAAATAGATCACATGCCTTGTGTATATCTTGTCACATTTTACAACTACAACATATCCTGCATGACAAAACACTTTCCATTATGCTTCAATGGATGTCCATACCCTGCTACTCTATTATATGTGAAAATTCCCCTTTCTATAATTCTTGGGTAGATGTCCAAACCCAGTAGTAAAGCTCCCATTTTGACACAGTTGAGAGTATGTTGGTAAAGGTTGCATAGTTTGGATTTACACTTGCCAAATGCATTTGCCTAAAAGTTTCCAAGGCCTTTAAAAAAACATGTTTGAATATCATGTAATCATAACCAAACCAATTTTCAAACATTTCACATACCTTGTATACAACTCCACACTTTTCATACATATCAAGCCATGGTCATGTAGATGAGCCCATATGCTTTCGCATACTTGTCTACCATGGCATTCCCAACTGCAACACCAATCTGAAACTACATTTTGTGAAAAAAAAAAACATTTTCCACTATGATTTGATGGATGTCCATTATTTATTCTAAACTCTTATTTTGGAGTCATGTTGTAGGGAGGCTCACAAATGTTTTGGACAACCATTACACTTACCAATCTCTTTTCTGAAGTTCTTTAAGGCTTTTCAACAAACCCAAGGTGTAAATCATGTCTTCATTGCGATCCATTGTACGAATACCGGTAGGCACTTACTGCAACTGTTCTACACCCTAAAGGTGCTATCACACCCCCTCTAACTTGCAAAATCACTTTTTTCAATATGATGTGATGGAGGGTCGTACCCTACTCTAAAATACCCATTGTGGTGTAAGGAACGCCTCTACTACAGAAACATGCGAGGTTGGTTTCCTTTCCTAGTTCCCTCGCCATGTTTCTGCTTACTACAACTAACCAATTACTGCTAAATTATAATGTTAACTTGGGCTTCATGTGGTTAACACCTCTGGATCTTAAATAATGTGTTTGGATTATCATGCGAGAAAAGGCGAGTGTCTGAAAAGGTATTAAGGATGGGTCGCACTCCTTGCTTTTCCAACAAGTACACCCCCTGCAAAGGTTCCTATCAGTAGGGGAACTACATTTCCCTTCCCTTATAAGATCATTTTCCTTAATGCGACACAACACCAAAGCTCGAGGGATTGGTAGGCAAGAAATTCTATAATGACACATGTCGTTTAACAAAGATACTTATGTGTACAATGTGACCACACGGGAGTAGAATAATTTTAGCAATATCTTAAATTTTAATGTTTTGTGAAGATTGGTAGTTAGTTATCTTTTACTTTCTTGTTCAACTAGTCTTTTATTTTAAATTATTTCTTAATCTCATGCTCTCGGTATTTCATTTTTAAGATTTCAATTCATTTTTTTTTTTTTGTGGGTGCCCAATTTTAAGCGGCATCAAGATGTCATGCAAGCCCCAAACATAACACTAATGGTCCACTGAGAGATATTACCACATACTTTCATGATTGTATCACAACACAAGACCTATAATTCAACCATAGAAAAACAACTAGTTATCCAAATAATGAAGAATTTCCAACATTTATGCCATAAGCATAAATCTAGCATACACATGTGATGGAAAAATAGAATCATCACGCTGACACATATACAACTGGTATCACATGACCCAAAGACCATGACTGTACTGATACAATGCCAAGACAATAGCTAATAGTACATACTAACCAAGAGGAGCGTCAAACCTCAATCATAACAATGCTTAACAAGACTCACAAGAGTACACATAATTCATAATACTAACTCCAAAAATCATAAAACATTAGAAAACAACTCCATATACCTCCCAAAGCATCAAAAATAACTCCATATCATGTCACTCAACCATAGATCCCCATCACCTTATTTCTCCATATCGGGTCACTCAACCATATATCCCCATCTCCTTATTTCTCCATATTAGGTTACTCAACCATAGAGCCCCATCTCCTTATTTCTCCATTTAATGAGGTTAGGTCACCCTATGGCCCTAGGCACATAGAGCCCCGTCACCCCCACCCAAGTGGCATAGTAACCTATAGTTTAAAAACTACACATCCCTATGACCCCCTTGGGGCGTACCCCCATACAATGAAGTGGGTCCATAGGTCCAACCACTCCATGGTGAATCCATGACCCTAATCCAACACATCATGATAATAGAACCAACATAACAATCCTTTTTAATTCCAAGTGGAAAAAATCCCAAGCCTTGGGCTAGGTTATAAACTTTTAAACTTGAAAATAAAATTTAAAACTAAGCAAAACAAATGGCTAAATAGCCATAGTTAGTGCAAAATCTACATGTTAGTGCAAAAACCAAATAAAATGCCCAAAATTGCAACAACTCAACTAAAAGTTAAATAGAACAATTTGCTCGTTCTAGAGAAGGGAGAAAAAAAGTTAAATTTATGAATAAAACACGTATAGAGAAATATCACATCACAATCACTATGTGGCCTTATACAGCCACAAAATGGGTACTCATCAAGTTGTTGGCACTCGAACATCAAACCTCGACTCGTAAAAAATACATATAACAAAAAATGAGCATATCAAATAATATAACTATCATCATCTCTTCCTGAGTCATCCCTCCATACTCCCACAAGGCTCAACATAGTCTCTGTTGACGTTTTTGCACCCTTGCAAAAAGGGAAACTCAAAACTTCATTTGAGACAAGAATTGTTGATGATATGTATCTAACTAAAGGAAGGCATACGAGTTTTCTTAGTGTTTTCAACAGGCTATGTGTGTTTTGCGGAATGCAACGCCTCACATATGCTACCATTCTATGTTCATCTTTAGCAAGGAAATACAAAAGCCCTAAAGGACTAGTGCATAGCCTTGATGAAGACAAGAATCACAAGATAAGTTGGATATTTCATCCCATAGTAGCAAACAAATTGAGTTGCGGTTGCATGTAGGAGAGTTCATTATTGAGTTAAAGGTACATAAATTTTATTATTTCTTATGATTAAGTGTTATTAACTATGTGATTGAGTTGTTTATTTTGTTATACAATCAACACATATCATAAAGACAAATGCGGAAAGAAATATATAGCTCAATTACAGAAATTAATGTCATTTATTCATAATAAAATAAATTGGTGTTTCCCACACAAGCCATGGGATGTAACTTATGTTTACTTGAAGTAAAGATGCATGTACATAAAGCTAAAAGCAAAAGAATATAGATTAAACCCATCATTTCCTTTGGGTCTTCTCTTGGTCTTGACATCTCCGAGTTGTAGCTTATTCATCTTTATCTTCCACATGCTATCCTCTGTGAGCTATGTCACACTGCACTGGGAAAAGAAAGAAAATTTTTGTCAATTATTGAGCTCAAGTTTAATTTGTATGTTTGTCTTTATTAGTCTCGGTGCAAATGAATCTTTTGATTCTAAATAGGCATAAGGTATTATTATCCCGAATTCACCCCTCGAGATAATTTGGATAGCTTGCATAATTTCTTAAGGCTTGAGCAAGTAGAATTGGTTCGAGGCCTAAAAATCAGAGTTTTGGGGTCCCTTTGGCTCTTCTCTAACTTCCCTATCCAAGGAAAAAATTCAAGGAGTTATAAAAAATTACAAAAATCAAGAAATGGCTTCTTTTAGTGTATTGTGGAAAATGTGGAAGTTTTCATCCCGGACCGCATAAGATCAATCGGGACATTCGGGGCCGAAAACCTGATTTTTCCAAAATGGCCGATTTGCAAAGGAATCGATTAAGTTGGAAAATTTTGTCCCAGAGCGATCACGAGACACCGGACAATCGGGCTTTGAAAAGTTGAAAAGTTTGAAATGTAAAGGAATTGGTTTAGGCAAAAATTTATCCCGGGTAATCTGTGGGACTATTGTGATGTTGGGACGCGCGGGATCGAAAACCCAAAATCGCGCAGCGAAGTGGGATGCGAAAAAGCGGAGGTCAACGAGCTGCGGCGGCCGGTCAATGAGCAGGCAGTTGGGACAGAAAGCCGAATCGGGAAATGCAAATAAGGGAGGCTCAGAATGTTTGAGTATGCATAGATCATGAGTTCCCCAAAACCCGCAATAAGCCATAATCAAAGGAAAAGTCAATGTCGACCTCGAAACTTCAAACGGCCACAAATTTTGACCCATAGCTTTGTTTTTCACAAAATTTGACTTTTCGAGCAGGCACAATGTCCTCTACACCACAAAAATTGGATTTCTTATTTTTAATGAGGGTAGGTATATGAAAATAAAGTAAACATATTCAGATCTAGTCAATCAAATACTCATTCCCGTTAAATGACAGAAATGCCTAGCAGACCCAAAACAACTACCTACACTCAGAATGCCATATCTTTTACAATTCCCAACGAAAATGCACAAAATTGGTACCGTTGGAATTTTGGTCTTGATCTGAAGCACAAAAATCAAGAAATCTAGAATCTAATGAATAATTGATGGAGATTTCTATGAAAACATGGCCAAGTTCAGAACATTGTTTTATTTGGTAGTTGGGATGCATTCAATGAAGCATGAACAAACATTTCTCACTGCTGCAAGTTATGGGACAACATGCGGGTCCTTTGCAAGCAATAGAACATCATTTCACTTTATTTACTACATCTTGAAAGTGGCGGGAAGATAGATTTTAGGGTTTTCATTTCTCTCTATCTCTCTCTCCTCTCATATTTCTATAAATTGGAGTGTTGGGCTCATTGAAAAGGGAGATAGTTTTGAATAGCAAAACTCTTTCAAATTGATTTTTGAAGCCAATGTGTTGTAGGCCCTTGTAGTGGACTCCTTGCATGGTGATCTAGGCTCTTATTTTGTAATAGATTGAACTATGCATATCAATGAAGCAATAAATACAAGTTTGTGGATGTATCTTCCCCTGTTGTGTTTTTCTGCATTCTCCTTGCCTCTTCAACTTCATTGCAAATATATTGTGTCTATCTTATGCTTTGTAGGGATCCATTATCATTGTGTGTGTATGAAATGTTTTTGTGAATGCATTTTACTAGACATTGGAGAACTATATCACCCCTTCTAGTATGCATTTTGCCCCTGTTTTTTCACACATTGGAATTCTATCCTCGTTCCCTTATTTTCTAGTGTATCACCACTTTAGTGTGGGATTTTTTCCATGCACTCTCTCTCTCCTTGGTCCCTTGGAAAGTTAGATTAGGATAAGAGATTTTTTCCTACATTAGAGTAGATTGTACATTATGGATCACCGGTCTAGATGGGAGGACGGATGGACAACCGAGCAGTGGTCGATCCCGAGGACATGCTTAGGATGTACGTTATGGATCACCGGTCTAGATGGGAGGAGTATTTGTACTTGGTGGATTTTTCCTTCAATAATAGTTTCTAGAGTTCGATAAGCATGGATCCTTTCAGGAACTATATGGTAGAGAGTGCATGACACCTCTTAGTTGGGATAGGTTAGAGGACAGGGTTTCTCTTAGGCCGGCCTTATTCGGGACATGGCGTAGGAGGTTGTTTTGATCGGTAGAGATTACAGGAGGCGCAAGATAGGTAGAATAAGTATTCAGACCAACATAGGATAGATCGTAGTTGTGAGGTGGGAATGAAGGTGTTTCTTCATGTCAAACCGCATAAGAGCCCTATCCATTACGGAAAAGGTTCTAAGATTACTCCTAGGTTTTGGGTCCCTTTGAGATCTTGGAGTGCATCGGTCCCTTGGCCTATCGTCTAGCGTTACCACCTAGCTTGTCTCACATCCATGATGTGTTTCACATTTATGTGCTTAGGAGATATATTTCTGATCCTTCTCATGTATTAGATTAGACCGCATTATAGGTTCAAGATCAGGGATAGGTGATGGTGGAGCCCATCTGTATTATAGAGCACATGACCCTAGGCATTTGAGGTAGAGAGATTCACCAGGTTCGGGTCCATTAGGACAGGTATGATGAGACTACTGCTACTTGGGAGGATGCTACTTTGCTACGAGTTTAGTTTCCACTGCTCCAGTGACTTCCAGGGAGAATTCGAGTCTAAGGGGAGGGGGATGTAGTGCCCACTTCCCTTCGACACCTTTTATTATTGATTATGATACTATCGACTACACTTATGGACATTGTTGTAGCTTTTGTTTTAGCTTGATACTAGATGCTAGAGATACTGGATGGTTGTTGATTTTGATTCATATACGATGCATTTGGATTATTAGAGATATGTTATATTTGATGTTGAGATGTTGTGGACATGGTTATATATATTTTTGACATGTGATATCTTTTGCCACTGCTTTGTGTAGGCCTTGATAATTGAAATAATTTTGTGATCGTTTTGACATGGATGAAATGTAGAATAGAGATAAAATGTTAGAAATGGTAGATGATGATTTATTATATATATATATATATATATATATATATATATATATATATATATATATATATGTATGTATATATCGATGATTTTAGATTTAAATTTCATATTTATTTTGGATGATTTGATACGGCCGTGAGGCCGAAGGAGGTATATTGTATTTTTGCAGGTAAATATATTCACAACAAACATCGGGGGATTGGAGACCAACCACATTGGAATTCTAGATGAATTCAATAAGGGTCACCATGGCAACATGTAATTGTGTGTGTGTTAGAATTTTGGTTAGGGGAAATTGTGACCAAGGGGTTATATGTTGTCTTTTATTTTGTTTCCTTTATTAATGTTAGTATGTGTTTCTTTTAGTGATGTAATTTAATTATTTTATTTATTTAGATTTTGGTGTATGTTTTCCCCTTTATCTTAATGGGTCTAAGTGTCTTAATTAGAGTTAAATTAATCTTGTCCTAAACTAATTAGAGATGTGACCAAAAGAAGTTCATTTATTAGACTTGATTTGCTCTTGGATTTTGTGTTGTGTGTTGAATTCTTGAGATCTTGAGTGTTGTACACTCTACCCTTCATGGGAAACTCGAATTTGACCTTAAGGGAAAATTTTGAAGGCTTTTGGGACAAGTTAAACTTGTCCCACACCTCTTAAATTGTTATACCAACCCTACCTATGGGTTGGGGGTCAAAATTAGACCCCATTAGGTGTTTTAGGAAGATAAAAAGGTGAAATGTTTATTGCACTTTCTTTCTAATATTTAATTTTGTCCTTTGGGGGTGTGGGCTTAGATTGTATGTGTAAGTATCTTGTCATTCCTCTCATCCACCAATTTATTGTGCATTGGGGTTAAGGTTTGACTTGTGAGGTGGAGTTGAGGATGAGTGATGTAGCATCCTACATGGAGCCACATCATCCTCCTCCATCCTTTTCTATTTATTGTTGCTCCTTTACTTGTTTGGGGTTACTTGATCATTTTTGGGCTCTTGAATTTTGGAGAGTTAGAATATTTTTGGGAGTGCTTGTGGATTGTTGGAGCTTGTGGATGTTTGCTTGATTTTGAAGAGCTTATAGATCTACTCTAGCGACAAGCTCTACAATGGAAAGGTAAGAGCTTTACCTTGTTTATGTTGTGCTTTCATTTGGTGTTTATGTGTTTGTGTTGAGTTTCATTTCCTTTGGAATGCTTGTTTGGTATGGGTAGATTACCTAAATTTGGAGTAGGAGGAGACTATGGGGAGATTTCATGTAGGAAGGAAAAAGATTTACTTTCTTTTTTGGAGGGATTTTGGGTTGGGTACCCCACCTTGGATTTGGGATGCTTTCATTCTTACTTGTTTCTTTTATGAGGAGGCATTAGAGTATGTGGTAGGTATAAGAGGTACTTGAGGGAGGCATAAGAGTATGTAGGGGATTGTGATATGCATTGAAGGCTTTAAGGTGGGCACCCATTCCCATTGGGAGGCATAAGTGACCTCCACATAGGTCTTGCTTCTTTGGATTTCTTGTTAAGCCTTGTTATATTGTTGTTTTATTGTTATTCTTTCTTGTGTTGTTGTTGTGTTTGAATGTGGATGGAATGGATGTGAAACTATTTGTTAGTGTTGTGAAATATTTTTATTGCCATGTGTTGGAATCATCTCCCATTGTAATGTGGTTGGGGCTCGGGAGCTAATGAAGAGGATGGCTTCTCCTCTTCATTGGATGTCTTGGTTGGGTGGAGAGCATTGCCTCTCCCCCCATTTTGTTGTGAATCAAACAAATCTTGAAGGAGCTATCTTGCTTGGAGTTGTGAAGCTTGGAGTTTTTGGAGACCTTGAGAACTTTCCCTTGTGAAGAACTTATTGTATTCCCACTTAGAGTGGAGGAACTTTTATTATTGTATTTTCCTTTACTTACATTCTTGTATTATTTCCCACCTTGAGTGGATGACTTTGTAATAATCTTGTGGAGAAAATTTTGCATTCCAATATTTGTATATTGAAAAGAGAAAGAAATATTTGTGTTGAATTAGTTGTGAAATGGAAAAGAAAGTTTTCTTCATTGTGAAATTGTAATGTTGTATGAGAGAAAGAAGAAATATAGGAGTTGTAGAGGTTGAAAATGTATGCAAAGTAAACTTGAATGGAAAAATAAGTTGCTATAGTTATTTGGAATGTCCAATGAATTTATTGTAGTCATTTTGAATCTTGAAATTGTATTGAATTGAATTGAAAGAAACAACAAAGTTAAATTATAATTTTGTATTGATATATTACCCTTTTGTAGCAAGAAAATGATAATGTAAAGCAATAGATTTAGATCCTTTTTGCTCTTGAAATGGAAAGGAAATTTTAGTTGTCTACAAAGGAAAATATTCTAGTTATTATGCCTTAAAAGAGTAGATTTAACCAAGGAATGAACAAATAGAACTAAATCTCAAAACCTGGAATGTTTAGATGTACATAAAAAAAGCTTAGAATACATTTTTGCACTTTTAGTAACTTTTGTTGTTTCGCACGGAATGGTTTCGGCTCTGCAGAATAGACTTGCTTCTATCCTATCATTCCTTTGAGAAATAGATAAGGGTTAGGGCTAGGAGGAATACCTGTTGAATGTTGAGATGGTGTGCGCGTGCCGTAGAGAAAGATCAGATCATTGCGAAGGACTACTTTTTGTCTTGGAAGGACTACTGCAAGTAAGAATACAAGACCACCAGATTTTAATTAGACAATAAATGAGGGAGCTGCCTTAGGCCCAGGAAATATAAAACTTCCTTTCGAAGGTGGTCAGTTCCCCTTTTAATACGATTTAACACAAATGATAATAAAGAGAGCTATTGCAAAATCTCGATTTAGGTATCTCGTTACAAAGCAATAGGAGCTAAACTATCAATAATAAAGCGTCACGTTGTTGGTTCGGTTACTGGTCGTTGATACATCCAGGTTGAGTTAGAGGGATAAACCAGACTGGATCTGAGGTTGTTAGGTGGCAAATAGGCGGGAATAAGGTTTTGGGGTATAAGTCACGGTGGTGGCGACGCGGTCCTTTGGATAACCGACCACGGTTAGAGAACCTTGCTAGTAGGGGATAACGATACCGGTAGGGTCAGCAATCTAAGTTCTTTTGGATAGACGTTGGTTACTGAGGTGATTGTGGGGTTATTAAGATTGGGGGATGGTGAGGGGAATGATGGGAGGATAGGGAAGATTTAGAGTGTGATAAAAGTGGCCTTACAGGCAATATCGGGATGTATGGGTGAAGGTTAAGTGCGGTATGTTGCTTTGGTAGTAGATCTAGGAATAAACTTATGATTACTATTAATCACAGAGCTCAAGAAAATGGTGCTTAGAAACATATAAAACACTACTTACTCGTCACGATGCGAGATGCACGGAGTTTGAGGATTTGTGATGATGAAGACAGACCCAAGTTGGATGATCGATAATCCAAGATGAGTTATCTCCTCTTGATGCTCGGATGAGTGTTCTGGGCTCTGGTTATTGATTTGCGATCTTGGGCTTGATGTCCTTCTCTGCAAACTCTTCTTGTTTCTTCACTTGTCTGCTCGGCCAAGCAAATCGGATCCTTTCGATGATTTCTCTTTTCTCGATCAAATGAAAATCCGATCCTTTGTTTTGGTTGGAAGTGGTCATTTACGAGAGGCAGGAACCGATTCGTGTTACGCAACCGACGGTGGTCAAGTAGGAACCGGTATCGGTCAGGTCAAAGCGGGCTATTTTTGGTAAAATAGCCAGCTTTCCCTCCTTTTCTCCTGAGGGATTAGTTGTGGGCTTGGTCAAGTCATTATGAGGTTGGTTTTAGGTGCGAGTGAGGAGTAATTAGTCATGGGTGTGGATGTGGACCAAGTTATAGGTCTTAATTAGGTTAGTTTAGGGTTAAGACTAGGTCATGATGAGGTGGCAAAATGAGGTGGCAGGTAAGGCGATGTGGATTTATTAATTATAAGATAATTAATAAATAATTGTGTAAGGTTTAGGTGGTGAGGTTAGGTTGCGAAATGAGATGCGGGTCAGGGGTGTCGTAATGACACAAATTTGGTGTCTACATTAGCCCCTTATTGTCGTGTAGTTTGTTTTGTAAAGCTGCACGAACAATAATAAGAAGTGGTTACCCCTGTTAAGGGTATAGGTAATCCCCCTCAAATCTATCACAGATTGAGGTAGCGTGAAAGCAGGGATAGGGTTGATAAAGGGTAAATGGTGTTGAGATAATGGTAAGATGGTGGGGTAGGTCCAAGGAAGCAGACGCACGTTGACATGCAGTAGTGCGACCAGGGTACATGATTTGAAGAGCAAACAAGCAATTCATAGGCAAAGGTCGATAGTTTATCCAAACAAGGGTGATATAATCACTGGTATCAAGGCATAGGAAGTAGCTCAGGGGTATATAACGGGTAAGGTACAGAGCGTTTGGGCATGTTGGCGTGCGAATGGTTGGTTTGGTTGAGATAAACATCACGGTCTAAGTCTAGGCAAAGTTGGTCGGTGATCAAGTCGAGGACCCTAATCATGCTAAAACACGAACAGGTGAGCTCGATTGAACAAAAAGGTACATGATGGATGGATAAAATAAAAGCGTTGATTGTGGGTATGGTATTTAATTGGTGCGGCCTTAGGTCGGGCCAAATGGTTTGGCCTTAGGTCGGGCCAAATGGGTTGGTTGCCTTGGGTCGGGCCAAATGGGTTGGTTGTGGCCGTGGGTCGGGCCAAATGGTTAGGTTGCGGCCTTGGGTCGGGCCAGGCCTTGGAGGTCGGGCAAATGGGTTGGTTGCGTGGGTCGGGCGAATAGGTTGAGTTCTGCCGTGGGTCGGGCCAAATGGGTTGGTTGCGGCCGTGGGTCGGGCCAAATGGGTAGGTGTGGCCGTGGGTTGGGCCAAATGGTTAGGTGAGGCCTTAGGTCGGGCCAAATGGGTTGGTTGCGGCGTGGGTCGGGCGAAATAGGGACCTTGGGTCGGGCGAATGGCCTTGGGTCGGGCAAATAGGTTGGTTACGGCCGTGGGTCGGGCCAAATGGTAGGTTCTGGCCTTGGTGGGCCAAATGGTTGCGGCCTTGGGTGGGCCAATGAAGTTAACACGGGGTTGTCAGCGAAGGTGGATATAGGCGATGTTGGTAGAAAGGGCTATTAGAAAATAAGGACCGAAATTGGGAGAAATTGGGGTAGAGGTGAGATAAAACCAATATCGATTGTGTATGACCGATATCGGTTAGATGGCCGATACCGGTTCTTAGGAGCACAATAAAACCGATATCGGTTATAGGTCAAAAACCTATAAAAAGAAAAATACGGCTTTGTCATTGTCACATTTACAATTTGAAAACCAATTGGAGTTATGCGAGGTGGATTGTTGAGATTGGAGCATTTGTTGGTTGAGGTGGCGCTATTTGAGTGGAGAATTGAGTGTTTAGTGGACCCTAGTGAGTAGGAGGCAGCAGTTGATTGGTGGAGGACCCAGCAGAGGAGAGTTTATAGCCATGGCACAGCCAGGAGGAGCAGGAGGTGCTGGACCAGCTGGACCACCACCACCCATCCCACCATGACGACGTGTCGTCGTACCGGTAGGTTCGAAACCCTTCATTGTGTGAATTTGATGTTGTTAGGCTATTTTTGGGGGTTTGGGTAGGAATCCATGTTTTGGTAAAATAATGAATAAATTGAAGTTATTTAAAAAACGAAGAGGATAGATGGGTAAAATAGGGCAAGGCGGCAGGGTGGGTAGATTTTTAGGGTGTTTGGGTGGGTAAATAGGTATAAATAGGCAAAAAAGGATTTTGGGGGGCCGCGTCGGGTTCGGCTCCATGATTTTCCAGTGACCGATGTCGGTCGCTAAGCGACCGGCATCGGTCACGAAATTCTTGGGTAGGTCGGGTTTGTTGGTGACCGGTGTCGGTCGGGAGTGGACCGGCGTCGGTGGAAAGGGGACCGGGGTCGGTTAAGGGTGACCGGTACCGGTCCCTAGGCAGGATTTTCTATTTTGTTGCGTCGTTTTGTGGTGGTTTTGGATGTTAAGTTCTTGTTGGGGATGGCGTGTTGGGTTGTGTGGTGTTGTTTATGATTGGGGTTGGTGTGTTGGGTGTGAAGATGTTGGGGGATATTGTAGAATATAGGTGGGAAGAGGGGTTTGTTAGAGAGTCGGGTGTGTGGTGGGGGAAAGGGGTATAGAGGGGATAAGTAGATGTTGTGATAGAGAGTAGGGCTAATGTAGTGAGTTGGTTTTTGCAGGAGCACGTCGGCCCGGTGATATGCGGGATAGAGATGCCTCCATTGTTGAGGCGGATGCGGCCACACGTGTCCGCATGTGCGATGGGGTATCATACGCGAGGTGGGACTCGGCGGAGTCCAGCGATACAGAGCGATTGATAGGGATCACAGTTTGATGGTCGCCCTCATCGAGAGATGGGATCCGGTGACCAATGTGTTCCATCTCCCGACTGGAGAGATGACCATCACATTGGAGGATGTGTATCGCATCCTTCGATTACCGATTGATGGAGAGGCAGTCTTCGAGTTGTGGCCGAGACAGCCATGACATAGCATCCTACATGTATTCGGGGATGCAGCTGCGCTACTGACATATCACAGCGCGAGTATCGCGTATGGGGATATGTACCGAGCCCACCGCCATGAGACACGGCTTGCCGTGCTGATGATGATCGGGATCACCTGCTTCGCCCTCCCAGACTCAGAGGGAGGCCGCTTTCCATGGGCGCTTATGGGGTGCTTACATGAGATGGTGGAGGAGCACACATGTTATGCTGGGCACCAGTATATACAGTGCGAGTTATCTGAAGGCTGTGGGGCTATCGCCGGATGAGGCGATTCGGGATTTGCTCGATGTTTTTACTACACTGTTGGGCATATGAGCATATCATATGCATTAGACCAGTAGGGCTGCCCCAGCAGCCAGGGCCTAAGTCATCTATAGATATGGCTTTCAGAGGTGGTTGGGGGTCGTGGGCCAGCCACAGCCAGTGCTTGCAGGGCGGGACGTCACTTATTATAGACATATGTTAGAGGGCTTGACAGCGTTAGATATTGTATGGAGACCTTATAGAGGTCATCACCCACACGGAGGAGCCCGAGCATAGTTGCAGTGGATCCAGTATACATTCTGGATAGCGGGACGGAGGCCGGGAGAGTATGAGAGGATACCCCTGGAGAGAGTACGCAGGCGAGATGGGGCTGACGGCAGGATGAGCCACCGCGCTTCCCTCGATGTCCGGAGGATGATGTAGAAGCACCATTACTACACCAGCGGCCGTGGACCCAATTGGGTTCTTTGAGAGGCGGCAGATAATCAGTAGATGATGCTAGCTGCATAGGAGCATTTTGGTTTGGTGGGCGGAGAGAGAGCTGCGAGGATAGCACAGCCCCACAGCCTGGACTTAGCGAGCTATTAGAGCGAGAGGACCAGCTCGGAGGCGAGTACGATTATTACGAGGCGGCTTGCTGCCGCACAGGCACAGATAGGTGTCTTATAGGGGCAGCTAGCCCGAGCTCGAGTACTGAGTATACAGGCACGAGCACCATGGAAAGCATCACCACCACCAAGCGGCACCACCGGCGGCCGCGCGTGCAGTATAGGTACCACCTGTACCACACGGCCACAGCACCACGGCGGCACCAGAGCACGAGCACGGGGCACTTGGTAGTAGGAGTCAGGGGACCAGCCCCAGCACCTACGGTGGCTCGAGATCGTTATATGGAGGCTAGAGCGGAGGCCCGGTACTATCAGGATATTCTTGATGGTACCGGGGCTGATTATCAGCCATATGCGGCACATAGAGCAGAGACCTCTCGGAGCCAGAGATCTCAGGGAGGTGCAGCCACAGCCGGTGGGTCTGTGACAGGCAGGAGGCGAGAGGCGGCACGAGGACCAGGCGAGCAGACGAGAAGAGGCGGTGGAGAGAGGCGAGGGTCCTGCATAGTTTTGTATTGGTTCATTGGATATGGGCACCGGTCTGCGAACCGGCTATGTTTATAGAGGCCTGCGTGCCTAGATATTATGTATTCATTTATTCATTCATTCATTTATTGTATATACCGCACTGTGAGCCGAGTACGGGTTGTACAGTGGATACCGGCCTGCGAGCCGAGTATGTTTTTGATATGAGAGACCGGCCTGCGAGCCGAGTCGAGATTATTGATAGTTATTGCGGCCTGCGTGCCGGCTTTGTTGTATTATGAGATCACAGAGGCCCCGATGCAGGGCACATTGTATATTTGAAACTTTGTATATATATAGATATGATGATTTGACCCACATGTTGTGCGTAAAAATGTGTTTAAGTGTTTTGAAAATGGTTTGTGATATTTAATGTATGATGAGTTTGATTTACATGGTGTTATATATTAATGATGTTGATGTCTTTTGTTGATGGGATGTATGTATGTATATATAAATGATGAGTTTAGTTGACATGTTGTATTATGAAATGTTGTATGTTTTGTCGCTGGTTTTGTGAAATTGAATGTATGTAGCTGTTGATTTGGATTCAAATGGTGTTAGATTGATGGTTTTTGATATCGTTTGTTGATGGCTTGGCTGTTTTTGTAAGATAGATAGATGATGTTGATGAAATTGTGATGAGATATGGATTTAATGAAAAATATGGATAATGGTGTTGTTCATGCAGGAAAAAGGGACGGGCGCCACAAAAATTTGCAAAAATGAAAAAAAAGGCTTAGGTTTAAGCAACAGGAGGGACATGACCGATATCGGTTATGTAACCGATGTCGGTAGATATATGACCGATATCGGTTATGTAACCGATATCGGTTATGCAAGAATTATTTTCCTAAAAATAGAAGCTTGGGTTGTGACTTAAGTTCTTATTTTTAGCATTCTTATTTTTAGAGTCATGCAACAAGTTAAATATGCGAATGCGACGCTGTTTGACAACTGCTACAGGTAATTGCATGAAAGAATTTGAGTGATAAGGAGGAAAGAGACAGGTGAAGTGAGCGTGGGCTGAGATTCAGAAGGCAGAAAGACAAGTTATATTTGAAGAGGGTGGTGAACATGGCTGAACGAGGAGAAGCATCCAGCAGGCAGGGACGAGGGGGAAGACATGTTCGCCCCAAGCTGCTGCATCCCGAGAGGTAAACTATTTGGTTGTAATTTGATTCTTGCATGTGTTGTAAATAGGATGAAAGAAGTGTAAGTGGGTAAAGATGAGAAAAAAAGGTGATAGGCAAGGGTTGGGGATGGTATGAGTGCTACGGGGTAGGTAAACAGGGTGGGCATGTATGTTTTTAGGTATAAATAGGAGTAAACGGGCAAAATAATTATCGTAGGTGTATGCTTTAAGCAGGGTAGGTATATTTTTGTGATGGTGAGTATCGTTTGGAAATGCGGTATCGGTTAGCAAACCAGTATCGGTTATGCATAACCGTATCAGTCACTGTAAGGGTTTCCAGATTTTGAGAAAAAACCCGTAGAGATTTGTTCTTTTGAATAATTAGGTGTCGTTTTGATGTATGCAGGCAGAAGCAAGGTTAAGGATGAATGATCTTGTGTCAGCGTTGTTGTCACGAATCGGCGGATGTAACACTAGCTGAATGGGCATTGATAAATCGGTTGGGGTTAAGTGGAATTTGCTATTATTCAAGGATCACGCGTAACCATGCTATGTTGCAGGCGTTGATTGAGAGATGGAATCCAGAAAAGAATACCTTCTATCTGCCAACAGGGGAGATGACAGTGACTTTGGAAGATGTGTTCCGTATTTTGAGACTCCCAATGATAGGAAAAATAGTGTATCAGGCGTTGCCTAGCGTGCAGGCGGGCAGCGATAATGCATGATATTTGGGTCATTTGCACGAGATTTGACACTGTGAGGTTTATCATTTACGTATGGTACAATGTATGCACACACCCGAGGAAACAAGGTTGGCCGTGTTATTAATGATAGCGGTGGGGTATTATGCATTGCCGAGGGCGGAAGGTGGAAGATTTCCCAAAGCATTGATGAGTGTTATTTGGGAAATGATAGAAATGAGCGTGACATTCGCATGGGCACCCGCATATCTGGTAGAGTTATATAGGGGTTTATGGGCATGCAAGCGAAAACACAGGACGACACTGGATTGTTCGTACTTATTACATTGTTGGGCCTATGAGCATATTGTTTGTGTGCGTCCAATAGGCCGACCCATTGAGTCGGGAGAGGTAGGAGTGCAAAGGTTGGGATTCAGACGATGGGTCCAGACAGAACAAGAAGCGAGATCCCAGGCCGTGATAGATGACATCGAGTATTATAGACAAGTATGGGAGATGGTGGCGATTGCGGATATTTGTTGGAGGCCGTACGGGAACTATATGGTGACAGAGCACATAGCTGAGGAGTTGAGGGGTGTAGAGCGATTGAGGTGGATCGCAGGGCATAGGCCGGGTGAGTACGAGAGGATTCCTCTAGATCGCGTGTGGCGACAATTTGGGTTCGTTCAGGATATACCTATGACATATAGACCATACATGAGGATCGACGCCGAGGCAGCATTCTCACCTCCCCGGCCTACACCTCCAGAAGGGCCAGAAGAGATAGCAGCCGATCGTAGGGTTATGGATGCGGGAGCAGCATAGAGGCGTATAGAGTATGGTGGGTAGCAGAGCTGCGAGGTGCACGTGAGTGCCACGACATATTTGTGATTACGGTGCGGAGAGATCGGCTATAGGATTTGGCTGTTGGCTTCAAACACGGTGAATGAGACAATGGGATTGTTAGAGGCTTCACGATTATGAGTGGAGAAGGCGGAGGCAAGGATTCCTCCACGCGAGAGGGCGTATTCGTATGTTACGAGGAGATGTTGGCGGATCAATGGGAGGAACCAATGGCAGTGGCACCTTTGAGGATGGAGAGGCCAGCTGAGGGGCATCGACGATCACGATCACCACCTGATTCGGGAGGAGGTGCAAGGATCTAAGTGAATTTCATAGGAATATAAGAATAAATAAAGATGCCGACCTGCGAGTCGATGATAGAGAAGATGTATTTGTTTAACATCTAAAAATAAAACTAAAGATGTATGTGGTTCCGAGTGAAGATAATAATAAGAATGGTTGTGTTTGAATGTTATTTTTGTTTTGTTTGAAAAAGGATAAAGATGAATGTTTGGCAAATAAAAACACACAAAAAATATTTATATTTACAACACATGATAGGGTAAGGTAGGGGATGGTCGAGCTAACCTTGGGAGACCCCATGTCTCCTAAGTGCTGCCTACATAGCCCATTGCACAAAGCAAGGAAGGGCCTCAGACCGATGTAGTTCTCCCTTAGGATCAGGGAGAGGTGAATTCAGGAAATTTGGTTGTGGTTAGGCAATTTTGTTGGTTGGTAAAAAATTGGATGTTGGTAGGGTAATGTTGTTGGTGTTGGTAGGGTAAAGCGAAAGTTAGCATTCCCAAGTAGTAGGGAATCGTGTCCTGATTAAGGTCAACACACAATCCTAGAGCCGAGCAAAAGAGGCAAGAGTGTCCCGTAATTGAGAAGAGCTAAACAAACCACATATTAATGTAGGATGAGCTTGAATCCCTAGGTACCTTGCATAGGCGAGAAGTCGATAGGTGAAAAGAGTGGTATAATCACAATATATCGGATATACGTCACGTCCCTTGAGTTTTGTTGCTTTAACAAATGGTGAGGTGAAGTGGTTGATGTGGGCGAGGGTGCAGAGAACTTATTATAAGATGATTATTCTGACAAAAGAGAATCAAACCTAAATAGACAAGTCCATGACTCAAAAGTGTTTTGAAATACTGCTTTTATTTTTATTTTATTTTGCTGGATATAGACTGATCGATGCGGGAAGTCTACATGGGATATGTATTTTGTTGTTCTTGAGGTCTTCACGAAGCTGATCAATGCGAGAAGCTTCTGATAAAGGCTATTTGTGTGTATAGTTGTCCTTGAGGCGATCTATTTATAGTAGTGAGATGCGGTGTTTATGTATAAATTTGTCCTTGAGGCGAGTCTATATATATATAATAGTAGTAATAGTTTGGCATATATTTGTCCTTGAGGGAAGTCTATTGTATAATTTAGAGGTCTAGATGTCCGTTGGGCATAAAGCATCTAGTTTTTGTAGGAAGTTTGACTCAAGAAAATCCCATAAGTGTTTTAATTAAGAATGTGTTATTTTGATACTTTGAAGTCATGGACTAGACTAAAAAGGGGAAGACATCTTTTAAGGGGAGGTGATAATCAAACCATGTGAGCTTGATTTGATTTTGAGATGTAAGAAACAAAGTGTATGCGGTGGTAAATGAGCTCAAGGGACGAGCGTAAGGTAGATAAGAAGTGATATAACACTAATTTCAACAGTAGAATGGTCGAAGATGCAAGGCATTAAGGGGCTCAGGCTCCGGGTTTACCATTAAGCGAAGCTAAGCGATAAGTGCGATCCATAAGTGTGAGTGATAATGTAAGGCCCAATCGATTAGGAGCAAATTTTCCACGTTTACTCTTTTCTAGTTTGGTTACATGTTGATTCTCTTTGAGGACAAGATCACCAACCTTAAAAGTACGCTCATGAAGTCGTTTATCATAAGCACGCTTGAGGCGTTTTTGGTAGATTTGAAGGTGATCAAGAGCCGTAAGATGACGCTCGTCAAGAAGCTCTAATTGGGCTAACCGCTCTTGGCGGAAATCATCGTTGGTGAGAATATCCTGGAGAGATATTCTGAGGGAGGGTATTTGTATTTCGAGAGGCAAGACAACCTCGGTACCATATACCAAAGAAAATGGTGTGGCATTAGTGGAGGTACGAATGCTAGTACGATAAGCCCAAAGGGAAAAGGGAATGTGATCATGCCAGTTTCTTCCGAGACTCATTGACAACTTTCATGAGGATTTTGGTTAGGGTTTTATTAGAAGATTCAGCTTGACCATTGGCCTGCGGATAGTAAGGTGATGAGAAACTAAGTTTGATACCAAATTTGTCACAAAGGTCTTGTAACAACTTATTTTTAAAATATTTACCATTATCTGTTATTAGGCGATGAGGAATACCAAAACGACAGATAATGTGATGGTTAACGAATTCAACAATTTTTTCTTTTTTGATTGAAATGAGTGGAATGGCCTCCACCCATTTTGTGTAATATTCGGTTCTTTGTGATTATCCAACGGTGACGTTGTGAAGAAGGCGGGTGAATCTCACCAATAAGGTCTAAACCCCATTGTGAGAAAGGCCAAAGATCTCGTGCGACCTGTAGCGGATGGCTAGGAGTATGTTGAAGGTTGGCATGTTGTTGACACATAACACAACGCTTAACATATTCGTAGCAGTCGTTATTAAGAGTAGGCCAATAATAACCTAGGCGAAGGATTCGTTTGGCCACGGCAAGGCCACTAAAATGTCCACCACAAATGCCGTCATGGACTTGTTGGATGGTATAGGTGACCTCCGCGCCGGTTAGACATCGAAGAAGGATGCCATCAAAGCCACGTTTATAGAGGAGTCCCCCCATGACGACATAACGAGAAACACTTTTAAGAAAAACACGTTTTCCGTTACTAGTAAGGTCGGTGGGAGAAGCGAGAGGTTGTAAGGTAGTCGTGAAATTGGTGGTACCAGGTATCCTGCGAATTAGCAGACACATTATTTATCATACAAACAACCGGGGCTGAGTAGGATGGGGCAAAAAGTTGTTGGACCAAGACGAATATGTCAGAGTCAGTTGGTGAGGTAGGAATTTGCGAGGCTAAGCAAGCCATAGTATCGCAAATTTGTTAGTGGAGCGGGGAATGAGTGCGGATAGAATAACGAGTAAATGAGGTCAAAAGTGAATCCACGTAATGTTTGTACTTTTGAAGTTCCTCATTCTTACATTGGTAGATGCCCATAACTTGATTGACTACCGATTGAGAGTCGCAAAAATATTAATGGATTTGACACCTAAGTGTAATGACACTGGAGACCCAAAGCAAGGGCCTCGTATTCCATTTGTATTATTAGTGTAGGGGAAATCGAGCAGAATGAAAGAGAGGCATAGGTTCAGCATCAAGAGGAATGAGAACAACGCCGGCTCCTCCGTCGCGGCTGGCATTTAGATCCATCGAAGAAGAGGTCATTTGATCGACTCTTCCCCGAGTGAAAGAGTGGCGATGAGTTCGTCGGGAAATTAAAATTGGTGAATTGTTCCCGAGGTAAAGGGGCCTCGTAAGTTGGTCGCAATAGTTTGTCCTTTGATTGACTTTGTTGTACAAACTCAAGGTCGAGTCAGCGAGAGCATAAGCCATCGGGTGATGCGTTGGTTTAGATGTGGTTTGGCATACATATAATGAATGGGGTCCGTGTTGGTGATGACAAAAGTTTTGTGATTCAGGAGGTAATGTCGGAGTTTGGTGGCTACGAATGATAGGGCTAGGCACAATTTTTCTACATGTGTATACCTAGTCTCGTAATCCACGAGAGTACGACTTATATAATAATAGCTTGTTCTCGGCGTGTCGAGTCCCGATGTGCGAGCATGGCTCCTATAGCATGGTCGGTGAGAAAGGTAAAGGTAGAAAGGGTGATCATCTGCGGTGGAATAAGCACGGTGGTGGCTGCGAGAGATAGGATTTGAGAGCTTCAAAGGCTTGGTGACACTCGTCACTCCATTGAAAGACAATGTCCTTTTAAGAAGGTGATGGAAAGGTTGACATCGATCCGAGAGTTGGGAGATGAAACGCGGATGGATTGAAGTTTACCCTGCAAACTACGCAATTGTTTGAGGTTTTGGGTGGGGGCATTTCTAGGATAGCTTTTACTTTAGATGGATCGACCTCAATGCCCAGCAAAGAGGCGATAAAGCCAAGAAGTTTTCGAAAGAACACAAAGACACATTTCTTTGGTTGAAGCGGGTGAATATTGTAAGCAGGTGATCGAAAATAATGGTTAAAACATCGAGATGTTCAACTGCGATGTTTAGATTTGCCAAGAAGATCATCGACATAATCCTCGAGGATAGTGTGCATAATGTCATGAAAAATGTAAGTCATAGCCCGTTGATAGGTGCGCACCAGCATTCTTAAGGCCAAATGGCATGACACGATAATGAAGGTTCCCGAGGAGTTATGAAGGTAGTTTTATGTTGATCGGCGGGGCTACAAAAATTTGATTGTATCCGAAAAGCCATCCATGAGAGAAAGCATTTCATGGCGCGGTGAGATCAACAAGTTGATCAATACTTGGGAGGAAGTCATCCTTGGGGCAAGTGAGGTTAAGGTCTCGAAATCCGTGCATATCAAAGTCCCCGTCGCTTTAGTGCCAGTGCGATGTTAGAAATCCATTGAGGATAGTCGATAGGCAAGATGAAGGAAAGCAGAAAGAAGTCGTTGAAGCTCTTCTTTGACCAAGAGGGAAATGCGTGGATGCATTTTCTCGATTTTTGTTTGTTGGTTTGGAATCGGGGTTTAGGGTGATGTTATGGACAGCAATGGTAGGATCAATTCTGGCATGTCGGCGTAGGACAAGCAAAAGCTTGGTTGCGGAGTACGGAGAAAGGTAGTAAGGCGGCATTACGATGTGCTAAGGGATTGTCCGATCTTCACAATGTGAGGATCCTCCTCGGTGTGGATGTTGATTTCTATAGTCGACTCATTCAACATGGTTTGTGTTTTGAGACGGTAAGCGCGCATTGAATATAGAGTAAATCCGCACCAAGGTAAGTGAGGATGGAATCGTCATCTGGCACTCAACAACATTAATCGAAGGGAATCCTCTCGATCATGTCTGGATATAGAAGGGGAAGAGAAGATGGGTCCTCATTATCGCGTTGATAAGTGAGAGGACCTATGAAGATAGCATTTATAAAAAAAAAAAGTTAGGAGGGATAGATTCAGGGTCTATCGACTCTGTGGGTGATGATGGCAAAGTGGGTGATGATGGTTTGGTAGGGGTGACGTCGTCATCTTCCAGGATACAACTGACACGAGGTTTCTCCGGTGTAGGTGTTTCAGGAAAACCGAGACCACTGCGATCATTGTGTTTGCGTGTAGTCACGGGAATGAGTGTATGTCGGCCTTGTTCATAAAGACCAAAACCAAAGCCTTTCCAAGCACAGCGAGTCAAGAAGGTGAGGGCGAAACGACGATTTGTCAAGTATTGAAAATCAGATTGGAAGGGAACCACACCAAGAGGAGGTTCAGGGGTAACGGAGGATGCGTCAACACCCCCATACGTTAGGTTGGTGCAGCAATGGGGTGGTCCGTAAGAGATTACCTCCCCCACGCGATGGTCGTAGGTGGGATGTGCATGTAATTGTCCATATTCTGCGTGGGGTATGGAAAGAGCTAACATTATATAGGCGGTACTCCCCCAGCGTAAGGCGTTGAAAAACATCTACTAAGGGGTTGGAGGTTGGGATGTTATCTGTGGGAAAGGAAGTAATATTTGTAACGGTGGTTTCATTGGTTGAAGGTGTAGGTGCGTCGGAAGTAGATGGCTGGGTTGGATGAATGGGTGTCTTGACTGGTACAAGCACATCATTAGGGCGATACAACATATTGCAAGTTTTGAAGGGGGGAGGATCAGCTTTTACGGTGTAGGACTTCCCTCGTACTCAAATTTTATGCATCTATGTAAGGTGGAGGAACGCATCCCATAGCCGGATCGAGGCGGCCTAACAACATATTGTATTGGAACTCTCCCTCAAGGACATAGAAGAGTTTGGGTAAAGTACGTGGTCCTACATGAATGTTAAGGATCACGGTGCCTAAAGTAGAAGTAATAGCATCATTGAATGATCGCAACATGATGGGGTTGGCACACTTGCAACTAGAAGGGATATTCATTTGTTGGAAGGCCTTTGAAGAGATGATGTTTAGGCTAGCGCCCCGTCAATCATAACACGGCGTACCGAATATCCCGAAGCGTACTTATTTGAGATGAAAAGAAGCGGGGGTCAGGATCTTGGCACAAAGTCAATAATTTCATCTTGGAGCCAGCGGCGGCTGGCTTTTGTGCATGAGAGAGAAGTGGTTGGGGAGATAGATTGTTTGGTGAGCGAAAGCAACGTGATTGGGTGTTAGAATAGAGGTATGAGGCAAGGTTTCATTAGGTAAAACCTCTATCCCTTGAAGGATTTCAACGAGAGCTTGTCGATGAGATTGAAATCTGAATGAGATCATACAATGTCATTTTACGGTGATTGGTGAAGCTGTTTGATCATAGTTCGGTGGGCAATGCCATTAGAGGCGGGATAGGCGGGTCGCGAATAACCACTTTAGGTGGTGGTGCAATCGAGATGTTTGACGGAGAAAGAGATGCCGCAGTGTGTTTTCTTTCGCTTTCCCATTGTTTTTACGCCTCGAGTAGCAACACTAATCATATTGATCTCGTGAATACGAGAGGAGGAAGATGGTAGGGATAGGTCATGGTTTTCGAGAGGTGGGGCTGTAATAATGATAGATCTTGGTGAGGCGGGGATAGGTGGTATAGGAGAGGGGTGAAGCTAAAGGTCTCTCTCTTGGAAGTTGTCTTTCTTAACTTTTCTATCCCGAGAGAGGTGACGGACGAAGTATGGCTTTCAATGCTTTGCATCCCTCGTCATGTCATGGTGTGCGGTGGTAAGCGCGCAGATTTTAGACTCATCGTAACCTATAGGTCGAGGTTTAGATGGATCATAAGGTCTAAGTGGGGTAGGGAAATGGTCGCATTCTCTACCAACATAGAGATTTTGGCGTAAGACCCTTTGAGTGGGTCAAAGTCGGAGGAAAATGAGGCTATTGGTAGGTCGGTCTGGTGATGACGTGGTGTGGTTGGTTTGTATGGGGGTGGTTTAGCCAAGGAGTTTTGATAATGGGTTTTAACTAACCATGGTTTCTTTGATGTAGAAGCTATGTTTGGTTGGTTGGATGATGAGGCCACAGATGATGTGGTATCAGAAAACAACCACGGAGAAATAGGAGTGATAGAAAACAAATCTTTTGATGATGGAATTTGTTTATGGTTGATAGGTGGACGGGATATGCGGGGTGCGGTGTTCTTTATACCTTTGGATTTTGTATGGGTGCGAAGGCGTAGGTCGCTTTAAAGAAAACGCGGGAGGTATGATATATTGATGTAAGGTAGAGGATGGGGTCCCAATATGGAAGGTAGGTGTGACGATGAGGTTTTAGTTGTGTTAGCGGCATAGATTGAGGAGATTGAGTCTGTCTCCTAATGGGATGGACGGCTTTATTTTTAGATAAATCAAGCCGCTTAGGTGGGTGTGTTAGACTAGGTATGGGTGAGGTCCCAGCGTAGGGGAAGATTTGGTTAGGTTAATAGAAGTGGATGAGGTATTTGGTAGAGATGAGGGGGTGAAGATGAGGACATAGGCATTTAAAGCACGTAAACACTTGGTATATGGTAGAGGCATAGGATCGGTCATTTGCATTTGAGTAGAATATGGCGTACTCAAGCGTTCCCATAGGACACATCATCTTACGGGAATGACAGTCCTCACGTGTGAATAGGAACTTTTGTATGGAAGAAAGGTGGGTTGTGATTCCGGTCCCTTTGTGGGTGTGATCTGAGGGTATATGAGACATTGTATCAATAGGCGTTAAGAGGTCAACCGGTTGTTGAAAAGATTTAGGTGATGAAGGACTAATAGGTAGGAGGGCGTGTTTGAGGGGATCTGTCATGTTTAAAGAATGTGGTGATGTCGGTTCAAGAGGTTTCTCATCTAAGGATGACAAAAGAAGTGGCGAGCCTTCCTCTTGTACAGCAAGAATGGTAGAAGGAGACGTTTGGGAAATAGATAAATTAGATAACATCCGCTCACAGTCTTGCAAGGATGTGGTGTAAGAAGGCTCATTTGTGAGAAGGAACTCTGGGTAGTTAATTCCTTGATGGGTAAAGGAACGGCAAGGATTTGAGTTTGTCTTGATGGCGAGGAAGGGGGTTCGGTTTCTTCGGTAGTGAAAGAGGTTTGATTCAGAATTTGTTCGATAGAGGTCTTTGGCTGGGAATCGAAGACTGCATGGATCTCATGAACACTCTCCTCGGCTAAGATATCTTGGTTTAGATTACTGTTAGAAGAATGATTCGGGAATGGTTTGTTGAATATTTTCAAATTTCGGTTAGCAGGGGCGTTAGGATTATCGAGGGCTATATCCCCCACATCAACCATTTCTGCACTATGTTTTTCAACATCTTGCAGATTCTCATGTTGTTCCCTTCACGCGGTGGAAGATTCTGAAGTCATTTTCTTTGTACCAAGAAGGTATGGCGCGAGTGGAATCGAACCCGGAATGAGGTTTAACGGGAGGTAAGGTAATGGCTCTGCTTTGAGCAATTTTCCAATATCACACCATATGTTTCTCCCGAGGAGTGTAGTTGATGGGCTCTACTTTATACTTATAGGTGGTTTTGGCGGGGTATTAGATGGTGGTTGGGATTTGACCATCACCGCGTGCACGGCCCCTTTGATTTTGAAGCGATCGATGGGTGGATTGGTGGTGTTAGGTTTGTTGGTGGAATCTTGGGTTCGGAAAGTGGGGTTTTGTTGCGCAACCCACAATTTCTCTTCCTCTAAGGCTCGAATCTCTAGTTTTGAGCCATAGTAAAGGCCTCGTCAAATGTACGGAAAGTTTGAATTTGGAGGGTAGGAGAGATGTGCTTAGCGAGGCCGCGTAAAAGTTCGATAAGTTGAGTGCGAGGCAAGGCATCGTAAGTTGGTTGATAAGGCCCGCCATCGTCAACGAAATCTGCGATAGATTCGTCTTCAAATTGTCGGATGGCATAGAGGTCGGTGATAGATACTTTCTTGGCAATGTTAATGGAGAAATGATCCAAGAAAGATTGGGCTAGTTGGTTAAAAGAGAAGATTGAGTCTTTGGGTTAAAGCAACATACCACTCAAGGCGGGTCTGATAAGGACATGGGAAAGGTGCGGAGTAGTAAAGCGTCGTCGTGAGCAATCGAGATAGCGAGGCATGTCTAAATGATCGCAAGTGTTGTTGAGGTCCTCCTTCTTGTTAAAAGCGGGTAAACTTTGGTAATTCCCATTGAGGAGGATATGAATGAAGGGGGTGAAGGGTGGATAGGCTCGACAAACTTGCTCATATGTCAAGGCGCTACGACTTCTGAAAGCAAGAGAAGCCTCAAATTTTGCATTTTGTCCATCATTTGTTTAATTAAATCAGAAGTTGGATGAGATGATGGTGTGGTTGTGGTAAATGGAGGCAAATTGGGCCAAGGGCCACCGCTAGAACAATGGTGGGTTAAATGTTGATAAGGTATGGAGGGACGAATGTGTTGAGGCAACCGAATAGGGATGTCTATATAAGTTGTTGAGGTTCTTGGATATGTGTGTGGAAATGAAAAGGTGGGCGGAGCTTGAGAAGGAAAGCTTGTGTGGATAGGTGGCGAGAGAGCAAGTCATGAAGCGGAGCAGTCTGCAAGAGAGCGAGGTAGGAGCGGTTGGCGGTAATGACATGTTGGGCCCAAGATTAACCAAAGGAAAGCCAATCATGTCGTATGGACCCCTGAAGCTTTGAGGTAGGTGGCGGCAGGACTAAGGATACGGAAGGCAAAGCGGAGTTATCAGGGAGAGAAGGGGATAAATGAGCAGCTATCTTGATAGGCATGCCAACAAGGAGTTGACCGTCGGGTGTATGGTCAAGGGCATGAGATAAATAGTATTATGCAGGCGCTAGGATTAGCATCAGAAATTTGGCAAATTCTTTATCTCCCATAGGAATTTTAGGAACCTGTTTGGTGTCGAAGGATTCCCCACGAGAATGTGAAGGGGGTGATTCGAGGCAAAGGCTGAGCAAGCATGTGAAACCATGGCGGCGGCTTGCTTTCAAGTGATAACAACCATGGACGAGGAGTACAGTAAGGTTTCAATCTATCAAAAGCAGAAACAGACTCGAGAATGGTGAAATTGGTAGGTTGTTGGTTTGTCGGGAAGCTGTAAAAAGCGATAACGATATCGGTCGATAACTAATGTCGGTTAGACTATAGCGACGTTGGTCGATTAACCGATGTCGGTGTAATAAACAGTATAAGAAAATATATAAGAAGTTGTTGATTTGATTGTTAACAATGCTTAGTGCATTTATCAAATTGTTAAGGTAATCACGAGAAGGCGAGTGTATAATAGAGAAAACAGGCGAAAACAAAGCAAGATGCACACGCAAATCCAGAGAGACTAACCCTAGGGTTAATTTTAATTATTGTGGGCTTATGCCTTTAGACATGGAATGATGTCAATCCTAAACAAAAGACTTAGGGGAAATGTCAAGTTTGTTTTGGCTTATAAGGTTACCTCAATCGGGCGGAGGAATACCGCGGAAAAGGGGGGATGTTTTGAGCTGTTGTGTTAATTATGAAGTGATTCGGTATGTGTTGTGCAGTGAAAGTAAGATTAATTTCTGTCAATCTTTGTGGAAATCACCCCCACGTGTACGACCTGTTACTTAGTCTATGTTCACTAGAATTGAAAACAGCAAGCAAGAATGTAATGCACGTGTTTTAAACCCAAATCGAAAATGATATTCGATGAAGCAAATAAGATGACTTTCACTAATGCGAAACTAGGAAAGCAAGACAAATTCTTTACTAAATATAACAAAAACAGCAACAGCAAGTATGCTTCCTAAAACGAAAACAAGCAAGAGAAACAGAAACCCGAAATGGGTCCCACCGGGCGTGCCAAAATGTTTCGCACGGAATGGTTTCGGCTCTGCAGAATAGACTTGCTTCTATCCTATCATTCCTTTGAGAAACAGATAAGGGTTAGGGCTAGGAGGAATACCTGTTGAATGTTGAGATGGTGTGCGCGTACCGTAGAGAAAGATCAGATCGACTGCGAAGAACTCCTTTTTGTCTTGGAAGGACTACCTGCAAGTAAGAATACAAGACCACCAGATTTTAATTAGACAATAAATGAGGGATCTACCTTAGGCCCAGGAAATATAAAACTTCCTTTTGAAGGTGGTCAGTTCCCCTTTTAATACAATTTAACACAAATGATAATAAAGAGAGCTATTGCAAAATCTCGATTTAGGTATCTCGTTACAAAGCAATAGGAGCTAAACTATCAATAATAAAGCGTCACGTTGTTGGTTGGTTACTGATCGTTGATACATCCAGGTTGAGTTAGAGGGATAAACCAGACTGGATCGGAGGTTGTTAGGTGGCAAATAGGTGGAAATAAGGTTTTGGGGTATAAGTCACGGTGGCGACTCCGGCGCGGTCTTTGGATAACCGACCACGGTTAGAGAACCGCCGCCGGTAGGGGATAAACGATACCGGTAGGGTCAGCAATCTAAGTGCTTCTGAATAGAGGTTGGTTCTGAGGTGATTGTGGGGTTATTAAGATTGGGGGATGGTGAGGGGAATGATGAGAGGATAGGAAGACTCGGAGTGTGATAAAATGGCCTTACGGGCAATATCGGGATGTATGGGTGAAGGTTAAGTGCGGTATGTTCTTTGGTAGTAGATCTAGGAATAAACTTATGATTACTATTAATCAATGAGCTCAAGAAAATGGTGCTTAGAAACATATAAAACACTACTTACTCGTCACGATGCGAGATGCAGGTTTCAGGACTGTGATGATGAAGACAGGACCCAAGTTGGATGATCTGACAATCCAAGATGAGTTATCTCCTCTTCTGATGCTCGGATGAGTGTTACTGGGCTCTGGTTATTCAGTTGCAGTCTTGGGCTTGATGTCCTTCTCTGCAAACTCTTCCTGTTTCTTCACTTGTCTCTGCTCGGCCAAGCAAATCTGGATCCTTTCGATGATTTCTCTTTCTCTCGATCAAATGAAAATCCGATCCTTTGTTTTTGGTTGGAAGTGGTCATTTACGGGGAACCGATGGCGGTTACTGCAACCGGCGGTGGTCAGTAGAGAACAGTATCGGTTAGTCAAAGCGGGCTATTTTTGGTAAAATAGCCAGCTTTCCCTCCTTTTCTCCCAAGGATTGGTTGTGGGCTTGGTCAAGTCATTATGAGGTTGGTTTTAGGTGCGAGTGAGGGTAATTAGTCATGGGTGTGGATGTGGACCAAGTTATAGGTCTTAATTAGGTTAGTTTAGGGTTAAGACTAGGTCATGATGAGGTGGCAAAATGAGGTGGCAAGTAAGGCGATGTGGATTTATTAATTATAAGATAATTAATAAATAATTGTGTAAGGTTTAGGTGGTGAGGTTAGGTTGCGAAATGAGATGCGGGTCAACTACCAGCAAGCAAAACAATGAGTAAAACCCTTGGATTGGGAAACAAAACCTTCAAATGGTGGATTAAAACTATTCTTTTCATTTATAACAATGGGGTAGGGTTTGCCCCAAATTTGAAAACCCAAATACAAATGGCTTGAAATAAAACCAGATTGGGAAAGAGATCCCTCCCAATCCTTGAATGAAAATGAAAACAACATTAAACCTACAACCTAAACCTTCTAAGCTTGGTCCTTGTAGAGTCCTCCATGTTTTCTCCCTTCTTGCTCCCATGGCCTTCTCCTCTCCAACCTACATTTTTCACAAAGGAAAATGGACCAAATGAGGAGAATAGAATAAAGGAAGAGTTTAATAAGAATGCTTATGGAATTTTTAGGGCTTGTTTGTAACCCTAGGATCTTGTGGTTGAAATTGATTTGATCTAAGGGTGGAGGATCAACCCTACCTTTGTTAGGTGAAAATGAATTTTATTAATGTTTTTTTAAAACCTTAGGGGTATGTGTAATTTGGGAATGGGGCCATTTTATTGCCCTAGAGTGTTAAACCTTTGTTAGTCCTTATCAAGCTTTAGTTAGTAATAGAAAAGACTCTAAGTTATTAAGATAATGATTTTATATTAATTAAGCAAGAGGTTAACCATATTAGGATTTAATATTATTAAGGAGAAGAAAACATTAAATTAAGTAAATTAACCTTATGGCATCTTCCTAGTTGAAATTTGTTTATGGACCTTAATGATGAATTAGAAAATATGTTAACCTTCTAACTAGACCTGGTTCTTAAACCATAGGGTTGAGTTTAGTGGTGTAAGTTAGTTGTTGTACCCTAGGGGATTAACCCTATGTAAACTCTTTTACCTGTATCCTTAATCTTGTAACAAAAAAATTATTAGTCACAATTTTTGGGGTAAGTGTTAGGTGTTAGCGTGTTCCTTGAACGTCATTTTTGGGCATTACATTTGGTATCAAAGTCGTGGGTTTAAAGCTTGGACCCTTGTGCACACTAGAAAACATAATACATGAACTTTTAACCTAGTGCAAAATTATTCCTTAAACCTAGAAAAAACACACTATCTAATATTTGTATAATTTTAGAAAACATCAAAACCGAAACCAAACCTAAAATGATGAACTAACTCTCGCCTTGAGTCTATGCAAGAGGCACATACTAGACAAGGGGTATTTTCACATAGGCATAGGTATACCACCTCTAGATCAAGTTGTAGTGATCATTCTTCCACAGATTTTATAGACACTTCAGGACGTCAATGTCATTATATGCGGAGGGTCCCTTGGAGGCGACCTGCCTGCCAGACAGGATATGGAGCCATCGGTTGAGGCTAGGAATCTCCTTGATACAGATGAGGAACATGGGCCGAGATAAATTCTTCGTGGAGTCATCCAAGGAAGAGTCACCCTAGAGAGGGCATCTAGATAGGATTTGAGGCACGAGGACAGATCTTGGAGCCCTAGACATAGGGAGGAGCAGGTAGAGAGACCTAAGGCTTGTCAATCATCAGCTATGAGACCATATCGGGAGGAGATCCTAAAGATACAACCATCTCATTATTCTAGAGACACATGAGGTTTTAGGAAAAGTTCTAGTTAGTGAGCTTGAGCAGATGCTTCAAGTTCTACCCTTGTACTAGCAATACAAAATCTCGTGTTGTGATCCATCTTGTGAGGGATGGAGCAGGAGTTTGGTGGAGGATTGAGGAGAAAAAGCTCCATGTAGACTTAGAGATAGTTACCTAGGAGCTATTTGAGGAGTATTTCAGGAATAGGTACCTTCTAGGAGGTTTATTCAACAGTGGATAGACGAGTTTCATGACCTCCGTCAAGCATCTATGACCGTAGCTGAGTACAAGAGTCAATTACGGACATATTCTAGCATGTCGACTACATGCAGGATGAGAAGGTATGGATACATAGGTTCATCCAGGGCCTGAATTTAGATTTGGGTGGTGCGATACGCATTCACCGCCTACAGAGCACACTAGTAGAGGCCATGGAGAAGGACTATATTACACAAGAGACATAGGGAAGACACAACATGCTAGAGACGAGTTTGGAGCCACATCCAAGAGATACGGACAAAAGGCTGAGGGGGTCAGCTCCTCCTCCTTGTGGTGGATAGGGTTGATGCAATCTTCCTTTGGGCCACCTCAAAGAAAGAAGAAGAGAGCCCGCCCACCTTATAGACCTCCTTAGATATTTGACGCATAGAGGGGGTGGAATATGGGGCCTCCTCCTAAGGGTTCCATCGGGACATGGTGTATAAAGAGCTTAATCGCAGAGCTCATCGGTAGAGACCTTAACGATCCATAGCCAGGTCATCAGGATCCACAACACAGACATCTAGAGTACCGGTTGGAGCTGCATCCCACTAGAGAGGACCGGGAAGTTGTTATGGTGGCGGCGTCGCTGAACACCATTGGAGAGAGTGCCGATATAACCCTAGAACAAGGGTAAGACACAAATCTTAGAGTGACTATTAGAGATATGGGATGGAGCCATCATATTTATGTTGTGGTCAAGAACCATCAAGCCGAGCACCATAGTATCATCATAGAGACGAGCAGAGGTAGTATTGGTGGTGTTTTTTCCTCTATATTGTTTGATTTAGGCTCTTGATTATTTTATTGTACCATCCATAGTAGAGCATTACAGGATGGTGGTAGTTAGACAAGGTCCTATTTGGGATGTTGAGATGGCTTCTGGAGCCAAAATGTTTTTAGACTCCTTAGTTAAGGAGTGTGTAGTGGATTTGGGACCCTTCACCACTACCTTGGATCTTCGAATCCTTCCTTTGGGTTCTTATGGTGTCATCTTGGGCATGGACTGTGTTGTCTACACATAGAGCTAGAGTGGATTGTTACCATAAGACTATTTCTTGTACAAATGATTTAGGAGTGGATTCAATGATAGCAGGGGTTAGGAGGCTTGTTTCTATTTGCACCATCTCCGCTATGTAGCTTAAGCGATGTGTGTGACAAGGCTATCGAGATGTATGCTGTTATAGTTAGTGACAAATCTTAGGATGAGTCTAGTGGACCATCCCTTGATGACCACCCATCTTGAGAGAGTTTGCTAATGTTTTTCTAGGGGAGCTACCGGAGTTACCTCTTCCACATGAGATAGATTTTCACATAGATCTAGTTCCGAGCACAGAGCCTATCTTAGAAGAACCTTATTAGATGACTACCCCTAAGCTCTATGAGCTCAAGTTGTAGCTTGAGGGCCTTCTAGAGAAAGTCCTAATCTATCCTAGTGTATCCCTTGAGGGTGCACCGATGATTTTTGTGAAGAATAAGGATGGATCTCTTTAGTTGTGTATTGATTACCGCCAACTGAACAAAGTAACAATTAAGAATCATTACCCCCTTCCACATATTGATGATTTATTTGATTAGATGAAGGGGACACAGTTTTCTCAAGATAGATCTTAAGTAAAGGTATCATCAGTGAGGATTACGGAGGTAGATATTCATAAGACCATCTTTCACATGAGATATGGCCACTACGAGTTCATAGTGGTACCTTTTGTGACGAATACCCCCTTGGTGTTCATGAGCTTGATGAATGGGGTATTCAGGACTTTTCTAGATCACTTCATGCTCATCTTCCTTGATGACATTCTGATTTACTCACGTACGCGTGAGGAGCACGAGGAGCACCTTCACTAGGTTCTTCAGTTTCTTCGTGAGTAGCATCTTTATGGGAACTTGGAGAAGTGTGCATTCTTTCAGATAGAGGTGCAATATTTGGGCCACATCATTTCTAGGGAAGGTATCACGGTCGATCCTTCCAAGACTCAAGTTATCATGGATTGGCTAGCACCCACTAGTGTGGTGAGTGCGCGACTTCATGGGATTGGAAGGATATTACAGGAGATTTGTTAGGAATTTTCTCAGATTACGCACCCCATCACTTCCCTTTAGTGGAAAGGGAAGAAGTTTGTTTAGTTTGATAGATGTGAGCAGGCCTTCGAGACACTAAAGGAATGCCTCATGACAGATTCCTATTCTAGTAGTGTCGAGATCCTTAGGGAAATTTTTACGTTTGCATAGATGCTTCCTTGGCAAGACTTGGAGGTGTGTTGAAGCAGAGAGGTAGAGTAGTTACGTTTGAGTCTCACAAACTCAAGGATTATGAGCTCAATTATCTGAATCATGACCTTGAGCTTGAAAGCAGATTGTGCATGCCTTGGTGCATTGGAGACACTTTCTTCTTAGCCGAGATTTACACTGGGATGGTCACTTGAGTCTTCCGCCACCTCTTCATGCAGCCCAATTTCAACACTCGTCGGCGTGTGGCATCGGATGGAGTTGCTTTGTGAGTATGATATGGAGATAGATCATGTGAAGGGGAAGGATAATGTGGTTATAGATGCCCTGAGTAGATAGAGACATGTGACTATGGCTACTTGGTGGGCAAAGATTTTCGGAGTAGGATTTTTGTACTAGCTTCCTCATGACAACTTCTACCTTGTATTCGAGTAGAGATTGAGTCTCAAAGACCCCTTAAGGGGAGATTTGATGGATTTTCATTAGAGGCATATGGTCTTCTCAGACACATAGGTTGGATATATGTTCTTAGAGATGGAGGCTTGAGACAGGAAATTTTGTGAGAGGCTCACCGTGCACCTTATTCGAGCCATCCGGGGTGAAGAAGATGCACGCCACTTTGAGATAGCTTTACCATTGGAGAGGAATTTGGAGAGACGTGGCTCAGTTTGTGTCATGTTATTTAGAGTGTCAGAGGGTGAAGGCCAAGCATCAACATCCTGCTAGCCTTCTCTTTCCTCATGCTATACCGGTGTGGAAATGGAACATCATTTCCATGGACTTCATAGTTGGGTCATAGTGGATAAATTGACAAAAGTGGCTCATTTTTATCCAAAGTAGAGACCATTATGGTCAGATTACATGGTATCCTACAAAATATCATTTGCGACCACGACCCTTTGCACACTTCCCATTTACGGACCACCATATAGCATGCTCTCGGGGCGAGGATCAATTTCAGCATAGCATATCACCCTGAGGCAGATGGACAGGCCGGCGGGTGAATCAGATCCTCGAGAACATGCTTAGGATGTACATTATGGATCACCAATCTAGATGGAAGGAGTATCGTACTTGGTGGAGTTTACCTACAATAATAGTTTCGAGTTTGATAGGCACGGTTCCTTTTCGGGCATTATATGGCGAGAGAGTGCAAGACACCTCTTAATTAGGACGAGTTAGAGGACAAGGTTTCTCTTGGGCCAGCCTTATTGTGGGACATGGCATATCAGGTTGTTTTGATCGGTTAGAGATTAGGAGGCCAAGAAAGGCAAAAGAAGTATGCGAGACCAACATAGGATAAATCATAGTTATGAGGTGGGAATGAAGGTTTTTCTTCATGTCGGACCGTATAAGATACCTATCTATTATGGAAAAGGTTCTAAGATTGCTCCTAGGTTTTGGGTCCCTTTGATATCTTGGAGCCCATCGGTCCCTTAGCCTATCATCTAGTGTTGCCACCTAGCTTGTCTTGAGTCCATGATGTGTTTCACATTTTTTTCTTAGAAGATATATTTCGATCCTTCTCACGTATTAGATTGGACCACATTGCACATGTAGGATTAGGGATAGGTGATGGTGGAGCCCTTCGTATTATAGAGCGTAAGACCCTAGGCCTTCGAGGTAGAGAGATTGACCAAGTTCGGGTCCAGTGGGACAAGTATGATGAGACTGCTGCTACTTGGGAGGATGCTACATTGCTACGAGTTCGGTTTCCATGCCTTTTCTAGTAACTTCGGGAGGAATTTGAGTCTAAGGGGAGGGGATGTAGTGCCCACTTCCCTTCGACACCTTTTGTTATTGATTATGATACTATCGACTACACTTATGGACATTTTTGTAGCTTTTGTTTTAGCTTGATACTAAATGCTAGAGATCTTTGGATGGTTTTTATTTTGATTCATATATGATGCATTTGGATTGTTAGAGAAATTTTATATTTGATGTTGAGATGTTCTAGACATGGTTATATATTTCGACATTTGATATCTTTCACCATGCTTTGCATAGGCCTTGATAATTGAAATAATGTTGTGATCATTTTGACATGGATGAAATGTAGAATAGAGATAAAATGTTAGAAATGGTAGATGATGATTTGTTATATATATATATATATATATATATATATATATATATACCTCCTTCAGCCTGCGACCGTATCAAAACATCCAAAATAATTATGAAATTTAAATCTAAAATCATCGATATATATATATATATATATCGATGATTTTAGATTTAAATTTCATAATTATTTTGGATGTTTTGATCTGTCGCAAGGCTGAAAAGAAGTATATTGTATTTTGTAGCTAAATATATTCACAACAAACATCGAGGGGATTGGAGACCAACCACATTGGAATCCTAGATGAATTTAACGAGGGTCACCATAGAAACATGTAATTGTGTGTCTGTTAGAATTTTGGTTAGGGGGAAATTGTGACTAAGGGGTTATATGTTGTCTTTTATTTTGTTTCCCTTTATTAATGTTAGTATGTGTTTCTTTTAGTGGTGCAATTTAATTATTTTATTTATTTAGATTTTGGTGTATGTTTTTCCCCTTCATCTTAATGGGTCTAAGTGTCTTATTTAGAGTTAAATTAATCTTTTCCTAAACTAATTACAGATGTGACCAAAATAAGTTCATTTATTAGACTTGATTTGCTCTTGGATTTTGTGTTGTGTGTTGAATGCTTGAGATCTTGACTATTGCACCTCGCCCTTCATGGAGAACTCAAATTTAACCTTAAGGGAAATTTTGAAGGCTTGTGAGACAAGTTAAACTTGTCCCACACCTCTTAAATTGTTATACCAACCCTACCTATGGGTTGGGGGGCTCAATATTAGACCTCATTAGGTGTGTTGGGAAGATAAAAAGGAGAAATGTTTATTGTACTTTCTTTCAAATATTTAATTTTTTTCCTTTGGAAGTGTGGGATTAGATTGTGTGTGTAAGTATCTTGTCATTCCTCTCACCCACCAATTTATTGTGCATTGGGGTTGAGGTTTGACTTGTGAGTTGGAGTTGAGGATGAGTGATGTAGCATCCTACATGGAGCCACATCATCCTCCTCCCTCCTTTTTCTATTTATTGTTGCTCCTTTGCTTGTTTGGGGGTTACTTGATCATTTTGGGCTCTTGAATTTTGGAGAGTTAGAAGATTTTTGGGAGTGCTTGTGGATTGTTGGATCTTGTGGATGTTTGCTTGATTTTGAGGACCTTGTAGATCTACTCTAGGAAAAAGCTCTACAATGGAAAGGTAGGAGCTTTACCTTGTTTATGTTATGCTTTCATTTGGTGTTTATGTGTTTGTGTTGAGTTTCATTTCCTTTGGAATGCTTGTTGGGTATGGGTAGATTACCTAAATTTGGAGTAGGAGGAAAGATTTGGGGTTTTCCTCTCTCTCTCTCTCTCTGATTTCTATAAATTGGAGTGTTGGGCTCATTGAAAATGAAGATAGTTTTGAATAGCAAAAATCTATCAAATTGGTTTTGTGAAGCCAATGTGTTGTAGGCCCTTTTAGTGGACTCCTTGCATGGTGATCAAGCCCTTATTTTATAATAGATTGAACTATGCATATCAATGAAGCGATAAATACAAGTTTGTGGATGTATCTTCCCCTACTGTGTTTGTCTGCATTCTCCTTGCCTCTTCAACTTCACTGCAAATATATTGTGTCTATCTTATGCTTTGTAGGGATCCATTGTCATTTTGTGTGTATGAAATGTTTTTGTGAATGCATTTTTCTAGACTGTGGAGAACTGTTATCACCCCTTCTAGTATGCATTTTGCTCCTATTTTTCACACATTAGAAAGCTATCCTCATTCCCTCCTTTTCTGGTGTATCACCACTTTAGTGTAGGCTTTGTTTTCATGCACTCTCTCTCCTTGGAAAGTTATATTAGGACAAGATAGTTTTTCCTGCATTAGAGTAGATTGTGGCAGGTAGTTTAGGAGCAAGAACCAAATTTCTCTGGAGGTCTATCTCAAGTAGCAAGTCCCACAACTTGGAGATAGTACCCATGTTATCCAGTCACACCGTGAGCTCAAGCACATACACTTGTGTGAACATGAGGGTGTTGTGAATAAGAGATAATAGGTACATCATAAGAGCTAAATATAGAATCAAAGAAGTACTATCTTGAAGAAGCACATGTATGTTTTGAGAATCTATACGAGGAGTAAGAAAAATAATAATAAAATTTGTTATATAATACAAGAGAGGCTGAAAGCCTATTATTTTCTAACTATTTTTCTTAAGTGTGTAGGTACATGTAGTAGATGAAGAAAAGAAAATTGTCTTTTCATGATTTAATATCTCATGTACTCGCAGTACATATGGCATCGAGTACATAAAATAGAATTCAAGGCTCTGAGAAGAAAATTCATTCATGTCATTTCACAATGATCAAGTCACAAAGTACAAGTGTTCAAAGCTATTATCACTCAATTAAGAAAGTAAGGTACATAATTCAATAAACGTATAAATTTTGTTAAAACAACTTGGAAAAATCATCAAGTACAGATCAATTTACAAAAGCTCATCACATGATGCATATAGTCCACAATGAGCAAGATATTAAAGCAGGTACAACTTTTATCAAAGCAAGTACAAAGTGAGTTGTAGTTATAATTGACAAAAGAATGGATATAATTTTAGACTTCCAAATATCTTTCCATCTACAAGGAAGTACAGAATGTAACTTTTGACAACAAGCCAAGTGTTCCAAAATAGGAAAAAAAGATACATCATATGCGAGGTCTAACAAGGCATGATATGTTTAAACAATTAGTACGAATATAGATGAAAATTCAAAGCTATAACAGCCGATTATGATTGAAGGCTAAATCTTCCACGTCAAATCAAAACAACATGAAAATACAATTTTCAAAGTATATTATAGTATAGTATGCTTCTTGAAGAGAAATGTAAAGATCATAGAGAGGGAGCTATTACAAGTATCAAGTTGTATCTATTCATTTCCCTAAATCAAGCTTCAATAAAAGTACATATTCATATCAAAAGAAGCTAATGAATCAGATATGAGTCAAGAAGCTCAATTTCCAACTACATTGGATAAACTACTCTTCATTTATATGAAGGTCTAAAGACTTGAATTAAGCCATTACAGTGCATGGAGTAACTAGATCACATGGGCATGAGAAGGATAGAGGTAAAGTTTTACTTCAAGCTTTCAAATAAAGATTTTACAGAGTTGAAATCTTTTCAAACTTTAAAATATATTGGTAACATTCATTGGAATAAGAAAGACACACCTGATGATGACAGAAAAGATAAGTACGTAATATTATCATTCGGAAGATCAAAAACAAATTATAACTTTCTTTTTTTAGGCGTTTATTTCAATTGCCATGGTCAAAGTACATGTTCAGGAAATAAAGAAATGGTTGCAAAATAAGAAAAGAGTTGCTTCGGAGTTTCACTGAGAATCTACAAAATAACTTATTTTTCATAAGTGTGCCTTGTTTAATACAAGAGAAGATGGTCTAAATCTTATTCCATCTACATGATGTTGATCACAAGGATCAAACACATTTAAAAGAAAGAAATACATATGCAAGAAGGTATCATCTTCAACATAAAGGAATAGTTTTTATACCTTAGTACAACTTTCATGTTAAGAAATGGTAGTTTTTAAGTATACGGAGTAAGCATAAATATCATCTACATGGGAGCACCACAAGTTATCAAATGAGAAATGCATTAGAAAGAAAGTATATATGTAACTCAAAGGGAACTTATTTTCATAAGTGTACCTTGTTTAAGAAACATAATATGGTCTAAATCTTATTCCAGCTCACAATGTTGATCACATGAGGATCAAACACATTTAAAAGAAAGAAACACATCTGCAAGAAGGCATCATCTTCAACATAAAGGAATAGTTGTTTATACCTTGCAAAGGACAACTTTCATGTTAACAAATGGAATTTTTAAGCATATAGAACAAGTAGAAATATCATCAATAGGAGCACCACGAGTTCTCAAATGAAAAATGCATTAGAAAGGAAGTATAGTGGTAGTCAAAAGCGACACGGTGAGCTTAGAAGCTGGAAAACTTCACAAAATTCACCACGGTGGCTTTAAGCAGTATGAGCTCGAGATCACAATAATGGTGGCCGAGTGAAAAAATGGCGAGGGATTTGATATCCCATGGGCTCAATATGAAAAATTTCCAAATGATAAGTCAAAAGTTATCTTTTTCTACCTTAACCCGGGGTTGGGTTAATCAAACTCATCAAATACGCATGAAATACGAGAGATCAGCGGTTGGAAAAACCTCGACTCAACCATAGAGTTAGCGAGAACTCAACCACGGTAAAAAAAAGTACCAACATGTCACATCATGAGCAAACCCTAACTAGGGTTGGGTTAGCTTTCCCCGATAAAACAATCGAGGGTGATTCATAATGGCAGAGGTGAGTCCCATTTAAATATTTATATTTGCATAGAAAATACAAAAGGGCTCGATATTAATCAATGATTAATATTTGATAACCTTATGAACTAAAGTATATGCCATGTAAGGTCAAAAAGGGGACGATCAAATAATTAAGAGGTGGTAATGTGGCTAAGTCAAACTTTAGGATATGTCGATAATCCATATATGCCAATTCACAAGGTCAAAGAAGGGCCCATGATGGGGTAGGTGAAATAAAATTCTTTACCTTAAAACTATTCTTTGTACCTTATAATTTTCTAAGTAGACCTCGTACCCATCGAGGAGAATATAAAAAGGAGATTATTACTTTTGCATGATTTAAGGTGGTAAGTGAAGGCAAGGTGACATGTATTGGCCAAGTAATAAAAGCTGGAAAATAAAAGTATTATGATTTGCATATGAAGTGCCGCAGTGTCACATCGGGGCCTCCTGAGAAGACAAAGAAGATAAATACATGGAGGTGTCACATCTGAGCTACATGACAAAAAAATTGCATGCACCTTGAAGGTGAGTTGCACATCAAGTAAATGTCGTGCCCATTCCCGGGACAACGAACCAAACCAGAATTTCTAAAAATTTGGAGAATTTTTTTTTTTTAATTCAATTTGTTTCTAAACATTTGTTTCTATTCAATTTTGTTTATTTAGCTTCTAATAATTTTCACACATTTAAAATTAATGTATCATATTGAATAAATTTACCTACATGAGAAAATAACCTACCCTTTCTTAATTAAAATTTCATTCCCTATTCAAATAGTTTATTCCCACAAAATTAGTCATATTCAAAAGTGAAGATGGTCTTTTAAGGACCCTAGGATTAAGTAAATCATGACCCTTGATTAGGAAAAAGCCCTAAAATTTTCCCTAATCCTCTAAAATCCTTTTCTTCTCTTTCTCTTATTTCTTTTTCTCATTTTGCTTTCTTTTCTCTTGTGCTGAGTTGTTGGGAGAGGCTATAGAGAGCTATTTTTATTTTCACTATAATTTTTATATTCCTATTGTATTGTTCTGTTAGGGATAAACACACACACACACACACACACACACACACACACACACACACACACACACACACACACATATACACATTTATATTTCTTATTAAATTGAAATGAGGATGAGTAGATTTATCTGTTGTTACGGGGGATGGTGTGAAGGGGGCTAGGTGGAGGGAGGTGCAAAGGTGGTGTGGAGATCGAGATAGTCATGTGGAGGGTGGCACTGTGTAGGATGCGAGGAAGAGGAGGAGGAGGTTGAGACGGGGGTAGTGAGGGCGAAGGGCCAAGGTGGTAGAGGGGCGCGTGGGGGCGACAAAAGTACGAGTTTTGTGGGGCGGTGCCCCAGGAAAGTTGCGAGGTGGGGGGTTCGGCCCCCACTAGCATTGTTTTTTGTGTATGCATGCGGGGTGGGAGGCCAAGCCTCCCCCACCCCCAAAAAAACATTTTTTTGTTTTTATTTAAAATTCATGTTTAATAATACATTTGGGTATATTTATTACTATTAATATATTTTTTAAATATAGTTGTGTGTGTGTGTGTGTGTGTGTGTGTGTGTGTGTGTGTGTGTGTGTGTGTGTGTGTGTGTGTGTGTGTGTGTGTGTGTGTGTGTATAAACATGGAAAATCTTATTTTTACATATATATATATATATATATATATATATATATATATATATATATATATATATATACATTATTTATACTTGCATATATATACAAATAATAATTTTGCAATATTATTATTTATATACAATATATGTATAATATAGAGATAGATACAAAAACATAATATTTTGGAAAGAAAATATTTTTTTATAAGAGAAACTGTAAATTTAAAACTTATTTTGATACAAAATTGAGCTAAGCTTATATCTTATCTTGAAACTGAATGAGGTCAATTTAAACACAATGGCAAAATGTAAGAATTTCACTTGAAATAGATACAGATTTTAATCTTATCCTTGATGCAAAACAAAGCACTTAGGAAGTTACATTGAATTTACTCTCCATTCCACATGATCACAAAAAGGAAAGCAACAAGAGGAGATATATACATATGAGATTTTCACAAGATGTTAATATTGTTTTCCAAATGCAAAAAGTAACTAAACATTTCAGATTTTAAAACAAGATAGATATTCAACATGAAGGGTATAAATAAGTTCACAATATATCCATTTTTCAACCATGTACATTTTCTTTCAAAGGAGATGACAAATTTCTTTTTTTTAATATCAAGGAAAACAACAAAACAATATTTCATTTTCAAGTTTCTTGAAGTTTTTCGTATACAAAACATACCCAATACATACTACTCAAGTTCATCACAAGACTTCATACAAGCTTAGGAAGAGAGTTTTCTCAAGAGTAGCTTACACTTGTCCAAAGAAATTTACCAACACAAGAGGAGATTTACAACAATGGAGATTCTACTAAATCATTCCTTGCAAGTGACAAGAAGTAATGACCACAACAGAGGGTAAGAAATAAAGAGCTCCAATCCAACAATCCACTTTCAACATGAGATCCCCATGTACATTGCCTTCAAGAGAACCAAAAAGGAGAGAGAGATTTTTGCCACCCAACCATAGGCATCATTACATGCCTCTCCCAGGGGTTGGGATGCATGCTAGCCTCCCAAGCCCATGGAAACGAGGACAACAAACCAAAACTTGCACAAGATGGAGGGTGAACTAACAATTATACAAGCACACAAAAATGGGATAAATACAAAACAAGACTCCAAAATTTACAAGGAGGAGAACCCATGTTCTTCCTCAAAAGTGGGGAAGAGAGGAGAAAGTTCTCCAAAGTTATATATCAAATTGCTTGCACAAAGCAAAAATCTCCATACCCTCCTTATTGCTCCTAAATTCAAACAACACCCTCCTTATTCCTCCACCCTTTCTCCAAGTCCCTTGGAAGGATTTTCAAACCCAAAGGGTTATTACGAGAATGGGAAGGAGATTCAAGCAAATGAATCAACTTCCCCACCTCATTTTAGGGAGCCACTAAGACCCTACAAGGCTTGTCCATCAAGCCTTGAGGATAGAGAGGAAAAATCCTCTCTCCTCCCCCACAGCTCAAAACTCCATCATGCCACATGATGGAGGTAAGTAAAACAAAGAAAGTAACAACAAAATCCACAAATAACAAAGACTATTCAAGTAGCCAAACTAGCAACTAAGATGAATGCAACATTTGCAAAAAGAGATAAGATTCTACCTCAAGGAAAGCTCTCTAAAAGCTTTCTAACTTCCAATTCCTCCTCCCTTGACTCAAGCAAATCTCAAGCTCCAAATCTCCCAAGCATCCAAGCATGAAGTTCCAAAGAAAAAAAAAAGTCCCTCTCTTTTCCCATGAATGGGAATTTGAAGAGAACAAGCAATCATCCACACAAATGAGGGGGTGACATGTGTCACCACTTGCCTTCTTCAACAAGGTCAAAGATGCCAAAACAAAAGAGAGAAAGGGTAAAATTGTCTTTTTTCCCTCTTCTCCCAAATTCCCCTAAATGTTAGCAAGACAAAATTAGTGAAACTTTTAATAAGCACTCCAATCCACACCTTACATGGATGTGACCAAACAAGAGATAAAAGGAGGAAAACTCCTCTAGCCTTGAAAATAAAGTCCCCCTACCCAT